>JAJJWW010016609.1:0-142252 GCA_023531295.1 Papaver armeniacum
AAATATAAACACATAAGCAAGAATCTATAAGCAAATAATTTGTTACCGCTTAGGTACAGAGAATGAGGGAGACTTACGTGCGCTTGTTCTCCATAGAAACATTCCAAAGTAGTTAAAAATTCAAGTGATTAAACTTTGCCTCCTAAATTTCATCAGGTTTCAACTTATAGGCTATAATTACCTAGGCTATAATTACATAACGAAATCAGTTGATGCAAAAAGTGGTTTGTTAGTAAACATAGAATTACTTATAACTTCACTAATTAGCCTACCTAGGCTATAATTTCCAGATGATAACTTGAAATTCGACATCAATTTTTTGAACATGCTCAAAATTTTTATTCATATTCAGCCAAATACTCCTCAAATGTAAAACAATTAAATTTGATTACCTAACATTAAAAGTTGTGTAAGATGAAGCTTTGTGGTAGGTGGTAATCGAAGATGCAGCTGATGATGATGTGACAACCGGTATATGTATTTTTCTTAACTAGTTTTTTCGATTAGCTAGGGTTAGAAATAGGGTATTGACGAAAATTAGTTTTCTAATTTGGTTTATGATGATGATATTCAAAGGTGTTTTCGAGGCCATGATAATGGGTGTTCATGTTCGAGATACAATATGAAGAAGGAAGATGGTTGGGGATTGATTTCATAGCTGGTTACATTTTTTTCCTCGGTGAGGAGAACGAATGAACATATTGATTTTGGGTTTTTTTTCTTTATCTTTTATCCTGAGGGTACTTAGGTAAACTACACATACACATAGGATAACCCTTATCATGGGAATAGATTGAGAAAACCACTGGTACACTGCTGCTGGATTCGGTCCCCCCATTAGCAGCGTTGCTGTACAGTACCAGGACACTTCAAAGCTGAGACTAAACTCTCATCAAATTAGTGAAACAAACCAACTGATGCTTTTGGCTAACACTATCTTTGCATCATCTTTGACTGCTTTTAATCCTTAATTTCAAAGTCTTTGGTCTCTTTCAACCAACCAGCCTCATATATCCTTGTCAAACTTTACTGATAAGTTGGGCATCTCTCTGTTTTGCCTACCATTACACACATGTAAGTGGTTCATTCAGAAAGACATTTTGACTCTCCTTCAAAACCTTGACTGTGTTGTTGCTTCCTGGATCTTTCATCCAAACCCTTAAATCCTTCAGCCTTCCAGAAGACAAATTCTTCATTGCATACTTCCAAAGACACTCTTTAACATTGGGATTAGTGAAGTCAACAAAATACCAAGTCAAGATGGCACAGAAGTCATGACTTTGACTGAGTAAGAGCTAGCTCACCCTTGTGTAGTTGAAGATGTTCTATATGATGCATCATTTCATTTAAAGCTAGTATATTTATATATAATGATCCTTCCTGCTTGCTTCTCCTAGTGAAAAAACAGTTTGAATCCAGATATTCATGTTCATCACTTGGTTGAAGTGAGTGATACCATTCTTGCCATGGCAAATCCAAGCGACTGGGCGCAACTGTATAGTCACACCTTTGCTAAACAAGAGATTCCCAGCCGTGAAGATCATCATCATTCGTTTATCATGTCTGATCAAATTTCTTCGACAACTACCGGTATGGCTGCAAACAGCTTGAGCTCTACTGGGAGTCATATGGCGGCTGGTACAAACAACAATATGATGAGCACTAGTGGAATTAGGGAAAGCTTTCATTTGTCGTACACACCAGACGGACGTGTTTCAAAACCAAGCCGGAAAAGAACAAGAGTGTCGGCTAAAAAAGATCACACAACTATACTTAATACTGATATTAGCAATTTCCGAGCCATGGTTCAACAATTCACCGGCGCTCCACAATCTGCTGCCTTTCTGTCGATGACGTCGTCTGTTCCTCGTGTTAATCTTTCTGAGAATTATAATAATAGTTCTACTGGTATGTCTTATGAGTATAATCAACAAGCAGGTCATCAACTTCATCCTTACCAACAACAAGAGTTGATGATGCAACTGTTGAACAACAACAGCAACAACAATAGAAATGATCATGGTTTCGATATAGGGCTGAGCAACGTCAACAAATTACATGTAAGTGCTGCTGCTAAGGTGGAGAAGTCAGATGGATTTGTGATAGCAGATGGTAATAGTAGTAGGAGTAGTACCACTACAAGTTCTTCTTATGAGATGTTCCCGGCCCCAAGACTGTCTTCGTTTGATCATGAGAATACTAGGAGTAATAATGGTTTTGTTTCATTTTGAACCAGTAACTTTGTGCTTACTGAATGAACGATTTTAGATATGATTCCTCCTGACTAGCCAGGTACACCCATTACCTCCTCCTGATCTTGTTGATCATCATCATCTATGTAGTATTATTATATATGTATGTAGATATCTTCTACTACTTGTGTGTAGTAATAAAAAGGAGGTGTTTTGTGGTGATGAAATAACTTAGATTTTAATTACTAGCAATTATTTGATCACAACTTTTCAATATATCTGAAGATTAGTCTGTGTATCTTCATAAGCTGATCTGAATCTAAATTTTCCGATGTAGAAGTAAAAAGGTGATTCAGACAACCATAATGTACCTATAGCTTATATTATAAAACCACCTACATTGTACTGTATTGTTTATAGTACAGAAGAAAGTCAATGTAAAACCACATATAGTTGTTGGTCCAAACAAGGTGTGTGTAGGCTAAATACGACTTTTAGTTGAGATTAGGTGGGTAGATGTGAGATTGTGAGCTACTCCTTCCGTTCCTAATTAATATACTGGTTTTGTTTTTAGAAAAAATTAAGGAAATTAAGAGAACTAATTGAAAGTGATCCTCATGATACCTGTCAATAAAAGAAATGAAGTGAAATGGTCCCCACGACACTTTCAGCAAAAGAAGTAAAATAAAATGGCCTACATGACACTTGTCATCAAAAAAAGTTAAGAGACACCCTATTATTATTATTATTATTATTATTATTATAAGGTTATGAGGAAACTAATCCCAATACACAGTACAATTCTCTGAAAAGCTTTGTCTCCCTTTGAAGGATTGCCCTGCTTTTATAGGCAAAGCATGATATGGAAATACGTACATGTGCACCCTCATACCTTTTCTAATAAGTCTTCGGCATTAGCCGTACACGTGTACTATTACAATCGGGGTTACTTAGGCAATCATGGCTATCTCTTGAGGGCAACCCGTCCATTACACCATCATCGCTTTGGTGACTTTGGCTTGCCACGCTATCCTCAATGGTAGCTTTGTTAGTCATCACCAAGCCCCCATTCTGGTGCTCTCGGCTTTAGCCAAATCCACGTGCTTACATTAGCCCCCTGACTATTTTATCAAGACTTGCAGGCTTGGTAATCAGTCATAGCTTGTGTTAGAGTGCATCTTTGGAATTGTTGATTCGATGCGTCCTCTTGAAGCCCCCTTTTGGTCGCGACTTCGGATTTGACTGTCGGCTGGAGCCCCCTTTTCTCTTCCAGTTTTATTATTTATTCCTCCTTAACTCTTTTGGAATAGCAGTATTAGGTCCTTGCCACATCCTTTTGTCTCTCAGGCCTTAACCAACAATTATTAGCCATGAGGCGTGCTCTTTCTCTTGCCGCTTATCTTTCCACTGATTGACTGACACACGTGTCTTCTCCTCAAGCGTCTCGACTCTTCGTCTTTCCAATATCTTCTCGTATAAAATCCTTTTCCCTTACATTCTTTTTTTATTTTCCTTTTCAGTAATTTTGTTTCTCTCTCTGTCTCTCTCTCTTCTTCTCTTCTTTCCTCTTTTACTGTCTTCGGCGCTTCAATTGGTTTCGGCTTTAAGAAGGAACCACAGATGTATGGTGCTGGTAAATCAATATCCGCAGAGGATTTTGCAGCCATGAGGAAAGCTCGCTTATTCGGTGTGGAATCGGATGATAGTCTTAATTCTGGGTCTGTTTTCCAAGACAAGTTCATCCCTAAACTACGTGTTGTCGGATATTACACAATAGATAGAAGTTCGATGTTGTTAGTCCCAGAGGTTACCCCTCTAAATTACTTCCCCTCGAGAATTTTCCTAGGTTGTGTATTGAGCGTGGGGATTATCGAGATCCTCCTATAGAGTTTGTTTCAACTACTCTCGTGAGTCATAGATGGTCTTCGTGGAAGCATTGCATCTTGTCGAAGCCACAACACTTACGGCGTATGCGGGAACTTAATATTGAAAATGTGTTAGAACTGTCTGCTCATCGGAGTATTTATCGGGCTAACAAGGCCCTTTCTCCAGCTTATCTTTGGTGGGTTGCTGGTTTGCATACTTTGATCTTTGCCTGGGGGAGGCTTCCCCTACATTTGAGGACGTTGTTGCTCTCACAGGGTTACCCATTCATAGTTCTCATAGTTTCTACATTTGGACAGTACACATATTATACGAAACTGGGAAACTGTTCTTCACATGTAATCTAGTCTGCTGCCACTAGTTTTGTACTTGGTTGTTTTTCTTTTTAATATAACCTTTTCATTTTCGAAAAAAATATTTGAAAAACGAAAACCCCCACCTCCTGTGGCGGAAGGACATGTGGAGTGTGGACCAAGTGGTCCGAGTGCCGATTTATTTACCATAACTCATGTCAGGCACTTTTTTTAATGAGTCGTGCTATCACACACTCATCCGTGGGATAACAATAATGAACTCGCACATTTGCACCATCAGATGATGCGATATTATGGAGATGCAATATCTAGATCCGAAATTAATGTTACTCAAATATGTGTAACATTTTTTAATCTTTTACAGCTGTTGATGGTGGTTTTTAGACAAAGGGTAAAATCGTAAAACCCCAAATAACCTAATGTCACCAGTGACACATTTATTAGAACATTTAATGCATGTAGTCAGTAATTAATAGGGGGTATTTTTTCAAATTAGGGTTACAACGAACAAAACCCTAATTCACCTCCGTGCCAACGGCAAAACATGCCAGCCACACCTAGCCCAAGCTAGCCGCATCTCTATGCCAATGGCAAATCATGCCAGCCATACCAAATGCGCCGAAGCATGCCAACCATGCTAGCCGCACCTCCGTGCCAATGGAAAATCATGCCGCCCACACTTAACCCGGAAGCTAGCCGCGCCATGCCAAACACACTCGCCTTGGCCCTAGCTACACCGGGTCACGCCACGCCAAGCCAAACGCCTTACCTTGGCCCTAGTCACGCCACGCCAAGCCAAACACCCTTACCTTGGCCCTAGCCGCGCCATGCCAAAGTAGCGCCCGCACCTAGGCTTGCAAACCATGCAACCTAGGCCAAATTGGCCACGCATGCCATTGGCACATGACAACACGCCCGGTAGCTTTTTCTACCAAGGCGCGACCCAAATTGGCTACGCATGCCATTGGCACATGCCAACATGCTCTGGTAGCTTTTTCTACCAAGGCGCGACCCAAATTGGCCACGCATGCCATCGGCACATGCCAACATGCTCGCCGGGTAGCTTTTTCTACCAAGGCGCGACCCAAATTGGCCACGCATGCCATTGGCACATGCCAACATGCTCGCTGGTAGCTTTTTCTACCAAGGCGCGACCCCTAATGGCCGAGCCTGCCATTGGCACATGCCAACACGCTCGCGGGTAGCTTTTTCTACCAAGGCGCGACCCCTAATGGCCGAGCATGCCATTGGCACATGCCAACACGCTCGCTGGTAGCTTTTCTCACCAGGGCGTGGCCCTAATGGCCAAAGCATGCCGTTGGCACATGCCAACATGCGTCGCTGGTAGCTTTTCTCACCAGGGCGTGGCCCTAATGGCCAAGCATGTCGTTGGCACATGCCAACATGCGTCACTGGTAGCTTTTCTTACCAGGCCGTGACCCTATTGGCCACGCATGCCATTGACACATGCCAACACGCTGGTAGCTTTCATTACCTAGCCGTGGCCCTAATACACGCTGGTAGCCACTTACACTCAACGTACAACCTACCATCAAGGCATTCCACATGCCATTGGCACATGCCACACACGCCACTAGCAGCCTGCATTGCCACTTGCGCTCGAGGTGCAACTCGCAACAAAGGCATTCCGCACATGCCACATGCGCCCTAGCAAGCACCACTTGCACTCAAGATGCAACCAACACTCGAGACATCAACACAACCGGGGGATGCTTTCCGTGGTCTTGGTTTTGTGGTCACAGGCTTACAGCGTACACTACGCTCACATTAAGAAAGCGTGAATAGGAATAAAGCGGTTAAATAAAAGAGGAAATAATGGTGAAAACGTTTTCACCCATTAACACCATGCGGTTACCACCTCCTCCCATTATTTCACCCTTTACTCTCTTCCTTCATGAGGCTAGGGTACGTTTCAATCTCGACTTGTATAAATAGGTCTTACCTATTTCCACCAGACAATAAGTCTCGGTCAGGAGAAAAATACTACACTCTCAGAAAAGGCAACTTTGCAAGCTCTCCAAAAGCTTTCATCTCTTGCAAGCTTCCGAAGCTTTCACTTTCTCGATACAAGTCGAGACACTACTCTCCCGCACTATTCTCGGGTCTCAACACCTTTCTTTGCTTCCTCCCCAAATAAACCCTTCTCCTCCACTTTGTGACCGAAGCAAGTCTGGAACGGCCATTTCTTGGTTTAGGCCGACTTGTACAGATTGATCTCTCGAATCTATAAAGTGCTCACGTGCAGCACATTTGTTTAGGGTTTGAACCAGTTTCTCACTCACCTACCGAATTTACCGAAATCGCAGAAACGATTTTTACCCATAAACAATTGGCGACCACAAATGGGGAGGATTGATCTTTCTGTTACAATATCAAATTCTAGCTTCCGTCCTCAAATTTCGCGCAAGCATGGTTTGGCCATCGTGCGATCTCCACAAACATTGATCCCGATCAAGGTCATGATGACTCCTCAATTTCGGGAAGCAATACGACCAATGAAGAGGTCCCAAGACTGGTTGACACGATGCGTGCTCGGAGATCCACGCCAAAAACATGGACCTAATGAAGGATGCGATTAACAACATACTCGACTTCCTCATCAATCTAACATCGGAGCTAAGTGATTCATGTTCCCCAGGAGATCAAGAGCAGGGGACTAACATCCCGAATGAGCATTCTCAAATCAATGGTTTCACACCGATCCGGAAGCCGGCGGACCAGGAGGCGACCATGTTGGTAGAAACTTATGTGAATTGTTGCACCTCTCCAAGGACCAGCGAATAAAAACATTCTCTGCTATCAACCGAATAGCACCGAACGCATCACTAGTTCCTCGCACCCACGGGGACTCCAAGGATCCCCGGAAGATCCGCCAACAATATTGTTTTCACCGATGACGACATGATGGTAGAAGACGGTCACAACCGGTCCTTGCATGTTACGGCTCTCGTCAGGAACATAGAGTTTCGAAGAGCGCTCATTGACACGGGTGAATCTTCCAATGTCATCACTCTCAAGATACTTAAAGCTGCCAGGGTGCGACCTAACGAGATCGTACGACAACCCACTACGATGACAGATTTCGAAGGCAACCAAACTAGCACATACGGCTACATCAACTTGGAGCTGGCAGTAGAGCCAATTCAATCAAGCGTGAAGTTTGAAGTGATTGAAAAATAACAGACTACCACATGATACTGGGAAGGCCGTGGCTGCACAATCTCAAAATCGTTCCTTCAACATACTACCAATGCCTGAAAACAATACTGAACGGAGAAGTTGTCCGCATCCCCGCGTCACTGTCCCCCTATGCACCAGTCTACTGCGTAGAAGCACATGGGCCGAAGGAGGGTTCAAAAGGCGTGGCGACCAAGATTCACAGTTTTCTACTACCAAAATGGACATCGCTCAGAGATAGCGACAAATTGGAGATACCCCGCAGAGGAGACCGCCCTCCCACCATCTCCTCAGAAGGAAGACCCGCCGGTCTCCCGCCACCGGGCGTAACCCGTGCCCGCACCAAGCGAGAGTGCACCCTTACCGCAGGGCGAAGCAAAAAGGGAAAACTCACACATTATCACCGATGTTAGCAATTAGCAGGGGAGACCATGACCCGGTCTCTCCGCCCGAAAGAATGTTTTCACAATAACCAGGAGGAAGTTCCAAACGCCCCTCAGAAGCTGCAAGACGGGACCGACTTAACCACCGACGAACTCGAAACTGTCAATATAGGGAATGAGGAATTTCCGCGACCCATTCTGATCAGTTCGACTCTACATTCTGCGGAACGCTCAAAGCTAGTCGACCTACTCAAAGAATACCAGGACGTTTTCGCATGGACTTACGAAGAAATGCCTGGCTTGGATGGAAAACTGGTCACCCACCATCTGCACGTGATACCCGGATCCAAACCAGTCAAGCAGCCTCCAAGACAATTCAGACACGACGTAGAAGAACAAATCAAAGCGGAGGTCCAGAAATTACTAGCCGATGGTTTTGTCAAACCTATTCACCATCCCACTTGGTTGGCCAACATCGTTCCCGTTAAAAAGAAGAATGGTCAGATCAGATGTTGTGTCTATTTCAGAGATCTGAACAAGTGCTGCCCTAAAGACGATTTCCCGCTCCCTAACATCGACATGCTGGTAGACGCTACCAGTGGACATGGTATGTTCTCTTTCATGGATGGATATAGCGGCTACAACCGGATAAAGATGTATGAGCATGACGCGAGTAAGATCAAGGTTTCCGAACCCCCCTCGGAAACTTCTATTAAACCGTAATGCCTTTCGGTCTGAAGAACGCTGGCGCTACTTACCAACGCGCCATGACTACCATCTTCCACGATATGATGCACAAGCAAGTTGAAGATTACGTAGATGATGTGGTGGTTAAATCGAAGACTCGAGCGGATCATCCAGAAACGCTGCGACAAGTGTTCGAAAGATGCTGCGAATACAAGTTGAAGATGAATCCTTTGAAATGCGCCTTTGGTGTCTCTTTGGGGAAATTCTTGGGATTCCAAGTAACGGCCGCAGGGATAAAAGTTGATCCAGTCAAAACGCAAGCTATCCTCACGATGCCACCACCACGAACCGTAAAGGAGCTCTAGAGTTTCATGGGCAAGGTAAACTACATTCGTCGCTTCATACCGGATCTGGCACATCTCACTACTACGTTTACCCCTCTGCTGAAAAAAGGAGCGAATTTCACATGGACTGTGTCTCAGAAAAAAGCGTACCAGAAGATCCAGCAAATACTGTCCTCCCCAACCGTCATGAAGCCTCCTATGCGAGGGAAACCACTATGTCTTTACACAGCCTTTAGCGATGCTGCCATCGGAGCCCTCCTCGCCCAAGAGGACGACAAAGGAATGGAATATCCCATATACTACTTCAGTCGAACGTTGAGAGACGCTGAACTCAGATACCCCAAGGCGAAAAAGGCGTGTTTAGCACTAATTTATTCCATCCGTAAGTTCTGCACTACCTCCTCTCCAACAAAGTGGTGTTAGTATCCAAATCGAGACCACCGTAAAGTTTTTCCTCTCAAACCCGACTCGATAGGGAGGCCGGCTAAATGGTTCATACAAATGTCGAGTTCGACATAACGTGCGTTTCCCCAAGGGCCATAAAAGGACAGGGGCATTTGCAGACTGTTAGCGGCATTCCCGGGAGAAAACACCGCAGAGTTACGAGAAGATCTCCTAGGAGACCTTCCAGATATCTTCTTAGTCAAAGAAGAAAACATGGCTGCTTGTTCTTCGGACGGCTCTTCCACCCCAAAGACTAATACCGGAGGGAGCGGGTGTTGTACTAGTATCTCCCGCCGGAGAAGTCTTCTCGCACTCTTTCAAGCTAGACTTTCCATGCACCAATAACTCACTGAATACGAAGCCTTCCTCATTGGACTATCACTATCTAAACAAGCCTGGGGCCACGCGTTTGGAGATAAGAGGAGATTCTAAATTACTCATCAACCAGGTTAACGGGATTTATGCATTGAAAGAACTGACGCTGGCACCATACAGGGCTGAAGCACAAAAACAACTAAATTATTTCGCCGAAGCAACCATCACACATGTCGGCCGCAGCAGCAACAAGCATGCCGACTGCTTAGCTACGCTAGCATCAAAGCTACAGTTTGAAGGAGCTGAGGAAACCCCGACAAGAAACGGCGAACCATAGCTTCAACGTGGCTTTCACAACCTGAGAAAGCCGAAGACGATGACTGGAGAACTCCTATCATTCAAGAACTCAACAACTCACTTTTCCAAGGGAAGGTCGACCTCAAGACTTTACGGAATTTCTTTATGCTTCAAGGTGTTTCAGATCATCGAAATCCTGCGGCTCTCTGTCAAGGTGTCTCGGAAAAGAGGAAGCACAACAACGACTTGAACATGTTCATACCGAAGTCCTGTGGAATAACATTAGTAGTAACCCTCACCGTCGTTTACAACGACTTGGATACTATTGTCGGGAGATGGAAACCCAATCCCGTTACTCCATAAGGCGTGCCCTAATTGCCGGCGCCCCATGTCGATGTAAGTCCTCAACATCAGTCACACTGGGATCGCGTGAGCCGTACATCGGTTTCCTTCGCGACGACATTCTTCCTACTAACAAAGAGGATGCGTCCAAGCTAAAACAAAAGTCCAAAAGATTCGTGTTCCATGATGGGGTTTTAAATCGCAAGAGTTTCGGAGGAAGTCTCATGCGGTGTTTGAGCGGCATGTAAATCCCGCTTATGTTAAGAGAAATACACGAAGGCGAACACCAAGGGAAACAAAACTATTCCCGCAGATACACGAGAGGTACTACTGGCCAACCATGGAAGACGACGTGGCTACTTTTGTTCGTAAATGCCGAGAATGCCGATTCACGGAAACCTCATCCACGCGCCTCCAACACCCTTGCACGATAAGTAGCAGCGTGGCCCTTTATAGCCGGGACTCGACATCATTGGGAAGATCAACCCACCATCCTCAAAACAGCATGAGTACATAATAACCGCGACCGAGTACTTTACCAAGTGGGTTGAAGCTGTCCCGCTGAAAGGAACCACTGGAGCCACAAGGAACACATCATCTGCCGTTTTGGCATACCTAAACACGTCATCACCGACAACGACACGCCTTTTTCTAACAAGCAAGTACAGGAACTACTTGAGAGGTACGGAATCAAACAAGTCTTCACTACACCATATCCTGCATTTTGCAACATATCAATTTCGGGGTTGTGCAACGGATATTGACGTTGCACCCTTAGACAACGTCAATATCCGTTGCACACTCAAAAATACGTTGGTTTAAATAAGTATTTTATTTTTATTAAATTAAATTAAAGGAACAACGTTTTCTCAACATACATAAACGTTGTACATCATTGGTGTATTTGTAATATTCGGTATTTCCTTGGGTGTTTTCATAGTTATTTTCTTTTTAATTTCTAATATAGGTTTTAGTTATTTTATTTATTTTGAGAAAAACTTAAATTGGTCATAACTCGTTTTCTCTCTCTCTCAGAAGCCATTTTCAATGTGAGCTTCAACAAGCAAAAACAGATCTCTTTAGGTTTTTGGTTGAAAACCTAAAATCAAAATCTTTATCTCTTCACCATGATATCTTAATTGAGATCTTCTAAGGTTTTTTTTTCTCCTTCTACTTTCGCTCCCAGCTTTGTTTCTTTGAAAACCCATCTTTTAAAGTAAGAATAATTAAGAAATCATAGGTGATTTGTTGGAAAAAAAAAATCAAAACCTTTTTTCTTATAAAGTATGATATCCTAATCAAAACCCATATACCGTAAATCTAGATCTATTGTGTAGTAGCTTGAATTATTTAGAGAACCCTAGAAAATCAATTTTGTTCCTGAAATCGAAAGCAAATCATCATTCTGATATGTTATTGTGCTTCTATTACCCAATAGTTAGTTGATTCTGACATAATTTATCATCAGGTATAAATCCTGATTTTGTTTAGAATTTTGATGATGTTGGTTGATTTTGACCTAATTCCTCGTGAATAATATATCTCGCATAATTTTTGGTAAGATCTTGTGTATTTTTTTTTTTGGTGTGTGATTTCTAGTTTCAAAGCATGGGTAAATTTTATTCAGTTCTATGAACTATTAGGTTTAGTTTTTTTTTTTTTGAAGTTGTTTTGAATTTAATTTGTGAAGAATCATGTATTTGAGGTTTGGTCTTCGCTTATGTTTTGTTTGATGGTGAAGTCTGGTGGTTTTGCGAGATGTTGATGTAATGGGTGTCTTGTTGGTGTTTCTCTTATGTTATAGTGTTGAATTTTTTCGATACGAGTCACTTGCGAAATATTTTCAAAAGGTTCAAAAGAATGGAGCGGTGAACATTTACCACCTTCAAGGCCAAAACGAAAAGCAAGTTCATCCATACCCACGTAAAGCAACAATGGTTAGAGTGATTGTTTCCTATCAGTCTTTGTAAAACTTACTAGTCTTTGTCCTACTAATATTTCGTAAAATTGGCAGTTCTGATGCTACCACAAACTACAGGGGTGTGTCAATCGTCTTCAAATCGGTTATAATCAAGATTATTTATAAGGACAGATCCATCTTCTCTGCTTAAAATAGGACCTGCAGTGTCTTCATGGTCTCAGTTATCCAATGGTGATATTCCGATATTGCAAGCTCTTTCTAAATTCTCAAATTACTTAGTTTGGAGCTCTAATTTTTGAAATGTTGTGCTGTTCACAGATAATACGGAATCTACAAGGCCGGTGGTACAGAATAATTGTTACATTAGCAGCAATAACACTCCGAGTTCATACCCACCTTGTGAAACTACGGGTCAAGGGAATCATGGCCCTCCATTGCGAGGTGAATCTCTCATGTGTTTGACTTGCAGTGTTGTATATGGAAAACTGAGTAATATGAAACAACTGATATTGGTTGTCTTTTTTGTTGATCCAGCTATACCGGATTTCGCCCAAGTCTACAGCTTCACTGGCAGTGTATTTAACCCTAACACAAGTAATCACCTGCAGAAATTTAAGGAGATGAATACAATTCACATGGATTGATAGTTTGTATATGTCTTATCCTCATTTGTTGGTGCACCAAACATTCTAGTGTTTCACGGCCCGTGCTTTATTCTAGATATTTCAAATGTGGTCACCTCGATTCTAACAGACTAAACAATTTCTCGATGTCATGAGCATACACAAAGGCATCGTTAAGATTCATATCGTTGGTACCCTCTTTAAGGACCTTAACTGATTTCGAGAATGTAGAAGCTGGTAAAGGAAAATAAAAATTTGATGTGCTACTGACTTCAAGACCGTGAATATTGGCAAGTTAAGAAACTATTATTAATTCTTACGATTTTTCATCCGAGATAATTCTAATTAGAAGCCATTGATCGAATTGTTGTTTGAAATAAGTTCATCCAAACACAATGATAGATGATTAAGTAGAGAATATGATAGATGTCTATCAAAACCATTAGTTATTTTTCATCCTAGATTCTTAAATCTTGATTCTCCATACTTTAGGAGATGCAACCCGAGTTACGTGCATTTTGTGTATGATGATGAATTATTCTTTTGTATGCCACAATTTGACGGTTGCTAGTCCGGTGCATATAGTTCCATCTTCAAAAGGGATCTAGTGTGTTATGTACTTATTTGTCAAGTAATGCCATGAACTGTTCTGATTATATAAAGCTCATTTTGGGAGAATTAATGTATGAATGGGTTTCACACTTCTTAATGAATGGGTTTTCTTTGTAGTACGTAAATTCATGATTTCTACTTATGCGAAAATGAATGTCTGTTGATTAATTCATTTTAGAATTTTTCGGCGAATCTTTGTTTGTGCTTCTTTGTATTAAATTGGTAGTTCCAATGGAGCACTAAAACTCCTATCGTTTGGTGGTTCAAGTCTTAAATTAACTGTTAATTTGATCATGTTCTCAATTTGATTCAAAAATAAGTATATAAGATTACTAAGGTAGTAAGGTCTATTGGTTTTAGTATTTTTTTTCTTCTTTGTACCTTTGGTTCTTGTTTGCTAAAATTCACTGACATAGTTGCATTTTGAATGGAGTTGCATTTTGAATGGATAAATAAGTGAATCAGAATTGATCGTCGTTGCCCTTAGAGATAATCTGCATTTTCCCTTCGATCATAATCTTCTGGTGCAAAATCTCACCTTTCAGGTATCCCCTTGAATACTCTCATCAGATCGGATTGTTTTCTTTAATGGTTTTCCAAATATATTCTCTTTTTGTAATATTTTACTAAACCATTTTTCAGTTTAAGCCTTCCAATATTTGTTCTAATACGTTGTTATGCCTTTTCATTTCTTAAACTATTACATACAAAACTATTCCAAATTAATTTCTACTTTTGTTCCAGGTGCTTCACGTTATAGTTAAAGTGTCTTCCCTTTTTTTAATAATGAAGTCCATATCATATTTCACATGTGCCTATTCTACATTTATATGTGTATCAGTTGTAATGGTTGCGCTAACATCCCAAGCATCAAGGAACCTATATCTGGAGCCTAAACTCTGAGTGCTTCGTAAATGAAAACATGTTTCTCTCTGATGCCTTTTTAGAGGCCAAATCTAAAAGATGCTTTAGCTGATCTACCTTGATGAATTTTATAATTAATTTCTACATTTGTTCCAGATGCTTCGCGTTATATTTAAAGTGTTTCAAAGCTTGCCTGATCCCGATTACTTGAGGATTTGCCAATGCCTCATGTCTCTGGATGAATCTGCAGGCGTTGCAATGATACTAGAGAAGCTTTTGCAATCTGAACAGGTTGGTTATTTTGATTGTTATTGGTGTTTGGTATTTGCTTGTGAAAATTGTGTTTTCATAATTTAATGATGTCGTGGCTTGTTGGATGATGCTCTTATGTCGTTCCAAATTGCTCTTGATCTTGTTGACAATGAGCGTCAAGCTTTTCTATTGAACGTTAAAGGTCGTTTTCTTGATCCAGTATTGAGGCCTACAGAGAACAGTTAACTCGTTTCTAATGATGAACCGAGTTCAGTTCAAAGTGAACGCTCTTTGGCAGATAATGATCAAGTAGCGACCTCGGAAGATATTCAAATGTCAGATGGAGCTAATGCACATCGTGGAATTGTAGTCGAGGCTGATGAAGAGAGATATAATGAGAGGGTAGCAAAACTTAAGGGAATTTTGTCCTGGGAGACGGTCATAAACCGACTTTACAATTCTTGTATAGTAATAACAGTGTGAGAAACATCTATTGCTTCTTACAATGTACCTTTGAACATAACGTTTTTGAGGATTCCCTTGTACTAGTGACTAACTTCTTATGCTATATGTTGTAATTTGAACGCAGATCTGATCTTCTAATTCTGAAGACGATAAAGCAGTCGGTTGAGATGAGAAAAAGTGTTTGCCACAGTGCAACAATATATGCAAATGCAATCATGCATGCTGGAACAACAGTTGATACTTTCTTGAGGGAAAACTTGGTAATTTATATATTTTATTCCATATAGAGCTATTCTTCCTTTGCATTGATAAATCTGGTAATGTGTTATCAAAATAAATGGTAACTTATGTGGTTTAACAGGACTGGCTGAGTCGAGCTACGAATTGGGCAAAGTTTAGTGCAACAGCTGGACTTGGTGTTATTCACAAGGGTCACCTGCAACAAGGGAGGTCACTGATGGCACCTTATCTTCCACAAAGTGGAACTGCCGGTGGTGGTAGTCCATATTGAGAGGGTGGTGCCCTTTATGCCCCGGGACCGATACACGCTAACCATGGTGAGGGTATTAAACAATTCCTTCTGCGATAGCTACGGAGTACAAATGTGGAGGTATGGCTTATTTAGGAATCTATTGCAATTTGTGCGCCATATTGCCGATATTATCTCGATACGTTTACTTGGTGCACATGTGATTTAACATGGGGCTTGCTTAGGTCTTGGATTGGGTCTCTTGGAACAAATTGATGAAAGATATATGATGATATTAAGAATGTTCTTTATACCGATAGTGTTGGTATGGGTTTACTAATGGTTGGGACAGCTAGCGAAAAATCTAGTGAGATGCTTGCATATGCTCATGAGACTCAGCATGAGAAAATTATTAGGTACGTGGAGCACCGGGATCTGTATTGTTGGGCTCCTATTATTAATAGCTACTTAGCGACTTATGTATTATGTTTTTTCTATTCTCGTTTTAGGGGGTTGGCATTAGGCATTGCCCTTGTTAGGTTTATGAGAGGGAGGAAGAAGCCGACACACCGATTGAGCGGATGACTCGGGATCAAGATCCTATCCTCCGTTATGGTGGTATGTATGTGTTAGCAATGGCCTACAGGGGAACAACAAACAACAAGGCCATTCGCGATTGTTGCACTTTGCGATTTCGATGTTAGTGACGACGTAAGGAGGACAACTATTCTAGCCGTTGGATTTGTTTTGTCCTCTCGAACTCCGTGCGTGTTGGTATTTTTGTCCTGCCTAATAATATTCGTTATTTCTGTAACTTTGCTTCTCTGTTTGTTTCAAGGTTTCTCGAGTTACCATTTCCGGAAAACGCTATAGTTTGTATCTGTTGTTTTTGATCCTAGCTAACACAAAATTTATCACGTTGTTGTATTTCCAGACTCCACGAATTGTATCCTTGCTCTCCGAGTCTTACAATCCACATGTTAGATATGGTGCTGCAATGGCAGTGGGCATTTCATATGCGGGTACAGATTTGAGTGAGGCCATCTCGTTGTTGTAGCCACTCACATCAGATGTTGTTGATTTTGTTCGTCAATGGGCACTTATTGCAATGGCCATGGTGATGATTCAAACCAAGAAACTTGTGATTCTCGTGTTGGGTCTTTCTGTGTATTTTTTATTACTTCGCCCTAGTAGACTGTTTCTTTGTAATATTGTACTAATACTTGATGCCCCACTTTTTTTTCTTTATGTTTTTTTTTTCTTCCTTGGAACTCATTTGTATCGTGTTTTATCTTAGGCGCCAGCTCGAAAAAATTATTCTTGATAAGCATGAGGATACCATGAGCAAGATGGGAGCAATTTTAGCTTCTGGGATTCTTGATGCTAAGGGTAGAAATGTGACCATCAAGCTGCTTTCTAAAAACAGGCATGATAAAGTCACTGCAGTAGTTGGATTGGCTGTCTTTAGCCAGTTTTGGCATGATATATATGAATATATCTTGATGGATTGTGATATATTGGGTCTTTTAGTTGATCTACAATGGTATATGAATGTGCAGAATATATTTTCAGTGCGTAAATCTGTCGGAATTCTAATTTTCACTGGAATTATCGTCGGAATTTATTTATTTTTTTAATCAGTCCAAACGGGTTTGCAACGTATATAAGTGTTGCTCAAATTAGAGTATATGTTGCCTAAATTATTGTAACCGTTGCACAAATTAAAGAATCCGTTGCTCAACAAACGTTGGTAATCTATTTTACCAACGTTTATATACGTTGCACAAATTAATTTGACCAACGGATTTTGGCGTTGCACCAAAATTTGCTACGCCATATTCCCAAAGAGATATTAGCGTTGGTGAAATTCATTTGCAACGCGTATATCCGTCCCAAATCGGATGTTTTGGTGTAGTGCTTCTCTACCGTCTATTATCCCCAGGGAAATGGGCAAGCCGAAAGTACCAACAAGACTCTGATCCGAATCCTCAGCCGAACAAAGACACGACAATCCAAGAATCTGGCACGAGCAATTGCCAATGGCTCTCGGGCGTACGTAACATCTCCTAGAAGCTCCACCGGCATGTCTCATTACTCCCTCGTCTACGGTGACAGACGCGATCCTCCCAAAGAAATCAAGATCCCGTCCGCATTAATTGCCGCAGCAAGCGGACCCCGGTGGAATGAAGCCGAATCACTCAATGGAAATTGCGGAACTAGATACTATGGACTCCGTGAAGATCCCCTGGCAGAGGAACATGCAAAAGCATACGTAAACAGGATTTCCAGGGCGTACAACGGCCATGTAAAACCCGTGGTTTTCAAGGAAGGAGATCCGGTGCTAAAAACCGCCAAACACATCCAAAGAAGATGCATCGGCACCAAGTTTTCTCCCAAATGGGAAGGGTCGTACATAATCACTAAAGCGTATAACAGTGGTTACTACAAGATTATCAAAGAAGATGGGGGAAAGCTAGAGGCGGTCATCAACGGAAAGTGGCTTAAGGCATACTACGCCTAATCACTTCCCTGCAACATGCTACATCAAAAGTGTGAACGTCCGTGCACCCTCTCTGCTTTTATTTTCTTTCTTGCCAATTATCGAATTTCAATACAATCCAACAAATTAATAGAATTTCTTTATTTCTTCAAAAAAAAAAAAAAAAAAAAAAAAAAGAGGAGCCTCTAAATCCCGTGATGCAAATCAGAAAAGCCCATCTAGTAAATTATAATCCCTACAAAATATCATCTTCAATCGACCATGATATCTTTCAGTCATACTCTTCAAGTCTCGAGTTAACTCTTCAATCCTCCGAGACCGTGGCCAAAGCTTCCTCCTCTTCCAAAGATGGCTTTTGTGGCAGGAATCACACCAAAGAAGAATACCACTGTCGACCTTCACAATATTGAGACGATGCCGCAACCAGCTGATATTAAACTCCAAGGATTCACAGGTGGACACCATATTCTCCCACCTTTGAATGGCTGAATCTGCAGCAGCACGGATGGACACATTCTCCATCTCAGCAATCATTGGCAAAAGACAGTTCACTACGGAAACCAAGGCGGACGAACAACACTTCACTACGCTCCTGGTAGCGATATGGCCGTATGTCTTCCATATCCTCGTATAAAGGACCACGAATTCTTTCCGCACCAGGAAACCGCCAACATTCGGATAATTGGAGGAGAGACACCCTCATACGAGTCCCAAACGACAAACCCGCATAAGGGTATTCATGACAAGAGATCCCTAAATCAGCGTCCTCCAAGTCTGCAGTTAGCCAACAAGGTCGGATTTGAAGGAAGGGGAACGACTAGGTCATCCTCGTCGATAACAAAGGACGATGCTCCAACAGGATATCTCTCGTACAAAAGGGAAATTTTCCATTTATCCAACAAGCGGTAAAGTGTACGTCGGTCCACCAAAGAAGAAGAAAACATACCCAAGTATGATTTTCTTAACCCGAATAACCTTTGTTGGGATGCTCATGCAAGAGTCGACCTCGCGCTCCACTCCGGAGAACCCGGCTGGTTAGAAGATGATTCGAATCTGCGTGACATGACAAAGAGAGAAACTCAACAAGAAGAACCTTTTCTCAAACGAGGGAGATGATGCAGTTGCGTTGGGTTTGAATACGAGAACCTTAAAAAAAAAGGAAAGGAAGCAATGAGGGACATAACGCTTCCGCATTTTTTGGCATGGAAGATACGATTGAAGCGCGCGTGAAGGAAGGCAAAATAAGGAAACTTTGCTATCTCAGAGAAACACCTACTCCCTCCTTGTTCACACCGATCCCATCAAGTCACGCCAGCTAGCACGCTCGCCCTTCCCCACCTTGCGGGTCCCACCAGCCTAGCGCGCTCGATTTCCCAACTCACACCAACTTCCCAATGACCGCCCAAGTCCCGCCAAAGAAGCACGCATGACTTCCCTACCTTGCGCCGGTCCCACCAGCTAGCACGCTCGCTTTCCTAACTCGCGTCAACTTCTCAATGCCGCCCGCCTTCCCGTCTCTCAATGATGCCGATTCCCAGTTGCGCCTGACCTCCCGATTTGTGCAAAATCGCGGAGGCAAGGATTCCAAATCCTATTTATAAAAAGGTCGATAAATCTTCTCAATTCTCTTTACGATTTCTGCTGATAGTTTGTCACCATCTTATGCTTACCTCGCAACAAAGCTCCTGCTCCGGAGCTAGCGGGACTTAATGTTGATGGTGGTCTTTAGACAAAGGGTAAAATTGTAAAACCCCAAATAACCTAATGTCACCAAAGTGACACATTTATTAGAACATTTAATGCATGTAGTCAGTAATTAATAGGGGGTATTTTTTCAAATTAGGGTTACAACGAACAAAACCCTAATTCACCTCCGTGCCAATGGCAAAACATGCCAGCCACACCTAGCCCAAGCTAGCCGCATCTCTATGCCAATGGCAAATCATGCCGTACATACCAAACGCGCCGAATCATGCCAACCATGCTAGCCGCACCTCCGTGCCAATGGCAAATCATGCCAGCCACACTTAACCCGAGCTAGCCGCGCCATGCCAAACACACTCGCCTTGGCCCTAGCTACACCGGGTCACGCCACGCCAAGCCAAACACCCTTACCTTGGCCCTAGTCACGCCACGCCAAGCCAAACACTTACCTTGGCCCTAGCCGCGCCATGACAAAGTAGCGCCCGCACCTAGGCTTGCAAACCATGCAACCTAGGCCAAATTGGCCAAGCATGCCATTGGCACATGCCAACACGCTCGCCGGGTAGCTTTTTCTACCAAGACGCGACCCAAATTGGCCATGCATGCCATTGGCACATGCCAACATGCTCGCTGGTAGCTTTTTCTACCAAGGCGCGGCCCAAATTGGCCACGCATGCCATTGACACATGCCAACACGCTCGCTGGTAGCTTTTTCTACCAAGGCGCGACCCAAATTGGCCACAAATGCCATTGGCACATGCCAACATGCTCGTTGGTAGCTTTTTCTACCAAGGCGCGACCCAAATTGGCCACGCATGCCATTGGCACATGCCAACATGCTCGCTGGTAGCTTTTTCTACCAAGGCGCGACCCCTAATGGCCGAGCATTCCATTGGCACATGCCAACACGCTCGCTGGTAGATTTTCTCACCAGGGCGTGGCCCTAATGGCCAAAGCATGCCGTTAGCACATGCCAACATGCGTCGCTGGTAGCTTTTCTCACCAGGGCGTGGCCCTAATGGACAAGCATGTCGTTGGCACATGCCAACATGCGTCGCTGGTAGCTTTTCTTACCAGGACGTGACCCTATTGGCCACGCATGCCATTGACACATGCCAACACGCTCGCTGGTAGCTTTCATTACCTAGTCGTGGCCCTAATACACGCTGGTAGCCACTTACACTCAACGTACAACCTACCACCAAGGCATTCCACACATGCCATTGGCACATGCCACACACGCCACTAGCAGCTCTGGCATTGCCACTTGCTCTCGAGGTGCAACTCGCAACAAAGGCATTCCGCACATGCCATTGGCACATGCCACATGCGCCCTAGCAAAAGCACCACTTGCACTCAAGATGCAACCAACACTCGAGACATCAACACAAACCGGGGATGCTTTCCGTGGTCTTGGTTTGGCGGTCACAAACTTACGGCGTACACTACGCTCGCATTAAGAAAGCGTGAATAGGAATAAAGCGGTCAAATAAAAGAGGAAATAATGGTGAAAACGTTTTCACCCATTAACACCATGCGGTTACCACCTCCTCCCATTATTTCACCCTTTACTCTCTTCCTTCATGAGGCCGTAGTACGTTTCAATCTCGACTTGTATAAATAGGTCTTACCTATTTCCACCGGACAACAAGTCTCGGTCGGAGAAAAATACTACACTCTCGGAAAAGGCAACTTTGCAAGCTCTCCAAAAAGCTTTCATCTCTTGCAAGCTTCCAAGCTTTCACTTTCTCGATACAAGTCGAGACACTACTCTCCTGCACTATTCTCGGTCTCAACACCTTTCTTTGCTTCCCTCCCCAAATCAACCCTTCTCCTCCACTTTGTGATCAAGCATGTCCGAACGACCATTTCTTGGTTTAGGCCGGACTTGTCTGATTGATCTCTCGAATCTATAAAGTGCTCACGTGTAGCACATTTGTTTAGGGTTTGAACCAGTTTCTCACTCACCTACCGAATTTACCGAAATCGGCAGAAACGATTTTTACCCATAAACAACAGCCAAATATACTTCACATAATTTTTATCCAGTCCCTAAAGCATATCTTATGATCTACACAATTCTTCGACCCTTTCATAGTTATTTCAACTGATGGACAAGTTAAATATAAAAACTAATCAGATTACTTATAACTCAATGATCGACGGTCTGTGTTTGGCAGGTCGGTTGAAAGATGCGGTGAAACTGTTTGACTCGATGGTAGATAGGGGCCTTCAACCTGATGTTTTCATATTGCAAGAATCGTAAGTTGGATGAAGTTGTGCAGTTATTCAAGAAAATGAAACGAAGCGGATTGAAACCCACAGTAGTTACTTACAATATACTATTAGCGGGACTATACCGAGATGGAAGAATGAAGACTGCAAATAATTTGTTTAATGAGATGCAAACTTTTGGCGTATCTCCAAATATTGTCACATACGGTACAGTATTGGGCGGGTACTGCAAGAATGGATACATTGAGAAAGCAATAGAGCTGTTTGAATCCTTGGAGGGTATTGGTATCTCAGCTAATATTGACTTCTATAATATTCTTATTCAAGGTTTACTTCTATAGTAATAACCAACTTCTTAGGACCAGCCAAATTGGGAAAATTCAGCTTGAGCTCTACTGGGAGTCATATGGCAGCTGGTACAAACAATATGATGAGCAGTAGTGCAATTAGGGAAAGCTTTCATTTATCGTACACACCAGACGGACGTGTTTCAAAACCAAGCCGGAATCTTCAAATTAGGGAAAGCTTTCAATATGATGAGCAGCTGGTACGTAACTGTTTCGACCGTTACAAACATATCCAGAATCTTCAAATCCAACAGACACCATTGATGTCTGATGATGAAGCGACTCATCGTTTCGTGAAGAGAAACATATTCCCAACAGATGCGAAAACCTCTATAAATAGCATCTCCCAATACTCGTTTATATAATATCATCGAAAAACCTTTTTCTGTTTTCTCTCTTTCTAAAGCATCATCAGAAGTTTTGTTCACATGTGTTCTTGATTGGATCAAGGGGTACAAACCTTGAATTCAATTTCCTTTGTAGGGCTTTCATTGTATCCTGAAGGCATTATTTCACATACCTGTTGTAATCGCCAATTTATTGGGAGGCTAGAAATAATTGTCTAAAAGAAATCGTATGAGCCTTGAAAGTTTGGAGTACAACAATCTCTTCCTGTGTTATTTCATCTTCTATTGCAACCCAGTTTTTCCAACATTCGTCTGTTCCTCGTGTTAATCTTTCTGAGAATTATACTAATAATAGTTCTACTGGTATGTCTTATGAGTATAGTCAACAAGCAGGTCATCAACTTCATCCTTACCAACAACAAGAGTTGATGATGCAACTGTTGAACAACAACAACAGCAACAACAATAAAAATGATCATGGTTTTGATATAAGGGTAGGGCTGAGCAACGTCAACAAATTACATGTAAGTGCTGCTGCTAAGATGGAGAAGTCGGATGGATTTGTGATAGCAGATGGTAATAGTAGTACCACTACTAGTTCTTCTTATGAGATGTTCCCGGCCTCAAGACTGTCTTCGTTTGATCATGAGAATAGTAGGATTAATAATGGTTTTGTTTCATTTTGAAGTACTAGTAACTTTGTGTTTACAGAATGAATGATTTCAGATATCATTCCTTCTAACTAGCCAGGTACACCCAATACCTCCTCCTGATCTTGTTGATCATCATCATCATCATCATCTATGTAATAGTATTATTATATATGTATGGAGATATATATGTATCTCTTCTACTACTGCTCTGCTACTTGTGTGTAGTAATAAAAGGAAGGAGGTGTTTTGTGGTGGTGATGACAAAACATAGATTTTAATTGCTAGCAATTATTTGATCACAACTTTTCAATATGTCTGTGTATCTTCATAAGCTGATCTGAATCAAAATTTTCCGATGTAGAAGTACAAAGGTGATTCAGACAAGCATAATGTACCTATAGCTTATAGAACCACCTATAAGCATTGTATCGTTTAAGTACAGAAAGAAAGTCAATGTAAAACCACACCACATATAGTTGTTGGTCCAAATACGACTTTTAGTTGGAGATGGTGGGCAGATTGTGAGCTACATGATTTCTGTCTTTGAACATCATCAATCAATTCCCCTGATGGAATGTATGTATGTGTGCTGGGCTAAGGCTGATTGTGTGGAACATTGAATGCAAGTTGTTTTTCGTATTCAAAATTCAACAGTTTGACCTTTCTTGATTAGAAGGAGGAGTATCACTAATTCTTTCTTACTTGTTACGTATACGTTCATGGTTGTGAATTTACTCCTCCTCCTCCATGTTAATAATCATATGGTTTGGAGTTTCAAATTAACACCAACTTACAATAATATTAATAGTAAAATTTATTCTCCAATTACTAGAGAAAATTAAATTAACATTATTCATTTCTAAGCGCACAAAATGAGATATTGCTTTAGTAGTGTTTCAGTGAATTCTAGCAAGCAAGGGTGCCGTGCTGCTACTAGACATACTGTGGCATAAATGCGGCTTTTTTTCTTTTCCCCTTGAACCTAAGCCAATCAATCTCGCTACAGCATCAAACAAACAACTTGGTTGGCTCCCCTTGTCCACAAAAGATGAAAATCCTTCTTGTTCAGATCCTCGAGGTACCTCTACACAAGAAGATGCGGTCCCAGTAGGAGGAGAAGATGCAGTTACAGATCCGACCGGAACATAAGTCGCCCTCAATTTAAATTCCTTGAATACAATAACCTTGGCACTTTGTTCCTTGCACATTTTACGTAAATCCAACAGCTGTACAAGGAACTTGTCTTTGCATTGCAGCATATCCTCCTGTGGTGCTTGCATTGTTATCATAACATTGCATGTTCTTTTGGGCATCATGGTTCCCATGTTTGGAGAGATGGAGTATTTCTTTGGATTCGTAGTTTTAACCTGGAAAGCAACATGTAATTCATCGGATTTGTTAGTCAATTGCAGACAAGATGAAGTCTGCTGCTTATTCAGTTGGAATGGGAATTTGAGCTCATCTCTGGGCTGAATGCTTAAGAGATTATTTCCTCTACTCATTGTACAAACCTGCTGCTGCTATCACCAGTACTAAACTAAACTTGCTTCTATTGATGACAACTGAGAAGAAGAATCGATGCACATAAAACAAACCCTTATATACTACTACTACTACTGCCGACTTCGACCGGGAGTCGGAACCTTAAGACCGACCATTCTAAAACTACACAAAAAAATATAGAAAGATTTCCTAATACTATAACTCGGTCAGACTTCCGTTTGAACCCTAATTTGGGGCATACACAAAAATTTGGGGGCATACGGAATAAGACAAAAAAAGGGTGCTAATAGTATTTTTAGGGTGGCCCTTATCCCCTCTTTTCAAAAATGCGAAAATACCCTTCTGAGATTAGTGTTAAATTAGTGTTAATTTGATTAATTAGTTGTTAATGATTGTAGTCAGTTTAATGTTAATTTAGGATAATAATTATCTTTTTAAAGATAATTAGTGACTTATTTTAGACAAAGAAGAAGGAGGAAAGAAGAAGGGAAAGAGGAATTTTTTTTTTTCTTTGTGATTATTGAGAGATGTGTGATACAAATTCGACCGAGGAAGGTGAATCTTCATCACGTAAAGCTAACATATCAATTACGATGGAGATCCGGAGATGGCTTATTGTTGGATTATGAAAATAATTTTACCCAAACTCAATTTCAAACTCAAACTTTTTTCTCAAGCTCAAGATGATGACTTTTTGGAGCCAAATCCCGAAGATGAGTACATGGATGAGGAACCCAATGCTAATAATACATAGGTATGGTTGTAGACGTTGTTTAATGTCCGTTTTGTAGCTTGAATTCACCAAAAGTTTTGATTTTTTTATGTAGTTAGCAAGAGAGTTAGGTTCGGCAGATAATTTGTATGCCGAACCTTGATAAATAACAACAGTTCGACTTATAATTTTAGTCCCCAATAAGCCGAACGCATATATGACAAGTAGTTCGGCTTTTCAATTCAAACACGAATGAGCCGAACTTTAAAGATCGGCTTTCAAATAGTATTGTGAATGAGCCGAACCTAACCCCAAACGATAGTGAAGTCTACCAATGGAGAACATTAAGGTCAAAATTAAACTCATTCAAATCAATGAGATATTAGCGTCATCGTCAAGAGAACGAAAAGACGAAAACAACGCAAAAAGAATGAGGCCATTCCGACATCGGACGAAGAAGTTATGGCCAAAATAAAATCTAAAAACTTGAGTGTACAGAGATAAGTTCGGTCGATAACTCATCATCACGAGTTAGCCGAACTCCTGGAGCCTTAAAATCAAGATTTTCGAAGTGTTTACAGAGATAAGTTCGGCTTAAAAGTAATCTAATCGAGTTAGCCGAACCTCGACAACCACTGGGTAAATTTGATTGTTAGGTTCGGTACGGAAAGGTTGGCAAGGTATTAGCCAGAACTCGACACTGTTCCGGGACATGTTTGGATGCAAAATTGACTTTTATCTCAAGGAGAAACGGTTTGGAAGGATTCTAAAGCCTAAATTTGAGAGCTCTATATAAGGAAATCCTTAAGAAGAGATCTTTCAATTTTTATCATCTCTTTACACCACATTTTATCATTCATATTATCTTCCACATCATAAAAAATACATCCAAAAGTCTAAAGCGACATGCATCAATTTTGAGAAGAAAAATCAAGTTAGAGGTTCGCGATCACCACCATATTCATCATCCCGTCCTCCCCTCCACCACCATCTTCATCATCACCTCATACTTATTTTCGTCATTATCAACCTCTTGTTCTCTGAGGCAAACATCCACCCGTGTCATTTCGCCTTTCCCTGCATGCAAGTTTTTGGTGCCACCACCTCGAGGTTTGGGAGTTCTTGAATTAGAAGGAGTCACTTCCATTGTTCTCCTTTTAAGCTTCACTTTGAATTTTCCCGGATGGGTGCTAAAACAAATGATACACCTTAATTAATTTTCCAAACTAAATAAATATGACTCTACTAAACAATGTGATAAGTCACATATAAATGGACAAGTTTATAGGAAACTATAGGCCATACACGAGTAAAGTTCGGCACATTCGATACTTATCAAAATGAGCCGAACAATGTGCCCAACAAGATTCGAGCGCATTATCATACAAAAATATTATAAGCCGAACACAAAGGTTCGGCGCAATTGATTTTCAAAACATGTTTTTAACTGTTCTTCGTCTCTAAAAAAAAAAAGAAGTTCGGCTGCTAAATTTCAGCCGAACACTTCTCTGGAACTTCCAAAACCCAGAGGAATCGTCGATTACATGTCAGAAATCAACGAAATACGAAAAACCAAGCAATGGGTTTGTGGGAAATACCTTTCTATGTGCAATTTTAAAGAATCAGGCTCTATTTCTCGCTCTCCAATACCAATCAATCCACTATCCTCTTCATCACCATCTTTTCTAAAAACCCTAGATTGAGATGCTACAGAAACAACACCGGGATTCGGCACCATATTTCTGGGGCATCGCTTAACACGAGGTGTCATTAATTTGTTTAATCGAGAACTTAATCGAACAAAGAAATTTTCAGAATTTTGTTTGTGTTTTGGAGAAGAAGATGAGAAGAAGAGTGTGAGAGAAGGGTTAATTAGTAATGGTTAGTGAGTTAATTAGTGGGTGGTTAGTTAATTAGGGGATGGGTTAATTAGTGGGAGAGTTTTAGGATTAGAATTTAATTAAGTGGAAGGGTAGTAATGTAATTTAAACTAGGTAGGGGTATTATAGTAACTTAAGCATCATTATGGCAGCCCTTATAATTTTGCATTGGGTGCCATAATATCTCGTATGCCCCCAAATTTTTTTGTATGCCCCAAATTAGGGTTCACTAAAATTTTGCTGTAAGCTAGTTTTGGGCCTTAAATGGGCTGTATTCTGGACAACCAGCCCAGTTAAAAAAGATAGATAAACCGAAGAAGACTGTGAGTCTTGGTTCTTCCGAGTTCTTCTTTCTTCATCAAAGAGGTTTCTGGTTAATTTTTCCTTTTCACATCGGCAGCTCGGAATGTTGGGGGTGGTTTCCTTTACTAGATGTTCTTCTTCTTCAGCAGCAAACCCAATTAGATTCTTCAATAATAACCACAACAAGTCACATACTAGTACTAGACTCGGAGCTGTTTCTTCAATTTCAGAATTTCCTCTGGCAAGCAAAATCGTCGTCACAAGTAAGGATTCTTTTGATTATTCCATGTATCTTATTCAATCTTGGATTAATTTTTCTATTCATATTATAGATTCCATTTTCAGCTAGTAGCTATGATGTAAAATTGGGTTTTAAGGGTTTAGTAGTAGGAGAAACAACCGGTAGCAGCTCTTATAATTGGAGGCTATCCTTGGGTTTTAAGGGTTCTTGTATCTCTTCATCTATACAATAAAACAAACAATTACACCCCCAACTTATTTAAGGAGAGAATTTGATATCTAGACTAGGATTCATTTTGGTAGTTATCTTAATGTGTCATGTATTCAATCACAGCTAAGTTTGTTTCAGTAACTTGTTATTGAATTGAAATCTTGATGCAATCTCTGTGTGTGTGTATGCTTGGCTTTGTGTGGAAAAGTGAATGTAAAATGCTTGTATGTTCAAAGAGAAGGTCTATAATGAGTTCATCATACATGTCATGTGAGTGGGACTCCTACTAGTATCCCATTCGTATTTCAGAATTCAACAGTTACTAGAACGGAGGAGGAGTATCACTAATTCTTACACTTATGGTTGTGAATTCATCTGGCACCGGTGGTTGCAATTACTCGTCCTAGCTACTCCATGTCTCCATCCATAAGACTTAGACAAGTAGATTTGGATGATGAAGATAAGATCTTCTTAATGAGTCCTTCTGTGACTTCTATGCAGGGTGTATCAAACACCTGACAATTTGAATAACTCCAATTTCAAACTTATTATTTTTCAGTGTTAAATTACTGCTCAACTGATTTTGGTGTTTCAATTTGGACAATTCCAAGTTTAAACTTATGATAATCCATTGTATTGTAGATTTGTCTCACTCGACCAGTGATGCTGTCCTGAAAAAGAAATTCTCAAACTTTGGTCGAGTGGTAGAAGGTGAGAACACATTATCTCTGTTGCTAAAAGAGAAGACTGAAAATTTCTTTTCCTAGTTTCATTATCTAGTGCGATCATGGAACAGTTCATGCTTTCAGCTGATCATATGTATTTAAAGTTAATGTTACCTACTGGACCTTGTCAAAGATTTTCTTGCTTTTGTAACCGAGGATTAAACTGTTTGTGGCAGTTAAACTAGTGACAGATGAATCAGGAAAGAGGTCAAAAGGGTTTGCTTTTATACAGTATACTTGTCAAGACGATGCTGTGCTTGCCTTAGAAAGTATGGATCGCAAGGTTAAACTTGGACTCTTCTTTACATGTTCTTCGTATATTTCTCTTAGAAACTAGTATACATGTTTGAATAACTCTTATGTTTTTGTACCTCTTTTGCAGTATATTGAGGGGAGGTTGGTTTATGTAGACATCGCAAAGCCTGTGACCAGTACATTTGGGGCGTACCCAAGAACCTCAGGACCCCCTAAAGAGCAAACTTCGTAGGTGTAAGTAAATGAGACAGATACCAAACTTTTGCAGAAGATCTGAATATGTGAATCGTTGAAAAATCTTTCAAAAAACGAAAGCATTTGAGCAAGTGAATTTCAATAACTGTACAGGTACTAATGTTCCTTGAAATATGTTGTAGCATTTGAGCAAGTGAATTTTCTTTGTGAACCATGAGAGTTTGAAATTAATCATGGATGTAATGGTTTTGTATGGCAGAGATTGTCAATTTCAATCAGTAGTTGATTGTAAGTAAATTTATAGCAGACTTTGGAATACTAGATGTGTGTGTGTTAGTGTCTTGTTATTTGGTTTCTTTGGCACGTTCTGTTCTGTGGGTATTTTGGATGGGCTAAAAAATAGAGGAAGGAAGGTCAGGCTAAGAGAAGCCCAACTAGTATGTTCGTTTTTTTTTCCCATGAGATTTTGCCAGTTTGGATTTCATTTCAATAATATTGAGAAAATTAAAATTTATCAAATTAATAAAATATTGAGACCAATCAATAATATTGATAATAAAATTTATCAAATATTATTGAATTAATAAAATATTGAGACCAATCAATAATATTGATAATAAAATTTATCAAATTAAATGAGAAAATTAAATTAACATTTCAAGTCTAAAGAGTGCGCACAAAACTAAACTCTGATATGACCGTGTAGTAATAATAAACTACTTAACTTGCTTCATAAGTATCATCAAGCAAGGGTTCAAGCATGGGTGCCGTGCTACGAGACATTCTTTTATCGCGGAATAATAAGCTTGCTACAACATCAAACAAATAACTTGTTTGACTCCCATTCTCCACACAGGAGGATGCCGCCCTAGGAGGAAAAGAAGATCCTTGAGGAGGTACCTGATAAGTAATCTTAAATTTGAATGCTCCTGGAGGTACCTCTGGATTGGCTGGAACATAAATCACCCTCAATGTAAAATCCTTAAGATCAATAATAACCTGGTCCCTTTGTTTGTTGAACATGTCACGAAACGACGCTCTGTACAAGGAACTCGTCTTTGCATTGCAGCATATCCTCCTGTGCCTGTGGCGCTTGCATAGTTACCGTAACGTTGTATGTTGTTCCGGCACTACAATTCCTACGTCTGGACAAACGCAGTATTTCTCTGGGTGCGTCGCTTTGACATTGAAAGCAACATATTCATCTGATTTGTTAGTTAATTGCAGACAACATGAAGTCTGCTTATTCAACTCGAAGGGGAATTTGAGATCAAGTGCACTACTCATACTTGCAAGGAAGAATTAACAACTCAATTACTCTTAATTTCTGATGCACATAAAAGTACTTACGGCTTGACAGCCTTATATACTACTAATGCTGAACTCTATTAGGACAATTCCAAGAAGGCAGTAGTACACAAAACATAGAATGGCTTCCAAAACTAACCAAACTTCTAAATTATAGTTACTCGGACTTCCATAATTTTTGGGCCTTAAATGGACCGTATTTCGGATTCTTTAACCGGCCCAGTTAGAATAAAGGAGTCAAAAGACTCAAAACTGCATGAGTCTTGGTTTCTCAGTTGAGTTCATCACTCGCTCTTCCCTGTTACTGTAGAGAGACAGAGACAGAGAGATTTGGTTGCTTGACAACTCCATCCATCCATTCATCACTCAGCAGGTAGTTCGAATTATGTTCTACATCACCAGTCCAGCATTAGAAAAAGATGTCTATGGGAACCTCTGTTGAACCTCAAAAATAAGTAAACATTGAGATGGAAGAAGACTTCAAAGAAGCATAGGACACTACTTAATTATAAGGAATCAGACTGAGTTGAGCTCTATGAATCGGCGAGTAACTCGGCGAAAATTTTCTTCTCAGATCTTGATTTCAGTGCTTTCTCAGGTGAAAATCGTAATTGTTTTTTCTTGTTTTTTGATTTTCAATGATTGATGGGTATTAATTGATAGTTGGTTGATGGATTTTTGTCCGAAAACCACTTCGATTGATCAAAATAAGTCTGAAATGGAAATTTTAGAAAAAGAAAACAATGTTCGAAAAATTCCGTCAAATTAATTACCAGATGATTTGTATGAAAAAAGTTTGGATCCATGGAAGTTTTCTCATATATGAAGGCTTGATTTACAGAAGATTAAGTTTGTTGATGCTGTGGTTATTCTACGAAGTCAATGGAAATTACATGGAGATTGTCATATGATTCCTTTAGGTCGGGGTCTCTTTACAATTAAACTTGACAATGAAAATGACAAGAAGTTGATCAAATCACAGCGATGGGAGGTGTTAAATCAAATATTACAAGTTAGAAATTGGGTATCAAACTTTCGAACAACAAGTCAAAGAACATCCAAAGCAATGGTGTGGGTTCGTTTTCCTGGATTGGGATTGGAATTCTGGAATGAAGCAATTTTGTTTAAAATCTGTAATGAATTTGGTACTCCAATTAAGGTTGATAATGCTACAACAAGGTGTGAAGTGGGTTATTACACAAATGTTTTAGTTGAAGTTGATTTTGCACTACACATTCCTCATAAGATATGGATTGGAACTAAATATGGAGGTTTTTTTTCAAGATGTTGTGATTCCTGATTGTCCTAAATATTGTTCATCCTGCAAAATTGTTGGTCACCGAAATGTTGAATGTAGATTGGAGAAAAATAAAAATGTTAATGCTCAGCAAGACCAAGTAAAGTTTCAAACAAAATCAAAAGAAGGGAAGAGTCTGTCAAAGGAAACTTCATAGCCCTTTGATATCTGTGATTTTTCTTCTAAAGAAGATTCAATAGTGGATTCTATTCAACAGACTGTTTTACCTAGTACTTCAAGTGTTGCACTCTTTCAACACAGTAAGTTCAGTCCTCTTGAGGATGTTGAAAGTGTAGTAGTAACTGCAGAAATAATTAAAGAAGTTTCATCTCCAAAAGTGGTTTCATTATTAAATGTGGCTTCTATTTCAAATGAAGTATCCATTACAACTGTAGAATCAACACCAACTGTGGTTTTAACTCCAAATGTGGTAACACCAACACCACAAGCAACAGAAAGAGTGATGCAAGTCAATAATAATATGATTCCTTTTGTTGATGGAACAAATGGTACAGTAGTAGATACTCCAGTGCAAATAACATCCTGGGCAAAGGTGGTGGAAAAAGAAGCAAAAATTCTCATTGAGCAAAATAAGGTGGTGGAGAAGGAAATGGTGAGCTTAATAGCCAAGTACATCCAAAGCTAACAGTTGTCCCGAGCAAAATAAGGTACCTAAACAAGTTTGCTTTGATCAATAAATATAATTTTAGAAAAAACCAAGGGAAAGGGGGTACCAAACACCCTCAAACTAAACAATGAGGATAATATTCTGGAATGTCAGGGGTCTGAGAAGATTGAGGGCTCATGAAAAATTTTGGTCTTTAGTAAATCAATTTAGTCATTCTTTAGTATGGGTTGCAGAACCAAAAGTGAGATGTAGTGCTTGTTTTTGTCAAAGATTAAATCTCCCTGGTATGGAAAAGATGGTAACTCATAATTCTTGTCAAGGTAATAAAGGAAATATTTGGTTGTTTTGGAACAAATGTATTGCACATCCACAAGTTATTTCAGTTTCAAGTCAAATGATAACAATTAGTGTTGGTGATATTTTAGTATCTGGTGTTCATGCTCATGTTAAGGTAGTTTAAAGAAGGTTTTTGTGGTCTGAAATGCAGCTTATAAGTGATCTTAACAAGCCATGGATTATTCTTGGAGATTTTAATGCAGTAATTTCTCAAGATGAGAAAGTTGGTGGTAGATTACGTAATAGGACAACAATGTTGGATTTTAATGAATGTATAAATCAATGTGAACTTCTTCTATCTCCAAAAAATGGTCTTCAGTTCTCTTGGTCTAATTGTCAACATGGCAATAAGAGAATATTACGTAACTTAGACAGAGTTTTATTCAATCAGAAGTGGCTTCATTTGTATGTGATTGGGGTTATAAGGTAGGCATGAGAATTATTTCTGACCATGCTCCTCTGCTTGGTTCAAAACCAAAAAACACTCCTAGGAAATTTCAAAAAATGTGGATCAGTTATCCAACCTTTATGCAAGTTGTTTCTGAGTGCTGGGAAAGGAGAGTTACTGGATCCTGCTTTTCAATTCTTACACAAGTTGAAAGAACTTAAGAAGGATCTAAATGAATGGAATTGGAAGGTTTTTGGTAATGTTCAAATTAAGATAAAAGAAGCAGAAGAGAAAGTTAAAGCTGCAACAATAAATTCTGATAATAATCCTTTTGATGAAACTGCATTAAATGAATTAGTTCAAGCTCAAAATGAATATGCAAGTAGAGAAGTTCAAGAAAATACTTTAGTAAAGAAGAAATCCAGAGTTAAGTGGATTAAAGAAGGGGCAGCCAATACAAAATTTTTTCATACAAATATGAAAATCAGAACTGCAAAAAATATAATAAATGAGTTAGAAGATGATGATGGAAATGTACTTGTAAATCAAGATGAAATTGCTCAACATTTGGTAAATCATTTTCAAAAGAAATTTGAGTATACTCCTGTGGAAGAAGATGATGAATTGTTAGAAGTAATTCCTACTGTTATCAATGAAGATGATCAGACAAGGTTGGATGTCATTCCTGAGGAAGAAGAGATTAAGAAAATAATTTTTGAAATGGATCCAGAGAGTGCTCCTAGTCCAGATGGCTTTTCAGGTATCTTTTATAGAAGTTGTTGGGAAATTATAAAACATGATTTAGTTGCAGCTATTCAATTTTGTTGGAAAAGAAAGTTTATTCCCAAAGGCATGAATTCAAGTTTCTTATTTTTGTTACCTAAAACACAAGCTGCAAAAACTGCAAATCAATTCAGACCAATTGGCTTGAGTAATGTAATCTTCAAGATATTCACAAAACTAATTACAAGCAAAATGAGTGACTTAATGAAGAAGCTGATTTCTCCTCAACAAGTAGCTTATGTAAAAGGAAGAAGCATTCATGAGCAAGTTCTTCTAGCATCTGAACTTGTCAATGAAATGAAGTTTAAAAGAAGAGGTGGAAATGTAGTTATCAAACTTGACATCTCTCAGGCTTATGACACAGTGAGTTGGGAGTTCTTAATCAAAGTGTTGAAGAAGTATGGATTCTCAAATGACTGGTGTGACTGGATAATAACTTTGTTCAAGTCAGCCAGAATTTCAGTTTTAGTCAATGGTGGACCCTGTGGCTTTTTTAAAGTTGAGATAGGACTTAGGCATGGAGATCCACTATCTCCAATTCTTTTTGTGCTTATGGAGATGTACTTAGCAGAAATATCTTATCCTTGGTGGAAGAAGGAAAATTGCAGCCTATGGTCTCAAAAAAAAGGTATTCATCCTACACACCTCTTTTTTGCAGATGATGTTTTCATTTTCAGTAATGGAGGAAGGAAAAGTCTAGCCAATCTTCTTAAGCTGCTAGATACTTATCAAGCATTTTCTGGTCAAGTTATCAACAAGCTCAAAAGTAAACTCTTTGTGGATGGCACTATACAACAGAGGAAAAACTTTATTAGTGAATTTTTTAATATGGAAATCTCTAAATTTCCAGATAAGTATTTAGGTGTGTATTTGGCTCCTGGGAAGATCACTACTGCAATGAAATGGACTATTGTTGAGCAAATTCAAAAAAAACTTGTTGCATGGAAGGGGAGATTGCTCTCATTTCAAGACAGGCAAGTTCTAGTGAAATCTGTTTTGTCTAGTGTTCCCATTTATAATATGTCAGTCTACAAATGGCCTTCATCTGTGATTAAAGTGTGTGAAAAGTTAATTAGAAACTACTTGTGGACTGGTGATGGTGAGTTAAGAAAGTTTAAAACAATTTCTTGGAAAAGAGTGTGCACACCTTATGAAGAAGGAGGATTGGGAATCAAAAGATTGCAACAATCAATAAATCTTTGTTAATTAAACTGATGTGGAAGATTTTGATTTCAGAGGAAGAATGGGCTCAATTTTTTGCTGCAAAGTTTAAAGACAGATATGGGCAATGGACAAGAAACTGGAAACAATCTTCAGTTTGGAAAGGATTAAAATGGGATTGGAACACTCTTAAAGAAGATATTAGATGGAAAGTGGGGGATGGTCCTCAAATTTCTGTATGGTTTGATACTTGGTTAAGTGATAATCCCATAATTGAGGATATTGGCTTCACAGAATTTGTGAAGTGCCATAGTGGTATGAAAGTACATGAATTAATTCAAGATGGTAACTGGTGTATTGAAACTGAGTTACATCACTTTATTTCAGTGCATTCTTTGCCTGTAATAAGTGGTGGTAGTGATCAGTATGTGTGGATTGCTAGCTAGGATGGCAAGTTTCATACTGACATTACAGTTGAGAAAATAAGACATAAAGAGGTTCAACTATCTTGTCCCAAGTTTGTATGGCAAAATTGTATTCATCCCAGCATTGCCAGTAACATATGGAAATTACATCAAGCAGTTTATGTAGATGATGAGGTCATGAGAAATAATGGCTTTGAAATGGTTTCCATGTGCTGTATTTGTTTGCAAGCTCAGGACAACATGAATCATACTTTGTGGCAATGTGATTTCAGTGTTGCCATTTGGAACTGGATAAACACAGTTTTCTTGTTTGCCAATCCTACATCTTTTGATGATATTTGTGTAGCAGCCAAGTATAAAAGTCCATTAGTCAGGCAGGTGTGGATGATTGCAGCTTGTGCAACTATGAAAGAACTATGGTTTCAGAAAAATTCAAAATTATTTGAGGAGAAATAACCTAATCTTAATGGTTTTAAGTGCAGAATCAAGAAAATGGTTCATGAAGGGGGTTATAGGTTGAATGGAATCAGCTGGAATCAATCCTATGATTCTCAGGTGAGGAGTTTCTTCACAGTCTAACATATGCTCAGTTTTTCTTTGAGTAATGATATAAGAGTTGGTTTTAGATTATGGGCCTAAAATGCTTGGGCCTTTTTTTTCTGGTTTTTTGTATTTGCCTTTTAATTGAGTCAGTCCTGCAAGACTTACTTTAGTTTTTCTCATTAATAAAAAATGGGATTCAGCAAAAAAAAAAAAAAAAAAAAAAAGTCCGGCATTGTTCCTCATCAATTAGTTTCTGCAGTTTCATTAATAATACTAGAAGAAGACTTAGAGCCGCGTCTTCAAATTCATAATGGGAATTTCCTCTAGCAAGCAAAATCATCGTCAGGAGTAAGAACCCCTTCTTTTAACTATTTCATTTATCTTCTTCAACCATTGGATTTTTATTTAGTAGTAAAATCCATTTTCGCCTAAAAATTGGGTTTTAAGGGTTTAGTAGCCTGGATTGATTGGGGGCCAGACCTTTTAATTGGGGGCCAAGCACTAGATGACAAAAAAGGTCACCCAATCCTAATTTGGGTCACCCCTTATAAATTATTTTTTTAAATGGCTAAAATGCCCCTAAGTGATTAGTATTAAGAATTAATTAACTTGATTAGTGTGGTAATTGTGTTTAGATAAAAATCTGATTTTAGGATAAAAATTTGTGGAGATTTTATTTTTGGGTTTTATGTGTTGAGAAGAAGAGGAGAAGTTTTTGAGTGGAAAAATTAGGGTTTTTGAAATGAGTGATTCAAGTGGAGGGAATGAGGGTGGTGAAGCTTCAAATAACAACCATGATTGTGTTGATGGTTATATTGTCTCAACTAATCATATGGATTGGATGTTTGATGAGGAGATGTTAATGGAGGAAGCCATGAATAATGGTGGAAATGAAGATCCTACTCCTCAAAATGAAGGAACCGATACTCCAAATGAAGAACCCGCACCTCAAAACAATCAGGTAAACCTCATATACTCTTGAAATTGTCTGAATGGTGCTCCAAGGGGTCGATTCATGGTCACTGTTTAAGTCGTCAGTGTGAGAGTCGTTATAGTCGGGGTTGGATCCTTTAACGACTATGAAAGGTCGTCAGTGAATTGGAATTGCCGATGACGACTCAAACCTGCAACTTTTCCAGGTTATGAAAAATCGTTAGGGGCGTGTGATAAACACTGACGACTCTTTATGCTAGGTCAATAAGGGTCGTTAATTGTGTTTGTTTAGAGACAAACGACTCTAAACCCAGAACTCTCAGTAAATAAAAAAAACTTAGAGTCGTCATATATGTTTTCATATAAGATGACGACCCTATCCCGTAATTTCAACTATTAAGTAGAGTCGTTCGGTGTTTTATTTAATATAATAACGACCCTTTCGCTGGATTATCATAAGTTTTGATTTCATAGAATCATTTCATTGAATCGTAAAAGGCATACATCTTTCATAGCGATACATTGAAGGAAATGAAATACAATAGATAACAACGGTGCACTTATACACCTAATCATAAATGGCGTAATTATACATGGTGCCTTCTAAGATAAAGTAGCAATCGTTGAACTCAAACTTTTTCCCACGAAGCTCCTCGTAATAGCCATACGCCTTCCTCAACTCGAAAACGCAAACATACTCGAGTTAGTATTGTTGAAAGCTTTGGATAAGTTTTACCTCTTGTTTAAATACTTACTCTCATAGCACCCGACATATTGGGCATGGCTTCCCTTACGGCCTTGATTTCTCTTTTAAAAACTTCACACTCGAAGAATATCTCCTCGAACTGTTTCTTGACGAGTTTCAAAGACCTTGAGTTGCAATTTCCGTCTAACGCCACAAAAACGATGAATACGCGGTTCCACCAAGCATCCGATGTTTGATCAATGTCTTTTCCTAGATCTTCAAAGTGGTTTTGACTTGTTTTCCAAGCTCTCACAATAGCACAATTCTATTCCGAAGTGTAAGTACTAGTCATGGTGTTTCCTTTTCTTTTTCCTCTTGGATAATAAATGTATGAGAATGAATGTGAAGGTTTAGAATTATGGTTTGGGTGAAGAATGTGTGAGGTATGGGTCTCTATTTATAGAGATTAAGGACCCAACAGTCACTTTTTGAATTTTTAACCGTTGCCCGACTCAACCACATTTGGTGAATTCAAAATTCACATTAACTGCTTTAAGGATCGTCATTATATATATTAACCAAGTGACGACTCTTGATGATCAAAAAGAGTCGTCCATGTGTTTTGTTTCTTGACCGACGACTCTGCTAGTCAAAGAGTCTCTGTGTTATGTGACCTTTAGAGTCGTTAATATGTTGTTCTCCAAAAATGACGACTCATGCCAAAAATTTCTAACAATCTTTAGAGTCGTTACGTGTGTTTTTACAAATCATGACGACCCTTTATGAAATATAGTTATTGAACCAATATTTGAAGTCACTCATTTTATTGAATCCGAAAAAACATACATGTAGTTGAAATAAAATAGAAGTAAAACACATAAAATTGTTCAATACATCGCCCTAGGGATTCTCTACGAGTTTAATTATATAGGGCGAATTGCCATTCAACTTCCTCCAAGAGAGTGTAGCAGTCCTCGTGCAGAAACTCATGACCGTACCTTAATTCGTATTAGCTCCGACCCAAAGTATACTGGGAAAATTTTTTTTTAAATAAGTTAGCGTTGTTGAATAATCATAACCAAATAATTAATTTTTGATGAGAGGCCTATTGATTCACAAACTTACTCTACTCATTCGGTCTTCGTTGGGCATAGCGTCCTTACGAGCTTTCAATTCGTTTCTTAGCGATGACGCATTCATTGTATAAATATGCGTACCTTTCCCTTATTTGTGGGAGCGTCCTCCTGTAACGATTTCCGCTTAGTGCTTTGAATACCTTAAACACCCGTTTCCACCAAGCATTGGTGTTTTGATCATGCCCAAAGTAAGGCCCTCTTGTTGGGTCTTCGATTCTTGCAGCCACCCATTGCGCTTCCTCAACGGAGTGCTTTGTGAGAGTGATGTGTGCTCTGACAATAGCAACATCTTCTAGATTATTGAACGGAGTTGGAGCCATTTTTTAGTGTTTGAAAGTGATGGGTGACTGATTTAGGAAGATTGAAAGTGATGGGTGAATAAGTTTGGAAGAGATAGGTCTCTATTTATAGCAAAAATGTACCCAACGGCTAGTTTTTAAAAAAAAAAACGGTTACTTCTGCAATAACTGCTCCTACTAGTCAAAGTTACCGTTGATTTTCAAATTCTCTCCACTTAGTTCGTCTAGAGTCGTCAAGGGATATATATAAACGAATGACCCAAGGTGAAAACTGGCAAGCATGGTTTATATTTGGGAATGTAGAGGTAAATCATGTGTATAAAGAGGGTTGTCATTTGTCGAGGAATGTGTCGTCGTTCTGCAAAAATAATGTTGATTTATTGTTAGTGTATCAACCCGTAAATAAAGATGACGACTGTTAGGGTCGTCATTTTTACATCTCGTAAATTAACGATCGCTTGAATGATATGTTTTTCTTTTCTATGTAGTTGTTTTTGTACGGGCGAGCTCTCAACCTCGAACCCGTCTCTATTATCGGTCAGGATACCTCCCAACACTATATGACCGATTTGGTACGTTTTTAATGTTTGAATCGATGTATATCTTTATGAAATTTGTTTAATTAGTGTTGCATCATGAACGTGACATTGGTTTTGATGTAGACGTGGGAGACAAAGGCTGATGTCAAGGAATGGATTATTTCAAGGCAAAAGAGAAGATGTGCGTAGTTGTTCAAAGCAAACACGTTGATTATAAGCAAATGGAGATGGTATGCGAGAGAGCGGGGATAAGGAAGAAAGTCACAAAGGGAAGAACTACAAGTATGAGAAGAAGACGACGAGGGTCTACAAAACGAATTCGAAGAAGATACAATGCCCCTTCAGGATTGTTTTCAAAAGGCATCCCGAAACTAATCTATGGAGGTTGTATAGTATTCCGGATGGTCGTCACAACCATCCTCCACCTAGCACTCTTTTAGGGCACCCAAGATATGCCGATTGAAACTACATCAAATGGAAAAGGTACGACAGAGATGAAGCGATGTAGGCCCCTTCGGATCCTAAATGCAATAAGAGCGGAAGATAAGACAAACTTGTCTATTATTTCCACCATCTACGCTGCCAAAGCAACGATCGGAGAACTGAATGGGATGGTAGATTAATTATGCAACAATCGAGTGGTTGCGAGAAAAACTTAACTACGCCATGCAAACAAGGGTGGGTCCCAGGCGACAAAGTGACACATATTTTTCTTGCCCATCCTAGGATGGTGGATTTGGCTCGAGTGTTTTTACAGGTCTTGTTCATAGATTGCACCTATAAGACCAACAAGTATAACATGCCGTTGTTGAACGTGGTTAGTCATACTTCGGATAAGCAATCATTCATCGTGGCATGGTGCTTTATGGAAAAGGAAGAAATAGAGGACTATGTTTGGGCTTTGGAACAAGTTCGGTTGATTTACCGAGGCGAAGGCACACCGCGGGTTATAATTACGGATAGGGATTTTGTAGTCATGAGTGCCGTTCGTCAAGTTTTTCCACATGCTCAACATTTTCTTTGTACGTGGCACATCCAAATGAATATTTTTTCTAATTGCAAGAATCGATTCAAAAGATCAAGCAAAGGGTAATCAACGTTCCAAGGAGGAAGACGAGCGTCTAAGTAAACTTTCAAAAAAAAAAAAAGAGAAAGCCAAGAGAAAATGAAAGAAAAGGAAAATATGTCAAGATGGTGATCTATGGGAGGATTTCTGCAAAGATTGGGACCATTTGGCTCATTCAAGACCAAGTAAAGTACTATGCAAATCTTCAAAAGTTTATTGATGATTGGAGTACGGATCATAAGAAGGTTGTCGATTATTGCCTAGATACATGGTTGAATCCTTGGAAGGAAAAGTTTGTTTATGCATGGACCAATAAGTTCAAGCACTACAAAAATGAGTCCACAGTATTGCGGAGAACAGGTCCATGGACGTTTGAAAAAATTCTTCAAGAGAACACTGGTGGGGTAGTTACGGTATGAGGAAAGCTATTCACGAGCACGCCGAGGATGACCTAAGCAAGATAGTGACTCGAGATGGAGTATAGTAAGGACCGTTTTTTAAGAAATACATGGAAGACAAAGAATTGCTACGTGGGGTTTCAGCACCAAGTATCATGGTGGGCAATAAAGCATATGATGACTGAACTTAACAAATTTCGAGCGAAATCTTAGATGGAAAAGTCATTAAATGTAATTGTACAACTGAGACGTGGCTTGGCCTCCCGTGTAAACATAAGCTCGGTGGGTACAAGGGGCTCATTCCCATTGAAGATATCGATCCTTTTTGGAAGCAACTTGGGTTCATCCCAAATCCCACAGGAGCCGCTGATGAACAATTTGGAGACCTTGAGATTGGCAAGTATATCAATGAGAAATATCGAAAAACGAATTGTGCAGGAGACAAATCGGTTTCTAATTTGTGGCTGACTGCCCGTAAGAGCTTGGGAGTAGAAGAAGAGCCAAACAAACAAAAACCAACGGGTAGACCCACAACTAAAAAGTCTTTTAGAGAAACCGTGAAAGCGGCAAAGAGTTGCAAAAGCGACCTGTCACGTCATCGTATGTCCAGGCGGAATATACGGAGTATGAGAACTCTTTCGTACCCAAGGCAAGGGGGCCGCCAAAGGAAGACATGGATGTTGTAGACCATGTGGTCGGTACCCAGCAAAGCCAAACGAGCGGAATGGTGACGATACGAGGAATAAAAGGTAATCCGCGCACCCCTAGAGATTCCCAAGGAAGACCACATCGTGTTGCTTACACTTTGTATAAAGAGTATACTGACCAACTTCCTCACGTCATCTTGGATCACCTTCTATCCACCGACGACGTCGACGGCGATGGAAATTGTGGTTACCATGTTGCAACGGAACAATTAGGGCATTTCGACGAGGCCGACGAACTTAAGCTCACCCAAATCGAATATGCAAGAAAAAAATGGCGAAAAACTAGTTCGGGACAAACAACTATATTTGAAAATGCTCATGGAAGGAGACCAAAAAGAGAGGGAATTGAAGTTTAGGGAGTTGGTTTCAAACGTGAAATGGAGGAAGGGGTCAAGAAGGCCGGTTATAAGTTTTGGATGCAAATGCCTTTGGTGGCCAACTTTTGGCGGACACATTCACTTGTGTAGTAATTGTATTCAGCAAAGGCTTCCCCGGAGCCTCTTGTATGTACGTACCTTCCAAAACTAGGTGCGAGACGGAGATAAAGAAAAGAAGAATTGTAATGGCACATGTCAATGATAACCATTACATAGGCTTGAAGATTTCCGAAGAATGTCCTCTACCACGGGTGTATGGTGATTGGGGAGAGTACACCAAGGAGTGGACAAACCAGTATGAGTATGGAATGAACATTTGGAATGCTATGGACCCAACCCCGGTTTACTTAGACTTGGGAAATGAATCGTGAGAGAAGATGTTTATTCTAAACAATGCATTGCATTTTGAAGCATACTTTTTCATAATGGTTGTATCTTCTACCCAGATATTTGTATTTCGAAGAATGCTTAATGAATACAATGCGTTTTATCCTTTTATCCTAGTTGGATTATGTTAATTTGAATTATGTTACAGAGTCGTCAGCAATATATACACACACCTTAACGACCCTAACTGTAAAATTTGCTAGTCTCCGGATGTTTTTACGCTTAAAGGTCGTTATACATATAAACATCCAAGTTAACGACTCATACCTTAGAATGTTTTGCAACAATACATGCGTCATCCATATATACATAAACATTAACGACTCTAATGTTAAAATTTGTGTCTCTCTGGATGTTTTCCAACTAAGAGTCGTCATCTCAGTTTACATAAACATTAACGACACTAACCATAAAAATTTGATGGTCTCCTGAATGTTTATATACTAAGAGTCGTGAAGCATATATACATACAAAGCAACGACTCTAGTTATACGCCTTAGAGTCGTCATCATTATAGTGTATACATGGACGACTCTATAAGAAAACCCCCAACGGCTTTTTTTGTATACACTTTTTCCCAAAAAAAAATAGCCGTTGGTAATTATTGTATATATAGAGGAACACCTCCAGGAGCAAATTCAATTGAAAACCACCTCAATAATGGCAAATCCTTCATCAACCCCCAATTCAATTGATAACATACTTAGAAGATGCAAGCGACCAACCAAATCAATATTGGCAATGGAAGAAGAGATACGCAAAAAAAACATGCGACCTACTAAAAAAACATGCGCCATATCCTACGAAGGAAGAAGAAGAGTTGCGCGAGGCCAAACGACGAGACCAAGAACAATCCCAACTCCGTGAAAGATTCAAGCAAGTCGAGGAAGAGACCGAATGGGTTAAAAATTATTACATTGTCAAGGATCTCCACGAAGAACATGAACGTGATAGTATATTTTGGAGCCAAGTTGGTTGGGTCCTTTCGTTAATAACAACAACAAACTACGATATCCTTACTTGTCGTCCACATTAGTCATAGGACGATTCTTGTTATGAAATGGTGCACCAAGTACAACGAGTTTCTCGCGAGGCACAAAGGGGATAGGTGTGCTGCTCAGCCGCATATACCAAATGGAGAGGAGAGCCTTTTATCACATTGAAGCCGCCATGCTAGTTGAATCTCGCACTGAAACATGAACAACAAGTAATGTGTTCAAAGGAATATCCACCTTCTAATTAATATTTAATATGCTACAATTCCAAGTTTCATTTCAATCGAGATTCAATTTATTTTAATGAACAAATCGTTATCTCGGTTTGTTAATGCAAGTGACGACTATACCTAAGTCGTCATATGACTTATTTTGCAACAACCTGCTCTTGAGTCGTCAACACCTTTGATAACTTAGTTAACGACTCACGTTGTGATTTTCAAAAAAACGACCGTTGGGATTTTCTTCTATATAATACCACCCCATCCTCTAGAGAAAATAGCCCAAAACCATTCGTTTTTCCACCAAACTACGTAATCTTTCAATTGCAATGGCTGAATGGGAACCGTATGAAGATTTGTGTCTCGTTAAATCGTTTGCTAGTACCTTTCGTGAACGTCCAAATGAAATCTATTCAATGTTTTGGAAGAGAGTTAAGGAGTTCTTCTACGGGCGTACCGCGAATCCTAATAACCGAAAATGGAGAGACTTGGCATTTCGATTCAACTACATTAAAAGTGCAATGAGAGAGTATGTAAAAGTTAGAAATATGGTGTACGACCATCATCCACGAGCTCCTCTTAAGGAAAAAGTGAGTAATTCGTTAATATTTATACTTTCCTCATCCTTCAACGTTACTAACATATAACATTCCTCGTTTAATTTCAGTTGGAACGTTTCAATGGGTTATGGACAATACGTAATGGGGATACTAAGTTCATTCACCACAAAGAATATACAACGTTGTATCGTCGAGCGCGAAGGTTCATTGACGAACATTTGATGTGTCAAATTCAAGAATACCCATATTAACTTTCTCCGGTTGTACAAATCGTCAATATATCCCATATAAAAGCAACGACTACGTATACCGTAAGATGTATTTTCGGATTTAATACACATGTAACAGATCGTTAAACTGCTATTTGATACCGCTTAACGACTCTAGGCATGGAAAATATGGTTCATCTCTGGATGTTTTTCGACCTAGAGTCGTCATTAGTTTCCATATACTAAATAACGACTCTAGGCAAAGAAAATATGGTTCATCTCCTGGATGTTTTCTGACCTAGAGTCGTCATTAGTTTCCATATACTTAATAACGACTCTACGCATAGAAAATATGGTTCATCTCTTGGATGTTTTCTGACCTAGAGTCGTCATTAGTTTCCATATACTAAATAACGACTCTAGGCATAGAAAAAAAAAAACATCAGTCTTCATTTCCCTCTGAGTCGTTAGACTTTTAATTGAAACACATAACGACTATGTGTATCACAAATAGAGTCGTTACACTGCTACAGACCATAGATAACGACCCTAGCTCTATCACAGTATATAATCTTGTCTGCATTAGAGTACTACATTATTCTAACAAACATACTAGTAAACATCCTTCTTAAAACAAAGTAGTTTCAACAAACCAGCCAAACCAAACACATAAGTAGTTTCAACAAACACATAAGTTCAAGTTATAAAGTAACATCTCAAGGAGACGGAGACGGTAACATCTCCTTGAGTAAAGACCACCATCTCGACCTCGACCTCCTCCTTACTTCCCTGACCAGGAAACTTTAGGCTTTTCTTAGGAGGAGGACCGAGTTTCACCGGCCTACTGGGAACCACCATCTTCTCCGGTACCTTGTTCATCATGATGTTGGCTACTTTTCCCCCTGTTCACCACCTTGTTGTGCTCGGCTACGTGTTTTCCGGGTCCTCTTACCTTCCTTGGCCGGCTCAAAGAAACATCTTCTTTGCATTGGGATTTTCAATGTGCGTGCAACAATCGGCGTACTGACGTTGCTTAGCAGGATCAATCACTTCCCCTTTGTCAGCCGAGCAACAAAAGCCTTGACAAAAAGCTTCATTCGTTCCCTCTATATATATACATTAAAAAAACAATTCTAATGAACTGACGTATATTTGTATGTAAATGAATAACACAATTACACAAATAAATACTCACCACTAGTTTAAGAATGGTAGTATCATCTCTACCGTCAGCTTGAGAAGAAGATGTGGATGCTCTGTTGGTCCTCCTACCCGTAACCTGATCGATCCGTATTACCCTACCATGGGAGAAGCCTTCGTACCATTGATAGTAATCCGTTGTTGCCTCGTAACCTTTATCCACATGCACCCAAAATGTGATGTCTACGAGGCTAGAATGTCTATTATTCCAATGCTTGACATCAGTTGCAGGTTCGTAAACCACTTTTATTTCAGCCTTGCCGGCCTCACATTTGTTCAAATTGTGCTTGAACGGAGGTACATCGTCTTCATCGGGTGAATCTTGAACAAACCCAAGTTGACGCATGATTCTCAAAGGATTGTACATTGAAAAACCGTTGGGGTGAAACAAAGGGCCATGGTAATACACGACATCTTCCATTGCGCCAACTCTAGCATCCTTGTAAGGACTAAAGATTACCTCTTCCGCCGTGATGTTGTCAAGTTTTTTACGCATTTCTATCAAGGCATCAGTTTGTTCCCTATCCTGAGAACAGGAGTACACCCAACGGGTTCCTGTTGACTACCTGGGCTCCAATTTGAGTTGATTTTCACATCTTCATTGTCTTTGAACAGTGAGGGGAAATGATCATAAATCCACACCTATTTTAAACAATCAAATAAACATAAAAATATATCGAAGGAAAAAAACATACTAAAAGAAGACAACTTTCATCAATCCAAATACCTGGATTAGAGCCAAATTCCCATTAATTTGAGAAGTTCGTTCGCGAGATCCCTGGGAAAGATGACCATTCAGATGTGCAACTATGGCAGTCCCCCAAGAGTACTTGTTCACATCTTCTAAGGGGTCCAAAAGCTGAAGAAGGTTGGCGCTCACCCTGTTACCTTTGCTGTCGGGAAATACAACCGATGCAAGGACGTACAACAAATAAGCTGCCGCCGCATAACGACATTCCATATCAGAGAGACCTCCTTTTTTTTCCTTCTCTGCGGTACCAGCAAACATCTGCCTAATGTCCACAAGTTTGAACTCTTTCTTGGTACTTAGCTCCTAAGACAAAAAGCCCATCGGTCTTCTCTTTGTCCAGCCAAACAAGTTCTTGGTCCATGTATAAATTTCATCCCAACTAGGCCTTCTCTTGAAATTCTCACTGGTTGATTTACCTTCGACCTGCACCCCTAATATCTGTTCTGCATCATCAGGAGTCAATGCCATCTCGCCAAAAGGAAGTTGGAATGTGTCGACTTCGACGTAATACCTTTCACGAAACTAGATACTCGCGACCTTGTCATACGCAATCACGAGTTCACAACGGCATTGTACAAACCGAGTTTTCAACATATTCTTTAACTCTCGCACATTCACCTTCTAGAGGCCACAACTCCATTTTCTTAAAAGAAGATTGGTGCACGAAGAGACGTGCGGCATTCTTATGATCCCGCAAAAAATAAACAAATAAGTATTAAAAAACATATTAGAAAAGTAATATCAACAAACTAATCATATAGCAAGCAAAGTTGGGATTCTTACGATTGTCTCATAGATGGTATGAGCCCACGATCCAAAGCATATCCAAATAGAACTTTGCCCCCATCTCTAGGTTCTCCTCTTGGTTTACCATTTCGAAGAGGCTCCAACATCAAACGAGACGCGGAACGTGTCTCGCGCCTGGGTGCAATATCAGTTCCATCCTTCTTAACCCTCTTTACCTAGCTTCGTCTTTGCATCCTGTTCTTGCCTTCTACATCTTGTTTACCATCATCCTCTTCATCATCCTTACCACCACCATCATCCCCTTCATCCTCTTCCTCCTCATGACCACCATTATTACCTCCATCCCCTTCCCCGCTCATCATCATCACCATTACCATCATCGAGAATCATCACCACTAACATTACCTTCATCATCATTGTCACTCTCTACATCCTCTTCACCTCGAAATGGGAGGATCTTCTTGTATCTCCTCTTGTTGGATTTCTTCTTCTTCACCACTACTGCTAGCGGAAATAACAGGTGAGTCTGATTCTGATGAATCCGACAACTCATCACCTTTGTCTCTTGGTTCGGTGATAGAAAATGATACCTCACTCGGCTTCTTACCGCGTAATGGACCGGCAAGTAAGAATTTATCATGGCGTGGAGGTTTGGAAGGTGGAGTTATCGTCATTGGAACCTTGCCTTTGGTTTCGAAACAAAAAAACAAAAAAAACCCAACAAGACATCAACTTTATGGTTATCAGATCAAGAGTCGTCAATACGATAATCTAAAACACAACCGACCCTTGTACATCTTGTGACGACTCAAAGTCATATGATGACGACCCTGTCAAATAACAAAGGGTCGTCAAAAAGACAATAACGATCCTACGATTTGGGTTGACGACTCTAGGGCACATACCTAAGTGACGACTCAAGGGGAAATGAGATGACGACCCTATCAATTTTTGGAACAGAGGGCTGTTCGAGTTCCATCTAGAGTCGTTAGTGAATAAATAAGGGTCGGCAAACAAGAGTCGTCATCTGCAACATAAAAGATTAACGACTCTATTCTAGGGCAAAATTCACCGAAGTAGAATAATAAGGGTCGTCACCTTCAACCTAATAGGCTAACGATTTTTCATAAAATAAACATGCAAATGAAAAGTCGTTAGGGGTATCCACTACGATACTAACGACCCTTTAACTGAAACCGCAAAATTTCAGTTACCAGACTCAAATTCGCAATCAAAACACAACAAAAAAACGCATAGAAGGTGGGTTTAACTTCACATACCTTCTAATTGGACCCATATCTTCTTTGGGTTTCGATTTTTGGGGTTTTGGGGTTCTTCCCACGATTACCTTTCCTTTGACGGCGTCGAGGAGATTGGGGATTTGACGTTCTTTGCGAGCGGTCTGTTTTGTACGAGCCATGTTTGAAGAAGAAGGTAATCGTCGATTATCTTCTAACATCGACGATGAATCGGTCGAAGAAAAAAAATCGTTTGGGGTCGTTAATGGTGGTTGTGGAGAGGAAGAGGAGAGGAAGAAGAGAAGAAGAAAAAAAGAAACTGATTTTTTTTTGTTTAGTTTAGGGTATATGAATTGGGGGCCTAATTATGATTTCAAATTAGTGTTAACTGGTTTTTAAGATTTGTGTTTAGTAAAGGGCAAAACAGTCTTTTCAATATCGGATTAATACGCCCCTCAAAAATTTGGGGTGGAAATAAAATATCATGGCCCCCAATTAAAATGTCTGGCCCCCAATCAATCGAGGTTTAGTAGCTATCCTTGGTTGGGGGGGGTTGTATCATGATTGATTTTTGTCTAGTACTTCAAGTTATGCACTTTCTTCATCTATATACAACAAACAATTACGCCCCAACTCGTGTAAGTGGATTCATTTAACTAGCTTGTTATCTTACTGCGATGTACTCAATTGCATGCAGCTAAGACCGTTTCAGTAACTAGTTGTTGAATTGAAATCTTGATTAATGTATGTATGCTTGGCTTTGTGTGGAAAGCCGAAAGAAATGGGTTAACGTAAAATGTAAGAAAACAGTAATGTGGCCCATGTGCCACATCATAATAAGGAACGGTTATAAGTAACTAATGTGTCTCTTCACTTAGGTTGTGTCCCTTTGTCTTGAAAGAACATGTCTTTTGGAATTTGGTTCTCATGTTTGTTGTGACTCTTGATGGAAGAGTTATTTAAGGAGATCAGGAACATGTCCCTACACTCACTGAAAACAATCTCAAAAGTTTCTGTAACCATCAAACAGAGAGATATAAGGATTAATAAGAGTGTTGACAGACTTTGTTATATAATTATTCTTACTTCATTGTGTTCTACTGATCATAGAAACGACTGTGATACTTGCGTTCTTCTTTGGGATTTCTTTATTGGTTCTTTTATTCATCAAGATCAAATCAGCTATGGAAAGAGGTATGTGAAAAGACGAGGATACCCAAATATACCTCAAACTAAAACTTTTCCACCTATAAGTCCTTTCTCCGAAAGTGATTGTCTATGGACTGAGTCGAGACAATACAACAAATCGGTTCACACTTCGTGTGGTCGTATATGGATACGAGATCGAGACAATACAACAATGAAGTATGTTTACTTGATAAAAGGTTCGGACTTAACCAAACACAATAGGATTACTTATCAAGTAAATATGAATTAATGTTTGTGTGATTCACTTAAAATTATAATAACAACAATTATAATTTTGTTAACGACATTATAATTGCGGAAAATAAAAGTAAATGACACAGCAAGATTTTGTTAACGAGGAAACCGCAAATGCAGAAAAACCCCGGGACCTTGTCCAGAATTGAATACTCTCAGGATTAAGTTGCTATACAAAATCAAACCAACTTCGTATAGTTGAGACCAAGCAACTAAACCTATAGTTCACCTAGTTCCGTCTGTATTCCCACGCCTCCGACCCGTAATAAGTCACGTACTTGGAACAATTCCTTTGGTTCGTATTCCAAACAGTAAAGGAACAACAAATATATTTGGTAGCAACTTTTTTCAACCAAGTGATATGAGTTCGACAAAGGCTTTTCTGTTTATCTCAATAAACTCCTTTGTCAGGTTCTTAGATCTATCTTATTATCAACTACCAAAGGTAATTATTAAAATTTTGCAATCAATACTTTTAATCACAAAGAATTGTATTGATGCCGATCTACACAACTAATCAATCTAATCTACCACAAGGATAAAACGATTATAGTTGGATCCTGTTTTACCGAAACAAGTATTGTGCACACCAAAGATTATGAATCCTAACTCAGAAATCTTCAAAGTCTTCTTTGCCTTCAAATCTTCTCAGATCTTCAATAAACACCTGCACACAATCAACTTGAATCTCTTGTGATCAATCACGCACAAAACGGAGTCTGTTAACAATGGATTATCACAAGACGTCTTTAGAACTACAAGCAGTCTAAAGATCCCCGTCGAAACTTCGATCTAGTTTGAGTGAATCTTATATCAGAAGAGAAGATTCTCAAGCATAAACAAACTAGGTGCAATCAAAGTTCAACCACCGTTAGTCAATCAAATCAGTCGAAAAAAAAAGATAAACCACAATTATCTAGTTTTCCACCAACGTTACTAATAGAGCTTCTCAATCCCAAAGAAGACTTTAAACTGAGCGGCCGTAAGAGATTTCGCCTAATTAGGTTACTCTCCTCTCAGAATAGGCGACTTCACCAGTAGCAGCACAAATAAGATAGTTTTGCTGTACGAGGATTCGTTTGCTCGAAATGCAAACTTTCATATTTATAGACCAAGGAAGTTTGGACACCAAGGAATTTCCAAAACCAAAAATATTCTTAAAATCTGCAATATATTCCAGATTCGGTTTCCATAATTCCTGGAAATGCTTTGTCCAAATATTGACCGAAAATCTCTTGGAAAATCTCCAACTAGCAAATGCACATTACTAATTTTCATTTTCCAAAAATAAAATTAAAAACCTTAAATAAAAGATTCTCAATTTATTTTATTCGATCTGGGATTTTCTTCCTTTAGCTATTAAGGAATAACTTTGAACAATTAAAGATTAACGTTACTGCACATGTTCAAAGTATGTCGACATCCTTACTTTGTAACTCCTCTTTCATACTTACAACCTTGAAACCGATTTGCCACACTTCCAAACAAGTTTAGAATTGGTTCATCTGACTTTCAAGAACTATGTGATTGATCAAGAATACTCAATAACAAATCATGGGTTTCACGGTTCTACCAAAACAAGTTTCGGTTCTACCTCCATGTGAGTACTGTGCATAGTCACACTAGCTTTCTAAAAATTCGGTTGACTAGGTACTAGGATCGGTTCCCCATATATATATGGTATCTAACTTATACTTGTTGCACATGTCCATATGATCGGTTCCCCTTTGCCTAAAAACGTGTTGCACATGTCCATAGGATCGGTTCCCCTTTTTGTTAAAAACTTGCTGCACCTCATACAAGGATCGATTCCCCTTTGTGATATGTTGCACCTCTTACTAGGATCGGTTCCCCTTTACCCAGAGTCGGTCATACACAAAATCACAAAATCGATCATACTATCTCAGGTGATTACTTAAGATCGATCGGTTTCACTAATAAAAGTCATACCAATAAAAAAGTCAGGCCTTTGTGAATAGTTTTACCAAGAACATAAACAAGTCATGAACAGTTATACTAATCACACATATTGGTAGTTCCAAAGATGTGCAATAAATAACAATACCAGTAATGCCTGGCGATTTCCTTTTCGATTCACAAAACAAGTTTATGAATTTACTTTCTTAAAACAAATGTAAAACATTGTTTCCTAGGATGAAATCTTTACCTCATACCCATACATAATCACAATAGCATTCAAACGATCATGTCGATGTCTTATTTACAAAGTTTAATGGTTAAGCAATAAACCTCGTATTGTATTCCTTAATACTATGTCTAACTAGCTAGAGTGTCATTCATGCTTCGCAGTTTTGTTTTCAATATGCACGACTTGAAAGATACGTTAGGGAATGAAACAATTCAAGTCAAATATCACAAACCTCAAGTGGAAGGATGATGTTGTCGTTGTAGCTCCTAACTTCTTCACTTCTTCAAGTCTTCACAATACTTGTAATGTCTCATATCCTAATACTTTCAAGCTAACCTATACGAAGTTGACTCTAGTACATAATCAAGCGACTCTTAAAATGAGTTTTGACTCACTAAAATATGACAACCAAACTTGGCATACCAACGCTTGGTGGGTTCAACCGATCAATGCTCTAACAATCTCCCCCTTCGTCAATTTTAGTGACAAAACTCTTACATCGTATGGATAAAAAAATTACAAGAATTCATTACACATACGCTTGATTCCCGAATTCAACAGCGCAATAACCTGTATACATTCAATCCATAAATGACGCTGTTGACATTATAATAACAAAGCTTCATCTCAAGCTCCGTTGCGTAGAAAAGGGAAGATTGGCCTAGGCCAATACGCTGCCAAAAATGGCATATTACATGGGCATACTGGTCAAGGCCAATATGGCACCAAGAGGGTGTAAGCTGTAAAATATATTGGCCAAAGGCCAATCTCGCATCAAAGGATGCATTAGGCCAGTTGGGAGGATGTCCTAGAAAAAAGTAGCGCCAAAATGACGCAGTACGCACGTCATTGGCCTATGACCAATATCGCACCACAAGGGTGCAACAGGCCAGAGCAGGATGGCCTTTGAAATGTACGACCATCACGGCTGGACATTGGAATGGCCTATGGGCCAAAGTCAGAAATACAGCCATCACGGCCCTTCAGTGGACCTGGCTCAGGATATGTACATCCATCATGGCCGGACATTAGAGATGGCATGTGAGCCAGAACTGAATATGTACAACCATCTTGGCCGGCTATTCAGGAAATATATGGCAACGTCCATGAATAGTAAAAGTGGGAGTTGATGAATGATTTTTGCTCCCCCAATTTAAGTTGTAAAAATGTCGAGTTAACATATATAGGGAGGGGTAGTTGGTTGAAGGTGCATATACGGACCATGCACCAAGTAAGCTTAATAGGTTAGCCGAAAGAGTATAAATGATGTGTAAGCCTCATTTATAGTTGCATAGCCTTCCCAATGGAGCGTATTAAGCATGGACATCACTATGCCATGTCGCAACCTAAATATGCATTCCTTGGATGCATTTTGACGGAACAACATATACGGACTAGACCATTACCATTAATGCTTGGCCACGGCCTCGCAAACGAGTTGGTTTTTAGTTTCTGTCCCTCGATAATGAACTACGATCTGTGCTTGATCCCTTTAGAGTAGGGAAGGGTACGTTGGCAGCCGCAATGAGCTGCAACATTGCCGGTCCAGCACGTTGTCGCTCATATCATCTAGTTTAGAGATGATTGCGGACTTTGGCCTCTCATATCACCTGACCCGGTAGCTCGACACAAGAGGTGACTGTGGCCATACTTGATGAGGCTAGTTGCATTCCATTCCTTGGATGCTCATACTTCCTATCAAGGCGTTCGACGTAGGAATGTACCAATAGTGCATTGGACATGGCCAAGAAAATAACTCGTATCGGTATGCAAGTAGCGGAGCCTGCATGATCCTAAGGGAGATGGAATTAGGTTGTAAATGGCCTATGTGCAAGTCCAAGCATGCCTTATGCCTGGACACCACTCGGAAGCCAGTGATGCATGCAAGATGCATCGGCCATAGTCTCTATGGCGTTGAACCCTTCGTAGAACAAGGGTAAGTTGGAACGGTGTGGAAGCTAAGTTAGCTGCATCATGCTCCAAGAGCATGCTTGCAAGGGCAAATGGACGTGCATTTGCCTAACTTTGAGGCCGGGATCGTAACTTCATCATGGCGCATCAGGGGAGTTATGGCCTGCACGCCCAGGGGCGCCAGGCATAAATTTTTCGGCCCGTCACAGTATCCAAGAACCTCAGGACCCCCTAAAGAGAAAACTTCAAAAATGTGAATGGATGTGAGAAGACGAGGTTGTTATCTGTGTTTATAGAGGTACTGATGTTTATTAAAATTTACTTGTGTACTCTATGTAACTTTTGAGTGATTATGCAAGTCCTAAAGAAAAAAATGAGAGTATAGAATTATTGAAGTAATGGCTTTGTATAACAGTGAATTCTGATCCAACTTATTTTTTCTCAGATTTCTCGATTATAACCAGTAATGGGGAATATAAGATTCAACCAGTTGCACCTAATTCTCACTTGGCGCTTTGTTGTCCGGGAATTTTAAGCAGATTTGGTTGGCAGTAGATATTGGTGTGTCAGTGTTTCCTAACTTGGTTACTTGGCGAGTTTTGTCGTGGATATTTCTTACAGATGGGCCAAAATAGAGAGAAAGATAGGATGAAGCTGAACTAGAACCCATAGTAGTGAAAGCCCACAATCTTTCTGTCAAGAGTTTTTTTTTTTTCCCATGAAACAATATTGGTCGCATTTCCATAGTTTTCTTTAGGATCCGCTAGAATATTTCTGCACCATGGTGTTTGCTCACAATTGGTTGGATATTTACTCATGCATACACATGCGGTACTTATGCACTTAATTGGAATAACATAAGTGCAAGTTAAGCTGAATGAGCACCTCATGTTTCTAGTGAGTTATATGACGGTACTTTCCCTATATGCAAATGCTCACAACTTCATGAGACGCAAACATCACACTACTTAAAACGCGGCATATGATATGGCACAACAATGCAAATACGCGTATAACACAACATATATGAATGGCAATGGCAAAACTCGGAATCCGAGCGGCGAGCGCCCCCGAGTGGAAGTAGATAGTCAGGGATAGCCCGTAGCCTAGTAGTAGGCTATTCCCAATCCAAAAAGCGTTTGCTATTACCAGTAAGATGAAGAAACCGGGTTGAATATGTTTCGCGAACTTTCTTTCCTTTCTTGTATAAGAAGATACGCGATATTTTAAAAACCCGATATATCCGGTTCGCCTTCTCTATAACAAGATTTTGGGACCCTCTTTACTGTTCTTCTTCTTTTTTATCATCATATCAGTGAGGGTTGCAGGTTACAAACAAGGTCATTCGTTCTTCTTCTCTGAGCCGCGGCGGCTGTGTTACTGTTTAAGTTGTAGAGATTAATGGGTTCTTCATCTGATGCTGCTGTAATGGACATTGAAGGAGGCATGGGAGATGAGATTGATAACATGTCTCTTAATGAAATTCTCGCTGCTTCTAGACAACTCGACGATCAATCCCGTATACTCAATGTATGTATTTGGTTTTCTAATAGTTTTTCTTTTGGTTATTTTAACAGAAGGGTTTAATTTTGATTTTGATTTTGATTTTCTAGGGCTAATATGTGTTTGGGTGATTTTTTATAGGATGAATTAAGGAGATTAACTCATGACCTAGAGACGACTACGGAGGATATCAAAGCTAACAAGGAGAAGATTAAGCTTAACAAACAGCTTCCTTACTTGGTTGCTAATGTCGTTGAGGTCTCTCTCTCACTAATTGATTTTATTGATTTGTCTAGGGTTTATTCTTTCATTCATACAATGTGCATATCTAACTTGGCCTGAATTGCTGTAATTGAGTCCCCAAGTACTTTGGATGCCCTAATTTGATAATGCCATTGGCGCCCTGTAGCCTCACTTACTCAATGTTGACTATACTTTACCCCCTCATAACCAATTTCAGTTACAGGTGGATGCTTTTAGAGACTTTGACAACTTAGCATTTGCTTATAAACACTTATCTAACTTGAGCAGTAAATTGTGTGCCTTCAATTATGCGTGAACATTGGATATACTTGGTTGCTAATGTTGTTGAGGTCTCTCTGTAATTGATCCTTGGTTCTTCATATTGATCAACTCATCTAGGGTTTATTATTATTTCATACAATGTGCCTATGTAGCATAACAATTGTCTGCTTTGATGGAGTTTTCAAGCCTTGTTTATTTCTCTAATTGAGTCCGGGTAGCCTCATTTACTCTATGTAGACTATGCTTGACTGGATCAGGGTGAGTCTAGTAGGCACACTGATAACCAATCTCAATTAGATGTTGGAACCCTTCTGTGACTTTGACAACATGGTGCTTGCTCAGCACTTATCGGACCACTGAGTTGAGAAAATTGTGTGCCCTCAATTAGTCTGAACATTGGAGACTCTAGTAGTACTAGGGTAGTTTTTGGCTTCTTGGTTTTGAGACTGATTTTAAACATAAATAAAATTACAGATTGTATAACCCCTGGAATTTTAATGCGGATGCCTTTTCTCTCTTTTCTCTACATGAAGATCTTGGACTTGCCCCCAGAGGAAGACGAGGAGCAAGATGGTGCCAATGTTGACTTGAATTCACAAAGGAAAGGGTTGTCTGTCGTTGTAAAAACATCCACTCGTCAGGTGAACATTTATTATGCTACATTGTCCACTGATTTAAGTGTTACATGGGTTTAGTTGCATACAAGATACCTGTGATGTTTTTGGAGGTATTCGAGGTACCTTGACGCCTGTTGCTTTTCCATGACCCCAATGACATGATACTGATTATATTTCATCTTTGTTTACTTGGTGGTTTTAGACAATCTTTCTGCCTGTTCCCGGACTTATTGATCCAACTGAATTGAAACCTAGTGATCTGGTTGGCGTTAACAAAGACAGCTATCTGATATTTGAAAAACTTCCTTCTGAGTATGACTCACGTGTAAAGGCTATGGAGGTTGACGAAAAACCAACAGAAGACTACAATGATATTGGGGGCCTTGAACTACAGGTATACTTTTTATTCTGAACTGCTGCACATTTATTATGTGGATAATGATCACAATTCACTGATTTGACTGAAAATTATGCTTGCTTTATACTGTTTTGCAGATTCAAGAACTTAAAGAGGCAATTGTTTTGCCAATTACTCATGCAGACAGGTTTAAGAAAATAGGAATCAAACCACCCAAAGGAGTTTTATTGTACGGACCTCCTGGAACAGGCAAGACACTGATGGCCCGTGCATGTGCAGCAGAAACCAATGCGACTTTCTTGAAGCTAGCAGGTCCTCAATTGGTTCAGGTAACCTTACTTTTCGAATCCATAGATTCTTGCAAAATTTCTCAGTGTATGTCCTGCTACATTTTGAATTCCCTGTCATATGTGGCGGAACTGTCAAATATTATTTTGGGATTTGCCACTTTGAGTTTAATGCATATTCTGTTTCCCTTTGGTCCTGGATATTATTCAGATGTTCATTGGTGACGGAGCTAAACTTGTCCGTGATGCCTTTAATCTTGCAAAGGAGAAAGCCCCTTGCATCATCTTTATCGATGAGATTGACGCAATTGGAACTAAGCGATTTGATAGGTACGTGATGTTTATGTCTCAAACGAATTGTGTTGTAGGTGTTTCTACTTTGGGGTAAATTCTCGATAGTTTAAGTCTTTGTACTTCTCCATAACATGCTTATATCCTTTTCTATTTTTTACTACAGTGACGCCAATGGAGATAGGGAAGTACAGCGGACAATGTTGGAACTGCTTAACCAACTTGATGGTTTCGGCAGCAATGACCAGATAAAGGTTTGCAATGCAGTCCTTCCATCTATTGTGCATTGTGCATCTGATATTATAATATCCCAGTATATCTAAATTAAAAGTAACTTTTTGATATACATCATCAAAGTAAAAAAGTTGTGGCAGTTAAAAATCCTGGTAGTTAATAATCTCGTGGTCACAATATTAAGGAAGATACTGCTGATGTATACAGGTCATTGCGGCAACTAATCGTACCGATGTTTTGGACCCTGCCCTCATGCGATCAGGCCGTTTGGATCGCAAAATTGAGTTCCCTCATCCTACTGAAGAAGCGAGAGCCAGAATCATGCAGGTGGGTTTGTGGAGTATTTGTTCATTTGTAATCCATTTGATTTCTTTCTGTTGGTTGATTCACTGAGTTGTTTGCACAATTGGCCAGATCCACTCTAGGAAAATGAATGTACATCCTGATGTGAACTTTGAGGAGTTGGCCCGTTCTACTGACGACTTTAATGGTGCACAATTGAAAGCCGTTTGTGTTGAGGCTGGCATGTTAGCTCTTCGCAGAGATGCAACTGAGGTATAATTTACGCCATCCTTTCTGTACCTACATTTTGTTTGCATTGGTTTTAATATACTAGAGACCTGACTGAGTTTCCCTTGTTTCTGACTACTTGTTTAGGTGATCCATGAAGACTTCAATGAAGGTATCATTCAAGTCCAGGCGAAGAAGAAAGCCAGCTTAAATTACTATGCATAGACGCTCGTAAATTGATACCAGTACTAATCGAATGATGACTAAAAATACTATGGGTTGGATTCCCCTTTGGAGTTGCTTAAACACTTGAATTAGCAGCAGATAGATAGTTTTAATGGGATTTTATATATCTTGTACAAATTGAAGTAGCGGCAGATAGCTTTAATCTGTTAGCTTGGTAGTGGAATCATAGGCAGCAGCAGCAGGTTTAGTTTTTTTTTGGTTTCTGCTGCTCTGACTGACCCCTGCACTGTAATTATCAATGATGGGCAATGCACTGATTTCTTCCCTGGACCTTATGAAATGGTCTTTTTTTTTTTTGTTTAAATATTTTGTTGTCTAAATTCTGGATGATGATGAAATGTCAGAATCGTAGAAGTTAGCTCATATAGGTGCCTCTTTGGTGACTGAATATGTGTTTGACATTTGATCTGGGTCAGAGTTTAATCTTCCAGATTCTTATAAAAAAAACCACCGGCCACAAATGAGGAGGATGCCTAATGCTTTTTTCAAAATAAATTTATTTATTTTTATAAGCATGTCGGTAGCTACTGGTTATTCCTCCGGTCTGTTGGCTGGTGGATTGGGCCTACTGTGCTCCATTGGTTCGAGTGGGTGCCCAAATCGAGACACTGAGAGGACACGTTTGTCCGTCCATCCTTTTTGTTTTCTCGAGAAAAAATCTGAAAAAACACAAAACAAAAAATAAATAAATTTGGGAAGAAGAAGAAGAAGAAGAGAGAAAGAGAGATCGGAAGGAAGAGGAGAAGATGTCGAGTAGCGATCCACCTGTTCGTGTTTACGCCGATGGAATCTACGATCTCTTCCACTTCGGTCATGCTCGCTCTCTCGAACAAGCCAAGAAATCGTAATCCATCTCTCTTTTTCTTCAATTCCATCGATTTGATTAGTTTATCCGGTTTATCTGTTTGCTTTTTTTCAATTTTGGTTTCGTTGATTAGTACAATTTCACCTACGGTCAAATTTCTTTTGATTGGATTTATTTTACAGAACAAGGAAAGGAAATTATGATCCCTAATATCAACTTCAATTTAGACTTTGAAGGGTTATGTTTGTTTGGGATTTTTATTGACAATTACACTAAAAAGGAAAGGAGATGTCATTTTCTTCAACGTATTCATAATTTTCTCCATGCCTCCAAAGAAAAAATTAGAGGAAGTTGATTTGAAGAGGAAATTTCCACTTTTATAAAAGGCGTCTCCAGATGTGGAGTCACATATTTGTTTGTTAGTCTGGTTATAATTGGGAATTCGCTTTTTTTCTTACATTATGTTTGAATTTTATTGGTTAGGTTCCCAAACACGTATCTTCTGGTTGGATGCTGCAGCGATGAAGTTACACATAGATATAAAGGCAAAACTGTCATGACCGAATCCGAAAGATATGAATCTCTTCGCCATTGCAAGTGAGTTTCTTATCTTATTTTTATTGCTTCAAATTCAAATCAATAGGATTATGATACTAAATATGTTTGTTGCATTGTTTGAGACGTGGGATTGGAGATTTATATCCAAATCTCCCCTCGTGCATATTCTTACATTTTCTGTTACCTTGGGTGATGATAATCCTTTTTAAGTTAAACTCAGTGATAGTTTGCCATTAATAAGAGAAAGATTGAGTTGGGCATTTGATAGATTGAAGGAAAAATTACCAGTTTGTCTTTGGAACTTTGTTGCTAAAACATGAGGCCACCAAGGTTAATTTTTGTGGATGTTGCTATTAAGTTGATGACACTTTTCATATTGGTTGGTTTCCTACGAAATTGAGGCTCAGGGTTAAAAAGTTGTTTTCCCAAGTCTCGAAAATCTTTATTGGTCGATACAAACCTAATTTTCCTCTTGGCATAACCTTGGTCTATGCCAAGTTAAGTTGGCTAAGTTTAGGTAGTAACACAAGTGTTAGATCCTATTGAACTTGGCCAATTTTATATCAAGTTCATGCTAGAACAATGATTGAAAGAAATCTTTCCTCTTCAATTATTTTTTGGCCTTTTGCTTTATTTCTTTTTGACTTTCTGACAATTATTTGCTACAGGTGGGTTGACGAAGTCATACCTGATGCACCATGGGTTATCTCACAGGAGTTCCTTGATAAGCATAATATCGACTATGTTGCTCACGATTCTCTCCCGTAAGGACATGTCTTTATTTTAAAAGTTCTGTTTGTGGAACCCCGTGAAGTTGATTGTTCTTTCTGCATGTTTGCTGCCTTAATGTTAAATTGAAAATCATACAGTATGAATAGGGTCACCTGTATGTTACCAATGAAGATAGTTACAGTATACACTTTTAAGTTACTGATTTGTTGTATTCAGATATTAATTTATCCTCACATGAAAAATATTCAGTTATGCTGATACGAGTGGAGCTGGAAAAGATGTATATGAATTCGTAAGTTCGAGCAACTATTATGGTGCACTAGATATGCTTTTAGTGCCCCTTGTTTTCTTTTGTTTTCCTTTACATTCTTTATGTTCCCCCCTACTTTTGATTGTTAATTTACATAACTTATTAAATTTTAGTTGACTAGTGCAGGTTAAAGGAAATTCTTAGTGCAGGTTATATTTTATCCGCCTTAATAGTCCATTCTAATAAAAGTTTCTTAAATTGAAAAATAAATGCAGGTTAAAAAGGTTGGAAAGTTTAAGGAGACACAACGTACTGATGGGATTTCTACCTCAGATATTATAATGAGGATTCTTAAAGATTATAACCAATATGTGATGCGTAACCTGGATCGTGGGTATTCACGGAAAGAACTTAATGTCAGCTATGTGAAGGCATGTACTGTTTAATCATCATTTACATATAGGATGAAGTAAAAAAAAAATCGCCGATATTTACGTTAGCTATGGTATTAAGTGTCCTCCGGATATTCATACTTTTCAGGAAAAGCGTCTTCGAGTCAACATGGGTTTGAGGAAATTACGTGACAAAGCCAAGGAACACCAAGAAAAAGTGGGAGAGAGGGTATGTATATGTTTCTGTAAATGTAGAACATGTTGACTCTTTATGTATGTGCTGTAGCTCTTTGTGGCTTGTTCACGGTTTTTAAAACCAATCATTCTGGATTAGAAAGTGATTGGCTTTAGTTTACCGTATCTCCACCCTATATTTTTCGATTCAATGAGCATCTTAGCTCTGGAGGACTCTCAAGTAACTTAGTTCTTTCAGTTGTAGGACTGTCCAGTAAAAATTGGGATGAAATCAAAATTAAGTTGATGCAAGTAAGGAACAATTGAGGAATAAGAATGCTTAAAAGCAGCAGATTTGAGGAGATATGACACAACAGTGCTCTGAGTTTTGCATAGATAAGTGAGCATAGAATTTGTAGTAGACTATTATATTCCCCTGATTACTCTAAACAAGCACATTATAGGTTAGCAAGTATTTTAGTTTGAGATTATTTGCCACCAATTAAGAATTGTGTTCTACCTCTTCAATTAGTCTTAAAGTAGTCTATGATAATATCCTCTTTTAGCTTGCAGATGTTAGTTACTAATAAAATGAACAGTTCTATTATTATTTCTTTGCATCAGTATTTTGTATTGCCAATGGCATTATCGGTTTAGATTACAGTTATCTAGATCTTTAGCGTTGTTCCTACTTCATATTTCTCATCAGTTTGCGGAGAGAAATTTGACGCAGTCTTCAATTCCCATATACAACACTTTCTTACAAAACATACCTGGCGTGAATATAAATAATCGTCATTTCTGGTTTTAAAAATGCAGATACAAACAGTCGCAAAAACTGCTGAACTGCATCGTAACGAGTGGGTGGAGAATGCAGATCGTTGGATTGTTGGTTTTCTGGGGATGTTCGAGGAAGGTTGCCACAAAATGGTATGTATTCTATCTCTTTCCTTTGTTTATCCTACAGAGTTGAGAAATTGAAGATCTGTTTTAACTTGGGAATGTTTTATGTTAACAGGGAACAGCCATCAGGGACAGAATTCAAGAACGGTTGACAGGACAGCAGCAATTGAGACTTAAGAATGGTGATCCTGAGAATGGAGAAGAAGAATACTATGACGAAGATGAAGAATACTACTACTATGAGGATGATGGCGATGATGACTTTGATGATGAAGAAGAAGAGGAGGAGGAGAAAGGGAAGAAGTAAGTGGTGAAGGCCACAATCTGTATCTGGGGATACTGTCAAGTGTGATCTAGTATGTGGATTTGGAGATGTTTTAAGAACAAAGTTGTCAGTTTTGCAGTCCCTGTAACTTGAAGTTGCAGACCCCTTGATAAATATACACCATGTAATGTGTTTCTTTTTTGTTCCTTTTTTTTGTTTTTTTAACTGGCAAAACTAGTTGTTTTAACTGTGGTGGTGGTGGTTAAGACAACCAAGTCTGTACAAGAAATGTGAAATTCTTTTTTTCTTTCTTCCTTGGTTCTATGTTTGAGCGTATTTCTTTGCTCTGATAGACCAGAAAAAACATAAAGAAAAAGGCAAGGATCCTAACAAACACCTTGCAGTTGAGGGGAGTAGACCAGAAATTCGGTAGATAGCCGGGCAGCACCCAGATACCGGCACCGGCACCCGCATAAATACTTGAAGGCGTGATGGGTGTGAGACTGGCTAGCCCCGTGCCCTGATTGAGTCGAGGGGCGGGTGAAGGTCTAAAGTCTAAACCACTCGGCGCACTCGCCCAAATGTTAGTATTTATTGTTTATTTACCCACCGACTCGCCCAACTCCAACACAACTCCAGAGCAAACAGCAGCAGCCGGAACCACCTTCCTTCTTCTTACGAAGAGAAATTGGTGATTGTCCTCAACAAATTACAACTGATTTAAACAAGGTTGGTTAACTTATTATTATTATCATCATGATTCTCTCAGTTTCATTACGGATTTTTTTTTTTTTTTTGTAGTATCTAATACTTGGCGGCACTTTCTCAAATTACAAACCCTAGATAGCTCAAAAATTTATGTTGTGTATGTTAGTGAAATTGATTTGAGAGATCTGCAAGCTCACTCAGATGTTGATTCTAGCTAGGTTTTGGTGTGGTTGTGGTGGTAACAGAATTATATGTTAGGGTTTCCACATTGAGATTTGAATATATCCTTGTGTTTTGTCTATGATTTTTGAATGTAATAGACTCCTTTGTGTTGAATTGAGGCATTCTTGTTGAATAATCTTTCCATATGTGTCTCAATGATGAATTAGGGTATATGGTGTTTCATTAATTCCTGTCAATGGTTGGTTGTATTAGCAGATGCTAATTCATCATATTCTATTTCTCGTTGAGACTACTTTGTGTTTAGTTCAGGAGAGGCGGTGACTTAATAGTTGGGTTTGTATATTGCCAGATTACTTGTTAGTCCAATTTTTTTATCTATCATTGACATTTTTTATCTATCATTGACATTGTAGATCTGGTTTTTAACTAAAGTTTTCATAGACGGTGGCGAGGATATATAAAGTATGATGTGTAATTTCATCTGGTAATTCATTGAGTGAGTAATTTCTATTTGAATCACCAGATTATTATACAAATAAGGGCGGTGATATAAGTAAGGAATCTGGCAACCATCTTTGATTTGATTTGATTTACGTGTTGCCATGTAATGCTGTTATTTTTTGTTGCTATGTGGTGGTGTCATTAAGCAGTTTGCACTCTGTTTTGGGGTTTCTTTGACTTCTCTAAAAATATAGAGAATTATTCTCCCGGCTAATTCGAGGCTTACTACTAAAAGACAAAATAAAATATTTTGAAGTAATTTTAAAAACTTTTTATCCACGTATTTTTATAATGGCTCGTAATTTATAATTAATTAATTTTGTGCAAATTAACCATTACAAAAATATGTGGATAAGGAGTTCTTAAAATTATTTAATAATATCGAATTTTGTCTTTTAGTGATAGGCCTCAAATTAGTCGGGATAATTCAGAAGGACATTTTTTGGATGTAGAATTTTAGAAAACCTCTTATCACGGGATCTATTGAGTGAAGGAGAGGAGACCACATTGAGACATTTTGATCAAGCAATACCATGGATTTGGGTTACATAGCAGGTTCTGTGAATGGCTCTATTCTGGGACAAATACAGCAAGAAGGTCGCAGAACCATATGGTCTTTAACTTAGATGGGTCCAAGTTCTCGCTATAGCTTCAGGGTCTCAGACAGATTCACTTTGAGTTTTGTTTTTTTACCTTCAAGGATCATGTTCTTGTTTTTAGGTGTCAGTTCACCAACTATGGTATTGTGGTCTATTAGTGCTTGCAATGTCACTATGGAATTTTCTAGATCAACATTGTTAAAAAGACTTTTTTAAAAATCCAGATTATTACTTTTGAGTTTCAGTAAGTGTGCGTTGCTCCTTTTCTAAATGATTCGTTACTGGTGATTCAAACCTTTTCACAGTATTCGTCCTAGTATTTGCGTGTGGTTAGTCTCTTTAGAGGAAACAAAACAATTACTAATTTGTATCAGCTCGGCTGTAACAAATTGGATTTCTATTTAAGAACCTATTTTCTTTTTCGAGACTCGTTGTTTTCAGTTGTTAGGCTGACGCTTGATTCGTTTTTTATGCAAAGGTAATTTTCTGAGGTAGATTTCTACAACAACAAAAATATCAAAGATGTTTTTTCACATAGTGCTGGAAAGAAATATGCAACTCCATCCTCGCCATTTCGGCCCAAATCTACGTGATAAGTTGGTTGCAAAGCTCATGAGAGATGTGGAAGGCACTTGCAGGTTTTCATCTCATCATAATTCGCTATCTCACATCAACGTTGACACACACGTTAAACCATATTTATTTTCTCCTATATGCAGTGGCCGTCATGGGTTTGTGGTGGCAATAACAGGCGTTGATAATGTTGGGAAAGGTCTAATTCGTGATGGTACAGGGTTTGTGACGTTTCCTGTCAAGTATCAATGTGTAGTTTTCAGACCTTTTAAAGGGGAGATACTTGAAGCTGTGGTTACCATGGTTAATAAGGTTTCTTCTCTCTTCAGAAATTCATTTTTCATTTTTCCGTTCTTGCATTGAAGGCGTTTCAGTAATTTTGATAATGTTTTGAGTACTCGCAGATGGGGTTTTTTGCTGAAGCTGGTCCTGTTCAAATATTTGTCTCAAACCATGTAAGTATTTTGTTTAGAAAGTGATTTCTTCTTGACCTTAGTATTACGAAAGTGGCTTTGCTGGATGCTTAGTTGCATTATGGAATTTGCTATTCTTTTGTTTGCAGCTGATACCAGATGATATGGAATTCCAGTCTGGAGATATTCCAAATTATACAACTTCAGACGGATCAGTAAGTCAAAACTCTTGGGAATTATTTCATAGAAATATGGTATAGTTTATAGGAGTTTGCTTCAGTTGATGTTGGGATGGGCTTGTAGGTTAAAATTCAAAGGGATAGTGAAGTACGGCTAAAGATAATTGGAACTCGAGTTGATGCTACAGAAATTGTATGTTCTCTGACTTTTGCTTTAGTTATTGTCATTCGCGTACAAATTTTTAGGTGTTTGTTCAGGGTTTACTATGGTTCTTTCGTTTACACTTTGTAAAAGAAGATAGCATCTCATTTGTTACCACACCTAATGATGATATGGACAAGTGCTAATACTGAATGTGCTGAATAGAAATCATCACCTATTAGAGACGGTGGAATAGTAGAGGCAAATAAACTCACAGAATTCCCCCTCTATGTATTCTCACTTGTGAATCATTGGCTACGGTGTAGTTTCAAGAGCCAGATATTTGGTGATTTTGCACTAATAAAAGTTTGCCTGTCCATTGGAATTTGGGCACCGTTAAGCTGTTAGGGTAAAAAAACAAAACAAAACAAAAAAAAACGGCTGCACTTCCTTTCAGTGGTTACCTGTTCACTACACTTATTTACTTGGCTAGGATTCTGTGACCTATGCTCTATGAGTATAATTTTCTCAGTTCATTCGTTTGTTTTGTTTAGTACTACTACTCTTATCTCTTATTTTGAAGTTGATGCGTGGACACTTAACTGTTACATTTTTAATATCTTCTTGCAGTTTTGCATTGGTACCATAAAAGATGATTTCTTGGGTGTAATTAATGACCCAGGAGCCACTGCTTAATCCAACACTGGTGAGAATAGTATGACATTGTTTTTACTTTTTTGATTCATATCTCAGCCACATCTTGTAACTTGTAATTATACCAGCAGGGTCCATTAAAAGAAGGCAGGGCCGCCTGCTTTACTTTCCTTTGTCCTGGTTAGTGCTCCATAGATAGTGAAAAGCAAGAAATGACGGGTAACAAGGTTAAGACGTGTATATAGCTTGTGCAAGAACAGTGGTTGTAAGTTTTTCGATATTATTCACACACACTTTTGATGCCAAATGTAGGCTAAGACTTGTGTAAACAGGATTCTAATTAGACTATGGTCAGATTTGGGAGTGGTATAAAAACGTAGAAATTATGCCACTTATTCAAGCTTTTGGGTTTTAGGGAACTTAAATGGCCACCTGTAAGTTGACTTTTAGAAACATGTACTTAGTGTTTTTGTTTCTCCACTAATGTGCTAGTTGTCGACTGGCAAAACCAGTTGCTATAAGGATTACTTGGTAAGTTGAAATTTGTATTTTACAAACTAGTTGTAGTAGTATTAGCACTTAAGCTGTGTACAATGCATGCAATTAGAAGCTATGTCTATCTCTTGTGTGATCATAATAATCTCATATTCAAAATTCAACAGGTTGACCTTGACTATGAGAGTTGTCCTGTATTATATTTTATTTTAACGCCGGTGCTTTGTATCTATAAGATTTTATATGATGAAGAAGAAGAGAATAATGAGGTCTAAAACTTCTATCTTCTTATCTAGCCGTAAGTCATGTGTAGGCTAAGGCAGCCTAATGATGCATTTCTAAGCAAATACAGACGAGATATTATGGGTCAAAGAAAATGATCATAGTCTAGAAGTAGCAAGGGTTTCAGTTCAATAGAAACTAGATAGATACTTGTGATGAGTCTCACTATAAGACGAAGGCAAACAAAGAAAAAAAATGGTTTTACACTTGCTGGTAGGTACCATATGGTGGTGCCCTCCAAGTCTAACCTCTCTTGGCAACTTGATATCTGTCTGGTTCTTAGTGTCCTTGGTCAAAGTTGTATGGCCAAAAGCCAAATTAAGGCAGGTTCAGTGTTTTTTGCGTCTGTACAATGAGGTTACTTTTGCCTGCTGTATTGATTCTTACAAGGACTAATTATGATGTCCCAGCCGAAACTGCTCCAAACTAATTCTAAGCAAGCAACCTAGTGGAGTCAGTGTACTAGGTTGATTGAAATTTCTTGTTTTGTGTAATCTCTATCATGAAAAGAATGGTAGAAATTGAACCATTAGTGTCGACATTTCATGGACTTATCAAGACCCAGCTTACACGCAAACAGCAGCAGCAGCTACATACGATTGGATTGAAGAAGGCTTACGAAAATTATGACAACATCTCTCTGACTTTACGAATCAAGGGTCAATATTTAACACTCAACCATCACTTCTTCAGTTCAGCAAGAAAAAGTTATTTTTTTTTAGGATCATTTTTGACTCCATATTATTAGGAAGAATGACTTCATTATTTCATTTCATTAAACTAATTCACATGGTGAATGACCTTCTCTGCCCTTCATATTTTCCGACTTTTAACTACAAACACACAAAACCCAAAACCCTTTTTAGTAAATAATCATATCACTTTGTATATAAAAACAAACTTGTTTCTTAGTAGACTCAGCAGCTTGCCTCTTCTCTTCTTCTTCTTCAACATACTTCTCTTTTGTTTTTCTCGTTCAATAAATATGATGACGAAGAGCAATTCTTCTTATAATAATTCAGTTCTACTAATACTACTTGTAGTACTTGTTCAGTTTCTGCATTACCCAGTTTCTGTCTCTGCCGAGTGTACCTGCGACCCAGAAGACGAACAAGGTGTCAACAAAAGCCAGGCACTTGTCCTCAAAATCATATCTATTGCTGTCATTCTCTTTGCAAGTGCAATCGGAGTATGTCTTCCAATATTAGGCCGAAGAATTCCAGCTTTACATCCAGACAGTAGTATTTTCTTCGTTATTAAATCATTTGCTGCTGGTGTCATCTTAGCTACGGGTTTCATCCATATATTACCAGATGCTTTTGACGACTTGACTTCTCCTTGTTTGAAAGACAACCCATGGGGAAACTTTCCGTTTACGGGTTTCATTGCCATGATGTCTGCTATATTAACATTAATGGCCGATTCGTTAGCAACCGGTTACTACCGGAGATCAGAACTGAAGAAAAAATTCAGTCACAATAATGGTCGAGATGAAACAAAAGTTAATGTACACACTGTTGGAGATGATGAAAATGAAGCAGGAGACAAATTGGAGGTTCATACGCACACAACACACGGTCATGCACATGGATCATCCCTATCGTCCTCAGCGGATACGCTTCTGCGCCACAAAGTCATAACTCAGGTCAGTGAACACGACTGTCTTCATTTTTTTTAAAATTTAAATAGAAATGTGCTTAATTATTTTGGATGTTGCAGGTATTGGAGTTGGGAATACTGGTGCACTCTGTGATAATAGGTGTAGCGGTGGGTGTCTCCCAGAGTCCTTCCACAATCAGGCCTCTCCTCGGAGCATTAACTTTCCATCAGTTTTTCGAAGGTATTGGACTTGGCGGATGCATAACACAAGCCAAATTCAATGCCAAATACGTTGTTTGGATGTGTGCATTTTTTGCGCTAACTACGCCCGGAGGCATCGCAATTGGAATTGGAATCACAAGTGTTTATAGCGAAACTAGTCCCACGGCTCTGATCGTCCAAGGGGTTATGAACGCGGCAGCAGCTGGAATTTTAATTTACATGTCATTGGTTGATCTTTTGGCAGCTATCTTCATGGACCCAAAACTCCAAGAGAATGGAATGCTCCAACTCTCATCTTATGTTGCTCTTCTTCTAGGGGCTGGTGCTATGTCTATCATTGCCAAATGGGCCTAATTAATTAAGAAGAATTCATTATTAATCATGAATTCTATCTATAGTAATTGGGCCGGCCGAGCGAAGCGAGGGAGGAATTTTATATGACCACTTTTTAGTAAATTACCACAAAAAGATTGAGAATGGTCCATGCTGAAAAACCAAAAATGTCTTTTCCTTTTAGTCCAATTACTATAACTCTTTGTGTATCATATCTTTGCAGGGGTATAATTGGAAAACAAACTTTAATATAACATATCTAAAAATCCGTGCCTTGGAATTTTACAATATTTATCTCGTTGGAAAGGTTATACAAAACTCTACGCAACAAGTACAAACAAAAATATCAAATTTAGAGTTTTTACGAAAAATTCGGAGGTATTTATCATTTTAGGCATAATTTTAGAAAATTAAACGTATATATCCATTATGCAAACCACCACAAAGGATACATAATACTTTATGTAGCAAAATTTTGGTTTATGCATCAACTAATTTTCCGTTGCAGCTAATAAAACGATGTACTCTCTCCGTTTGAAGAAAAATGATATTTTCATTTTAGGCATAATTCTCGAAAATTGAATGCATAGTCATTACGCAAACCACCACAAAGGATGCATAACACATCATGCAACCATATTTTGGTTTATGGGTCGACTAATTTTAAAATTACGAAAAAGTGATACTTTCACAACCCGTTTCGGGAAAAAGTGAAACTTTCGCTCCGTGTGTCGGGAAAAGTGATACTTTCGCCATGTTTCGAAAAAAGTGATACTTTCTCCCTGTTTCAGAAAAAGTCTGAAAGTATCACTTTTTCTGAAACAGGGCGAAAGTATCATTTTTCCAAACGGGGAGAAAATATCATTTTTGTCGAAACGGGGAGAAAGTATCACTTTTTCTGAAATGGGACGAAAGTATCACTTTTTCTGAAACTGGGTGAAAGTATCACCTTCTCTTAAACTGGACGAAAGTAGTCGCAGATAAATCCTATTTTCAGATTCTTCTTAGGTCGGCCCTCCCACCGTGGCAACGGTCATACTAGATTAGAATTAAGTATGTCTACAATAGAATGATGTATACTAGTCACCGTGGCACTGTGACTGTAGTTTTCACTAATAGATAGGCCTGTCAATATTTGTCCGATATCCGGAATCCGTTTCCGATTATTCGATATCCTATAGGATTTTATCCGTTGTATCGGATATCGGATATCGGATAAAAATATTTATCGGATATTTATTCCTTAACCTATCGATATCGGATTTGGCTATATCCGTTTCGTTAATATCCGATAGAATTAGGGACACACTTGTAATTTTTCCAATTCCTATTATAGTCGAGTTACTCGAGACAAACCGAGCGTGTATACTCATTTGATTTCCTTCTCTTTTTTTTCCTCTTCTCTTCTCAGTCGCCTCCACTCTGTCTCTGCCTCTCTCGATCAATCACTCACTCAGTTGTTTGTCAATCACTCACCCGCTCAATCAGGTACTGATTCTCTTCTATTTTCTGTGTTCGATTTTTGTGTTCGATTGTCATGAAATTAGGGTTTCTGTCTTGCAATCAAAAATTAGGGTTTGATATGACTTATATGTATGAATGAAATTAGAGAATGATTTGAGATGGGTTTAACTTAAATAAGAATATGAGACATTGAGGTTGAAGAATAACTCAATATTGATAGTTTATTAGTTTAGGGTTTGATTGAATTGATCTTTTGCGGTTTTGTTTTTTACTTTCTTTATGTGAAGAATCTCGATTTCTATCTTTTGGGTGTTAAACAGAAGTTAATTTTGACATTGGATTTACATGACAACAAAGACAAGCAAAAGTTAATTTCCACTCTATCGAGTATCATAATCGATTGTTATTCTCTTGGAATTATGTTCTGCGATTCTCTTGGATTACACATTGCTCGATTACGGTTGGTTGTTCTTGCCAATATACGGGTTTCAAGCGGAGTTTAGTATGTGATGCATTATTTGGTGTGTATTTTTCTTTTTATTTTTCTGACTGGTTAATTGACTTATGTTCGTGGGAATGCCTATAGAAACTTGTTGAACTCGTGTTTTGGTTTAGAGGGAGATGAGTGATTACGAATAGTGCTTATTAGCAAGAGTTCATTAGAAGTATAATTTACTGAGGAAAAACGATCTACTATGTACAGACTATAATTTAGCCCCGTCTATTAATGTCATCATTAAAGCGGATTAAAATTTCCCTTCCTGTTCAACTTGGCATCCCCTCCAAGACAATGTAGACGAGTGGAGTATGATAATACTCAATTGTTGCTTCGGCGTGTTTCGATTTTCTAGACTATGTGAGATTGCGCCAGACACATGCTATTGTATTTCTATACCATGTAACCGCATAACAGAAACTAAGAACCGAACTCTTTAAAGACTGAAATGCATTCCCACTTTGCTTCCACAACACATTGGGGGAACAAGGTTAGTTGAATAGATACAGTAACAGATTGTTGTGCTGCCTTTAGAACACAACAGGATACAGTAACAGATTGTTGTGCTGCCTTTAGAATAGATCATCTTCCAGTGTCACTACATGACTTCTCTTATGCTGCATATAAATGCTCTTATGCTATGTCTTAGACTTTAAATTGCATATAAATGATCTATCATTTAACTTGTAGTATCTCTGAAAGGGGTTCTTCTATTTTGTACCTCATTTTTAAGTTTCAAATGTTAAGTGAAGATCATATATAGGGGTTCTTCTATTTTGGTGTTTTTTTTTTGTGTATTTAATATGTCATTCATGATACCTGTGGGTCTATCCATCCCTGTTTATCTTGTTTGGTACTGTTCTTGAGTGTCTAAATGTTCACTGTTCTTTTCTATGTAGGCCTTTTCTGTTTTTCTTGTTGCACTTGTTTATTATATTTATGTTACATTTTGAAACTATAGCTCTAGTGCTTCTTGATGTGCCTGACAATGGCAGTTTGCGTTTGACCATATAATGGTACACAAATGACAAATCACCACCTAACATGTAACATGTATTAAGTTAAACTATCCTAGCTAGTCATTCGCATGTAACTTAAATTGAAATTGAAATTTTGGTAAGTAAAAAATGTTCTTGAACTGTATTTGATCTTAATTACTCAGTTTGAGATAAATGCTTTTTAGTATTTACTGTTGATAGTTATTAATGCTTTTTTCATTTCTTTGGTAACTTACTCTGTGTTTAATTTTAATATAGGCGATTGCAAAAATGTTTAAAAAACCAGCCAAGGGCAAGACAGTTGCAACCTCAAAGTCAACCCATTTGCCTCAATCTCAATCAAATGTTGTCGTTTCTAGGGATGGTTCACAATCACAAAGTGTTCAAGCTTGACAATTGGCTCAACAGGGTATTAGTGACACTAGGAGATTACCGAGAACCGAGAAGAGAACCCGGTGATGATAACATTTCGGGCTCTCATACGGATGATGAAGATGGAGAAGGCTGGTGAGGATCCCCGATAACTCGCTCTGAAGAAAAAGCTTAGAGCAATAAGGTCACCAGTGTGGGATGAATTTGAAAGGGATTGTAAAGTAAGACACAACAAGAAAACACACGTGAGGGAAGTTGTTGTACTAGGTACATGCCATCATTGCAAGAAGGTGGTTGATGCTGATAGTGGCAGTGGTACTACAAGGTTACGTAATCATCTAAAGATTTGCCATAAGAGACCACGAGAACAATTTGGACAACAAAAGATTTCTACTTCACTTTGAAAACGAGCGAGGTAACAAAGCTTTAAAATTAGCTAATTGGCAGTATGATCCTGCAGTTTCTAGGGAATACATGGTTAAAATGATTGCTAAGCATGATTACCCTCTAAACATGGCTCAACATTTTTACTTTAGAATGTATTGCAAGTCTTTGAACCCTGCTGTTAAGATCATGAGTAGAAACACAACCAGAAGTGATTTGATGAAGTTTTTTCATGAACAGAAACAAGAATTGCAAATAGTACACTACAAAAAAAGGGGTGTATTGCATCATGTCCCAAAGGTGGCAACAACCCATATTTAGTGTGGCTATATCTTTTTGCCACATAAAAATATTTTGCCACACCAGTGGCAACAACTTGGGTGGCAAGAAATAGTTGCCACCCCTTTAAGGCACAGTGGCAAAAGATGGATTTCTTGCCACACCAAATGGTGAGGCAATAGCATGAAGCAATATGTATTTCTATTTTTCTTTTTTCTTTATTTTAAATTTTAATTATTTATTTTAAATCTTTTTGCCACATTAATTGGTGAGGCAATAACATGAGGCAAAAATATTTATTATTATTTAATATAAAAATATTATGAATTACATTTTATTCAAAAATTATTTTGCCACACCATTAAAATTATTTTGCCACACCCTGATGCCACAACTTGTATGTAGCTAAAACTCATTTACTGGCCATTGTAATATTATGTTTTAAATTATGCACGGTAACAAAAAATAGTAAAACAATTACAAAAAATGAATCCAAATATAGAATTCAAGTTCCATTAAATAGAAGTAGTTGTGACAAGGCATAGAGAATCCCACTTAACCATAAGGAAACAAAAAAATTACACAATCAAAACTGAAGAAACCTAATAAATCAAACTTGGCCTAGTCCATGTTAAATCAGCTCCCAGGTGGCCTAGGTATCCAATCCCAGACGTCTGTTCTTGTTCCCCGCGTACCTGCTAAACAAGACCACCAAGCAAAAAGAATATCAACGAATGTAGAGAATCATCATGTCTAATGGAATGGAACATCAACAAACACCTTTATTATCAAGGAAGAGAGAATTACAATCATTTTGAGGTCTATTGAGTTGGTCCCTGGATATGTAAAGCGGCTCCGCAGGTCCAAAGAGTAGCTCCTGAGGTCTTCCAAAGTTTTAACAGAACTTAAATGCAAACATTTTAGATGTGTGAACTTACTTGATGCCCTTCACTATCCCAAAGTTTTACAAGAGACTTCCACTGCCCTTCGGTTAACGAATTCAAACTAAAATAAAACAGGAAAACATCAAATAAACAGGAGCATTTAGTAGCAACTTTGACTTTATGTTAGGCGAGATCATCTCGTTCACAATCACTAAAATAATCACTGTGATCACTATCACTGTCATTATTTAGATCGCCTTTATCACCGTCAGTTCTACTTCTAATCACCTCTTCCCCTCCAATTTCATTTCGGGTCCAACTCCCAAAGTCTTGGCCAATTTCAGCTGCACTGGTTACATTACCTGAGAAGCAAGAATCAAACTCAACAATGTTCTCCCTAAATCACCAGTTTGAGAGTCGGGCTCAAACTGTTCTTAGAAATGCCTGCCTGAACGAGTATTTTCTTCATAATACATTCAGTTGTTACCAATCTGCCTAAGTTTTATGCATCCCAAAAATGGTTCAAATCGTCATAACCCACTATCTGGTCAGTTCGTGGACACTAGGCATTTTCTTGCATACATGCAAGATCAAATCCTTCTGTAGACCCTCTGTGAACACCTAAACACACTGGACTCCTTAATGAGCTGGTTATGGAATTTTGTTGTCAAATATATATATATATATATATATATATATATATATATATTCCAGACACCCTAAATCCCATAACCAACCAACCATCAACATAATTGTTCCTTTACTGCCAATTACAGTCTCACCAATGACTCCACCATTACACCATAAATTTATACGTATTCATAAATTAAATCATAATAAAATTTACAAAAGAAACAAGTACCAAATTCAGACTATCATAGAAATGACCAGGTAAGCTGATAACGTCCATAAGCAACACACCATAGTTGAAATAGCTCACTGCTACCTTGACATTGAGAAATTATAGTAGTACTAGACTTGAGTACAGTGGGTCGAGTCATATTAGTGTTCGTTTCAACCATTAAGAAGAAAATAATATAACTAGCATGATTGGAGAAACAATATTCTAAGACAAGAGTAAAAATATGCATTTCCCAAACAGTAGATCCATTTTTGTAAAATGATATTTAGGTCCCACAACTATAAACGCACATTTTAAAGGAGAACTATTTCTCTTCCTATTAATCCAAAGGAAAATCACAGAAATGCGCAACTATGTGTCCTTATGATGGAAACTCAATAAGAAATGTCAAAAGTACATAGTACATTTCGTAACTGCAATTCTGCAGAATTGCAGCTAAAATCGTCTTCACATTTCAGGCCATATCTCACTACATATAATTGGAGCGAGACAATTAATATCTCATTAGAACTGCCGTTCAGAGGAATTTATTTGATCAGAAGATATCTTAAGCTAATTTTATTTCTAAGAGGTCAAAACTGTTGCCAAACAGGTCCGACAGAAAACCGGTTAGTCAGTTTCCAGATTTCCCAGCACTGATGTGCTATGTTTGAGAAGCCATAATTTCTAAATTAGAGAACCAAATTAAGCATTTTATATCATTTTGGAAAGAACACGCAACCCTCTACAGATTCCTAGAAGAAATCCTCACCTAATTCAGAGTCTAGATGGCCCTAAATCACACGGAAAAACCGACACAGGTGCTGAATTGTGGGTACTCTCTACTTGGCAACACCAGGGCCTAGCATTGGCGTTCCTGCGGGCAAGATGATTAACAATCCCTTTTGCTCATCATAGTTACATATGCTTTCTAGCATGGAACCCCTTAATAATACTTCTAACGCAACCTTCAACTTAAAACCATAATCTAGTCTGCCTCTCAAATCTCCCACAAAATGCGTATACACATCTACAAATACAAACAAAGATACAAGGCATGGAAAAATTGAAAAGAGGTTGCTAAAACCCTAAGTATATCTAACACGCTAACTATATATACACGGACTTCATGGAACTATTTTAAATGTACATATATAGTAGAGACATTAACCAATTGTAAATGAAAACAATCATCTGTATATCATTACAACAAGCATGCCCAACTGTGCGAGGAATTTGCTTAGAACTTAAATTTACACAGAGGATTCCCTCAAAGATCAAAAAAAATAAAATACCTTTCAATCTAGCCAACTAATGAACCAGCTGAATAATCCATTTCATTCATTCCAATACGAAAATCATTATTCTTAGCATGTTCTTCCCGACTACAATCATATCATATCATGTGCAAATTCATTACAACTTCTGGAATAGTAGTTTCCAGATTGCCAAAAGCTAATAAGTAATCCGTATAGAAATTAAAAGTAGGTGAAATGTTGCCATTTTGGGACAACCCTTATGAGGAATACATCATTCAAAGTTGATTGCAAATATTAACTAGCACCTGAGACATTGACTTATGGTGGTACTCCCAAATCCTGGTACCACTATCAAACCATCTAGTTCTACTAATATTTATCACAAATATGGTGATATAATTGCAACAAACTATCTTAACCAAGATATGTTAGAAGTCTGACACCACCTAAGTATACCAAGTCTTTTCATACCATGTTCCTTTTTCTGAGGATAAGACATGATTTCATTTTAATTTTTTATAAAATTAGAACAAAATCTAAATCCTCTCTAATCCAAGTCTTTGCATACCAAATTTGTTCTTAGCAATTAAAAGTAAAACCAAAAACCCTTAATCAGGGAAATCAAATTGCAAAGGTGGATAAGAAATTGACACGGAGAGGAGGAGGTTGGGAGAAAACATACCTTTGTGCAGAGATCTTTGCTGGGAGGAATATCCTGTTTAAGGATGGATTTTTGAGATTTCTTTTAACTCTGCAAGATTGGGAAGATCACCCTAAGGCTCAATTATTTTCAAAAACATGAAAAATCAAACACTAACAAACAAAAAATGGATTTTGGGGATGAAAATAGCTCTCTGACCTAACAAGAAACAAACCCAAATCTAAATCTACGAATTTAGAAATAATCGAACTTTAACAAAATTAAAAAACCATACCTTAATTTTCGGTAAACAAAGAACCCCTTGTAATCAGTTCATCGTTCTGCTGTTTCAGAGAGACAAACTTCACTGGGTTTTTTTTTTTTTTTTGGTTTTCTCCGCCAAATGAAGTAACACGATCTTTTTTTTCTTTTTGTTTATTTTTTCGTTTTTCATTATTAATTTCGAAAACTGATTAATCGATAAAACTATTGAAAAAGGGGAATTTAAAATATTTTTAGCCTCAAAAGGGAATTTAAAGATTATTATGTGGCTCAATAAGTATTTTTAACATCAAAATATTATTTTTAGCATCAAAAGATTATTTAATAAATATTTTTAGCCTCAAAAAAGGAATTTAAACTATATTAATTATACTATTTTATATTATTTTAACTTTGTTGCCACTTCTATGTGGCTAGAAATTAAACTATTGCGTCTTCAAAAAAGAATAACACGAGGCAAAAACGTATCTTTTGCCTCATTTGTTCACATGTGTAGCAAAAACTCTTACTTAATGCTACACTAGTTATGGCGTGAGCTAAACCCTCCCCTATTGCCACATTATTTATAGATGTGTGGCAACATAGTGAGGCAATAGACCCACTTTCTTGTAGTGGTATTGGATAATTTGACCTCTAGATGTAGTCTTACAAACGGATATGTGAATTTCTTTGAGCATACTAAAGATGGATACTGGATTGTGTAACATGCCACTACATAGATGATGAATGGAATTTGGTTAAGAAAACATTAGCTTATATTTTAGTGCCATCACCACACATAGGAGATGTTCTAACAGAATGTATCAAAACTTGCACTCTTGAATGGAACATAGATAGAAAATTCCTTGCTTTAGCTGATAATGTCTTTTCTAATGGTGTTATGATGAGAAATTTGATTAAGTGGCTAAATAATAAGGATTGTCTTGTTCTTGATGGGAAGCTGTTTCACATGAGGTGTGCCAACCACATTCTTCATTTAGTTGTCACAGATGGTATGAAAGTTCTGCATAGAGTTTGTGCAATCAATTAGAGTTTGTGTTAAGTATGTTAAAGGTTCACTGAGGCTAGAAGAGAGGTTTGACACGACAGCATTTGTCACAATGTAGGTTGTCCGGAAAGGCGAGTTAGTCTTGACGTGGACACTCGATGGAACTCGGTTTTCTTATGCTTAAAAATGCAATTGAGTTGAAAAAAGGGTTTCAAGATTGTTTGTCCTTGATCACGAATTCGATTGTATACCAAGTGAAGGCAGTGGCAGCAATGGGTAGTTATTTGCAAGTGTTTAGAGGTGTTTAATGATGTTTCGACCGGGTTTGCGGGGATGAAGTATCCAAGCGCAAATACGTACTACAATAGGGTCTATGAAGTTAAAAGTGCATTAAACAATGGGAAGAGCGGTGATTATAAGTATATCGAGAGATATGGGGTTGAAGATGAGGGAAAAGTTCGATGTGTATTGGCTTGAAAGTAATTTGGTTATGGGCATTGGAGTTGTGTTAGATCCTAGATACAAGGCAAGATGGGTAGAGTTTCGTTATAAGAAATTGTATGGAGCTGGCTATGCGGTGGAGTATAACAAATTCAAAACAAAATTGTGACTCTTTTCATGGTATGATTCACAAAACTCAAATGCGAGATGAACACTATTTTGGCTTATGACTCTGTCTCTAGCTCAAGTATGATGGATTCGGACAATCCGGATGAAGTACGTGATCTGAATATGCTAAGTTTATGATGGAGAACATTGAATTTGAGGTGCGAAATCCGAGTTGGACAGTATTTAGAAGAACCAATGCTTTAGCAAAGGCTCACCAAAAGATGAGTATTTATTTGAAATCTTGAGTTGGTGGAAGCTAAATGCACCTAAGTACCCAACTCTTGCAAAGATGGCAAGAGATGTCTTAGCTATCCCAGGTCACCGGTGTGGCATCAGAATCAATGTTCAGTGCAGGTGGTAGAGTGCTTACAACACACAGAGCTTCATTAGATCCAGAGGTTGTTCAAGCATTGTTGTGCTTAAGCGATTGGTTGCCAGATTTCATTTGTGAAGGTAGCATTTTCTCTTTTCTTTTTTCTTTGCTTAAACTTAGTGCATAGTTTCATCATTATTCTTCTTAGATTCTTTGAAACCTGGGTGCATACTTACGTAGTTGTGTATAATGAGATGATATGGAAAATTTGGAAATCGAAGATGAATGAAGTCTATAGAGTTAGAGGCTGGAGAGGAGAGTGGCAGATACTTATCATACTTCGTGTTTCGAAGTTTCTTACTTTCTATAGCATTTGCTTGTGTTTCTTTTCATGTATGTGTGTGAGTGAGAGATACTTAGAGACATGACTACTTAGAATAATGTTTTTAGACTGTTTTTTAAGACAATTTGGATGGTATGTATGAGAAATAGAACTTAAATTTCACCTCTGCATATGTTTTACAGAAATAGAACTCGGGAATCGGATATTATCGGATAAATATCCGATATCAGATAGCTTAACCTATCGGAATCGATATCGATTTTGATATCTATAGGATATTATCGGATATCGGATATCCGGTAGTCCTTAACCTGTCGGATATCGGAATTCTTAATATCCGACGGATATTCTTCCATTGACAGGCCTGCTAATAGAATTGACAATCTTTATGTCATTTGGCGCAAGTTGGAATCGGGCTGGCCTGCTGATAATGATGACCAAGGCTAATTTCTTACTAATCCAAGCTCAGAAAATTGAAAAATGCAAGAAGTTGAAATTGTGATCATCAATCAATCATTTAATAACAAATGCAAAATTCCAAGGCTAATAAATAAATATTGTGTTCTGATAAATCTAAAAAATGATTTTTTGGGTTGAGCAAATAGAGAAGGTGGCATGACTTTATAGTGTCGTCATTTTATAGAGTTGACCTGGGGTGTACATAGTAAAAATCATGATCAATGAACACAAGCCAAGGATCTTGATTTAGAATCCCTAGGATGTCAACATGGTATGAACATTGCTATAAGATTCATAGTCAACCATATGTAGCTAAGCTAGGTTCCAATGTGCAGTTGCTAATCAGGTTTGAAATCATCAACTATTTTTTTAATTCAAGAAACTAATTTATTAATTAGTAATTGGGTATGACCGATATGACCCTAACCTATCTACCATATACACCTCGAAATAAACTTAAATACTGGCACACGCCAAGGTGTTATTAGTCAATCGCATTGTTATATACTCGATCTTGTTATTTCTCCATTTTCCCAAACACCCAGCCATGAATAATAAGCTGCAGCTTTGTTCTTCTTCTTCTTGGAATGCCTTGAAGACATTAGCCGTGGTGTTACTGTCATTCCTTGTTCTTGCGGTAACAAATGTCTCAGCAGAGTGCACATGCGACCCGCCGGAAGAAGGAGACCATAACAAGAAAGAGGCGCTTAAATACAAGATAGTTGCATTTGTATCCATTCTGGTTGCCGGTGCAATCGGAGTAGCTCTTCCCCAGCTCGGCAAGAAAATTCCAGCTATAAGACCAGAGAAAGATATATTCTTTGTCATCAAAGCATTTGCAGCTGGTGTTATCTTAGCAACCGCATTCATCCATATACTTCCAGATGCATTCGAGAGTCTAAGTTCACCTTGTTTGAAGGAGAATCCATGGGCAAATTTTCCCTTCACCGGATTCATTGCAATGATGTCGGCCATATTGACGCTGATGGTTGATGCCTTAGCTACTGGGTACTATAGAAGATCAAACTTCAAGAACACCCAGGGTGCCATTATGGATCATGTCCAAGGGCAGGATGATCATGTGCAAAACTATGCAACACATGCTCATTCACATGGGTCAGCGTCCGCCATGGAGTCATCCGAGGCTAACGCATCCTCTGAACTTATGCGACATCGTGTCATCTCCCAGGTAAAGATATCAATCTTCTGTTCATTGTCCCTAAATGATTTGATTCTTTTCTCTCTTTCACATCCTCTATTTTAGGACTTATTACACGAATCTTTATATGCAAATAAAATAAAATAAATAAAATACGAAGCACCTTGAATTTATATGAAAAGATCATCGAAAGATCCAACATAAACGTTAAGCGAGTTTTGTACTATTAGCATGCAATTATGCAAAGGATATTTTTTAATATAAAGGCCACACCTAAATTGCTATTTTGGCTTATCCACCATGAACATCGAACCGATATATGATTTTGAATGAGGATAATCTTAATTGTATTCGATAATTCATTTTCGATATCCGGCAAAATACAGGTAATAGGATTGGTGCGACCAGGTCGCACGATCTAAATCTAAATCGCTCAGCCGTCTAAAAAAGATTTTTAATGAGCTGTTGTCAGAAATAAAAAATAATTATTAATGAGTTATTTACAGAAGAAAAGAAAATGTCAGATATTTTTTTCATATCTAAAAGTCATACCTGAACTGAGGCCGAACCTTGTCTACTTTCTATGGAAAAACAATACAAATAATATTGCCAACAATTGATAATAAAAATAAATAATTATATTTTTCCAAAAAAGTAACAATAAAATGAAATGAATTATGGGGCTTGTAGTTCATTATTTAATCTTACCTGATAAAAAATTTGTGTTGAAATGTGGATGTAGGTATTGGAACTAGGAATCGTGGTTCATTCAGTGATAATTGGGATAGCCTTAGGTGCATCTGAAGACCCATCCAGCATTAAGCCACTTGTTGGGGCTCTAACTTTCCATCAGTTCTTCGAGGGCGTTGGACTTGGTGGATGCATAACTCAGGTACGTACGTACCAACAATGCAATGATATCATATCGCGCCTTATATTTTTGGGTTAATTAATAACATTATGTGTTGTGCATGTAGGCGAAATTCAAGAGTAGAGCCGTAGTGATAATGATACTGTTTTTCTCACTCACAACACCAATTGGGATTGGAATCGGCATGGCAATATCAAGTTCCTACGAAGAGAACAGTCCAACTGCTCTAATAACATCGGGCGTTCTAGATGCAGCTGCAGCTGGAATCTTGATATACATGTCCCTGGTAGATCTGTTAGCAGCTGATTTCATGAACCCTAGAGTTCAGCAAAATGCTAAGCTTCAGTTTTCAGCTTACGCATCTCTACTCGTTGGAGCTACCTGTATGGCTATCATTGCTAAATGGGCTTGATCATATGATCAAGTATAAAATGGTCATTGAACATCTTCTTTGCTTTTTATTTATCTTTTAAGGCTTACTTTCTTCTTGTTTCTTGTGTGTTGGAAGAAAGATAGCTATGGCTGCTTTCAAATTCTTTTGAAGTTGATGGAATTAACTGCTGTTGCTTACAGTTAAATCCCTAAACAATAATAAACTTGTACATGTAAACTGTAAAAATGTTTTTAAGTATATATTGATGATGTTGTAATTCAGACACCAAAAGGAATGAGGTGAAGAAGATTATGGCATGGCATGGGAAATACTATGTAAATTAAGTTGCATCATTCTCAATATATACAAGTGTGTGGTGAGTGGATTTTGTTTGCTGAATTTGGATTTCATTGTTCTAATAAATATCTAATCCTCAATGGTATCCACTATCCAAGGAAAAAAAAAAAAAAGTATGACAGTGAGAAGATTATCGGTTGCTGTTTCGAGTAAATAATAATATGGCCAGGGTCGGCCCCATAGGGCAGTTGAGGGCAGCAACAGCCCAGTTTTACGGTGGGGATCCTCAAGACTAAAATATGTCTAGGGACTTATTGATGAGACTAAATAAATATTTGGGCAAAAGTTCAATTGTTATAACTATTTAGGAATTTATTTACGAATCTTCTTTAACTCATTTCCCTTTTTTTTTACCGACGATTACTTTAATCCTTCTTCTGCCTTTCGGAGCCAATAACTAAAGAAGAAAGGTGTTTTAGTTGAACACTTGAATCTCTTGTATTCTTTGAGTCTTGAATCATTGGTTGGTTGAAAAGTGTAAATCAATAATATTTTTCATTTTCCCCTTTTTTGTAATTATAAGGCCAAGCACTATGGTGTCCCTTTTTCCTTCCCTACCCTATCCCTTATATGCAGGGGAAAAACCAAAAAACCATCTACTATGGTCTTCCATATCCCTCTCTTTTCCTGCAAGGAGGATCACATCTGATCTCGCTAGTAGGGAAGGGAAATCACACGGCTTCTCAGTTCCCGTATAAATTTACACTTTACGGCTACTGAGTAGCTGCCGTATCGTGTAGGGAAGGGAAAACCGGGCACCATAATGAGGTTGCCTTACTTGTGCTATCCCTTTGATCAGGGCCGGCCCTGATGTTTTGCTGCCCCAAAGAAGACCTAAAAGATGTTGCCCTTTTTCAAAAAAATGGAGAAGGAATGGATTGTGGTTGTTTGAGGATTTTACATGAGCATAACTATATATGTGTCGGTCATGAGTATGTTTATGTCATTCTTAAATTAAGATCATAAGTTTTCTGTGTTGAAGTATGGTGATAGGTGTTGTTGTTGATGATTAAGGCAATTAAACAAGTACAAATGCCACTTTAATTAGTGGACTCACTTTGAATGCGCAAATAATTCTAATTTTGTTTGATTGATCCATGATAATAGGAATCGCTCTTTCGGATTTTACTTTCATTTTTACCTTCATTTTCTTCGACAATTTGTTCCAGTGATGCGAAAAAGTGAAAGATGCAATCTCCGACACTGGGAATTGGATGGGCAACTTATTTTCACCGATCTTGATGATGATGTTCTTTTTCTTTTGCCAGGATTTGCCTCTATTTCTTTTGTTCTTCCTATGATCATTATCATGCTGTGTAAATACATATCGGTGGTGTTCAAGTGTGGATATTGCCCCTTTTGGGAGGCACGAATTCGGAATCAAGTTGAAAATGGAGTTTTGCTTCAGATCTAAAAGTAGGCCAAAAATGCCGGCAGTCGTGGTCTGGGAGGGTACAAGTTCCACACACAAGGATACGGATTAACTCCAAGTGGAAGTGGTTTAGGAGAGGAAGTTAGAAACCAGAAGGAAGCAAGCAATAAGAAAAAAATGACATCTCCTTCTATGTAACTAGTATAACACGCATGAGCGATGCGCCTGCCGCACTGTTCAAAAAAAATAAAATCCAACTCTTAATTTAATAATTTTTCAACCAATTACATCCGTTTAATTACAAAATGTGTTCACGTAACATTAACATCAGCTAGTTCGTTACTCTCTAAACACAACTCGGGAATTCAATGTTTCATCACAATCCTGTGATTTTCAATACCTCCAGAAATATGGAGTTGAATGAAGCTAGGACTGTTGTTATTCCAATTTTTAGTAGCATGCACAACAGTCAAACCGACGTTAAGGAAGAGCACCTGGGGAAGTTAATGCACGACTTCTTGCCACTTGATAATAATAACACTCAGACCGACGTTAAGGAAGAGCTCCCGAGGAAGTTTATGCACTACTTGTTGCCCCTTGAGAACAATTTTTGCCGAACCATCTTCTTTGATTCTTTTAATCAAACAAAGAGTGATAGCAGGTGAACCATCCACTAAATTAATTTCCATGACGGAACAATTTAAACCGGAGGCAACCGTATGCGACTTTCGGGAAATGGTATTCTTGACCTGGTTAATAATTGCTGACAACCAATTAGGAAATCGAAAATAAAAATAATTGGTTCATGCGAAAACCAAACTAAAATATAATACAAATGGATTTTAAGGTGCAGTAACTTTTACGGGTATGCATTTAACGTCCATGTAGCAATAATTTATCTTGCTGTTAAGTTATAATCTTGTACCCCTCAGTCTTATCTTCACGCGACATGTTTATTGGAAGTTTAACCACCCAACTTAACTTAGTCCCAATTGGTCTCAATCGAGAGGGAGAGTGCTACTGAACGGCCATTGTCCTATTTGTCGCTAATCACCAATTATCTCATTCAAAGTTCTTTTGCAACTTAAAATCCATCCAGTTGACGCATACTGTTCTTAGTACAAAACTTTCATGAAGAAGATTTTAATAAGTTTCAGTTCTATAAAAGTCAAACACATCCATTCTTATTTGTCCAATGATAATTTATTAATTTACTTCTCATGTTTGGGATGATAATTCGTGTGTTCCAGGCCACATTACCTGTGTTTTCGACTTGATTGAGGATTTTTGCATTGTGGAGTTGCAACAATAAATTTGTGGAACCAAGCAGACCTGACCAAAAAATGCCAAATGACGCTACCAAGACTACTATCTCAACACAATCTGAGAAATGATATAAGAGAAGAAGAAGGGGCATTAATACCTGGCAGTAAATGGGAGTGCGGCGATATAAGGACACTGGAGGGAATAATTGCCGCAACCAATTAGGAAATCTAAAATTAAAAATAATTGGATCATGCGAAAACCAAACTAAAATAAAATCAAAAGGTGATATCTTGTTAGAAATTTACACAAACAACTAAAGTTCACAATTTATTATTTTTCAAATCCAGATGAATAACAAATTGGAGTTATCCTATAAATCTAGGCTAGCAAATCAAACTACAGACACAGATTCATGTTTTCCTTGATTAAGAAAACAACAACGAGAGAGTTTCCTGGATTTAATTGATTCCAGTAAATCATACAGCTAAAAGAAGCGACTACTGGTGGCATGCTAACAAAAAACTCTCTCAGGAGGCATAGCAAACATCAAGTACAAAGCAATAGCAGAAGGTTGCACAAAATGGGAGCTCAACTCACTGGTAGATAAAATGAGTAATATGCAGTTTTGTGCTTAACAATGTGACTGTTTAATTGAGGCTTCATATCATGAAAACCATTAAATCTAAACCCGTTCAAAAGTTACATTTTCCAAAGAGCTCCATTATATGTACATGCCACTATCTCTCAGAAGTTTATTTAAATCCCATGTCTTCCCACCTTTCAATGGCTAATTCTTTCTTTCCCAGTTTCTCTAAATAACTTCAATCTATCTCATTGATACTTTATAGTTACTCCGTCTTCCTATTTTGCTCTCTATCTAAAAGTACTTTTGCTTGAAAAACCAAAAACATTAGCTATACGATGACTAATAAACAAAACCAAAACAATGAGAATGGCAATGAAATTCCGTGAATTCTCAATGAAAAAAGCAAAATAACTGAATTGCATAAGCACCTAAACGCCCCACCACCATCCACACTTATATATACCATTTTTAGAGACATATTTTGATGGACAACCAAACTCATTATTACAAGTACATGATAAGTCTACCATTGACGGCCAAAAAATAATTCATAGCTCTCATTATAGCCCAAAAAAAAAAAAACACCCTAATTTAGTGACGGTACTTAAAAATTTTGAAATCACTGCAAATTTTTGCAGCAATTTGAATTTGCAGATGGAAAATCAAACAAACGGCAAGCGTTATACATAAAAAGGAAAATTAAAGGTGACCAACTCACTTACCACAAACTTTGCAGTTCTAATTTGGAGATTTTGCTTCCCTTCTTCTAGGTTGGAGTACATAAATGCATCAGGATCTGTAAGTTGACAAAATTAAACTTATTAATTTCAAGTGGTGAAGGAAATATATTCCATAGAACAGAATAATTTGTTTGAGCTTACAGATCGGCAGGAAAAGGTTGAAGTGAGCGTTGGTTGATTTGGATTTGGGGACGAAGAGAAAAAGAAAAGAGAAACGAAGGAGAAACGAGAAAGTGTGCTTTTACCCCTTGATTGTGTCAAATGAACCAAATTATATGGTGACGACCAATGGAGAAGAATTAAAACACGGAGGGTGTTTTCGTCGGTTCATGTGAAACTTAGGAGAAAAACACTCTTTTCTTTATATTAGTACTAGATCTTAATCGTGCCGTAATGACACGGGGATATTTTGTCTCTAATACGATATTGTTCACATTTTTCTTGCTTCATTTTATTCGTGAGTAATTATTTTGATATTCAAATAGGTTTTGGAAACAAAATGGGTTACCCGATCTTTTATTTTTTTACTTAAGCATGTTATTCCAATTTATTATCTGGACGGAGTAATAATGTTGTGCCAACATGAAAATAAAATAAAAAATACAGTAAATAAAATTTTTCCTATTTATTGTTCCATCATACCATAATTTCAAACTTCAAAAAGAATATTTCATCTAACAGTACATATACCTAAACGCCAATCCAACTCCATGATGTTTATGAATACTTTTGTTAGAAATTATTGATAACTAAGGCTCTAAGGAGTGAAGCAAAAACCCATAATATTTTCCCTACTATAGATAAACACTATTTTTATAACTCTCACATTTTTTGCAAAATGTGAGAGTTATAAAAATGAAGAACCCTTGGCTATTGGAAGGCTGAGATATACACATGTGAGTTGAAAAAATAAACTTATAATAGTAAATCAAAACATGTGTAAGATTCTTTCTCAATCATATTGATAACATAATATTGAAGAAATTCGTGGATAAAAAGATTTCACACCAACTATGCTAAGTAGTGCATGAATGACGTTCTCACATCTAGTGTTACTCAAGTAATTTGGAGTTTTAAAGAGCATAGTCATATTGATATTTGTATCTACATAAATTCAACTAACCTTAGAAGAAAAATTATTAGTTTCAAGGTAGAGCCGACACCTCGCCTTCAATGTATACAACACACATTGGGTTTAATCGGCCTTGAGATTAAACAAATACCCCAATATTAGTCAAATAATGTCTACAAATACGGGATCGAAACAATGTGATAACGGGAAAAATGAGAGACTAACATCGGTTCTACAAAGAAAATACCTATATGTATCAAAGTTTGTTAACCAAACATGTATTCAAATTAAAAAGTCATCAACTTAACACAAAAATATAAAAAGAACCCAAGTTAAATCAATACTTGCATAAACAAAACTTATAAGAGAATTTTATAATTATTAAATACCTTTAAAATCACTATTAGAGATTTAATTGCATGCCCCGCATAACGGTAGGAGGAAATCACCAGTTAATTTGTAGAAATTTCACTTTGGATATGTAGCAATTGAGAGAAGTTTACACTGGTGGTGATGCGTTCCATCTAAGTGTTGTTCGATTGATTATTTTTTAGAAGGTTTCGGTTTTCATTGGACAAACCGAGAGGGAGCGTTTCATTATATTCATTATCATTCGAAATCCAAGACCAACTCGCCCTCTGCTTACGGGATCTCAATACAACCTTAGATTTATCTATTGGACGGAGAAACCTTGATACTAAATATGTAGTTTTTAGTGTTATTTATTATATAACGTGACATCCAAATGTTTTTTTCTTCTTCTTAATTTTCATGTATTTTAACCGAGTTTATATTAGCATTAAGACGATCAACCACATTTCTAATTTATAGTGTTATCCTTTTGTAGCAGACACATAATTAACATAGTCAATTACTACTCATCAAGCAGAGGCCGGTACCACAAACCACCGAGATATTACTTCTTTCTCCACCACCACCATTTTCCATCCCTCGTAGAATATTGGGCGCACTTATAACTTTTAATCCCACACGTCATGTATAAAGTTTAGATTTAACAAACTTAGGTCGTCAATTAATTTATTCAACTATATGTTTTTTGTTAATACTGAAAATCATGCGTACTGAACGGTTACCAAAGATAGCGGTGGCACCAAAAACAACCATTTTGTCTTATATGATTTGGTATCATCCCAAAAGTATTTTTATCGCCTTTTTTGATCGTGTCAAAAACAACCAACTATACTTTTCACAATACAATGTTACCCATCATGTAAATTTTTTTATTATTTTTGATTCAAAAAGAAAAAAATAATACCACCGCCATTAAAACCATCCAGCGCCACTATTTCTTCCACCAAAACTAATGTTACCGCCTCCACCACTTTGTAACACATTCCACCGCTTCCACCACTTACTTCTTCCTCTACTACCACCACCACCACTAATATCTATTGAAATAATTTTTGTCAAAATTATTACTTATTGATGGAGATATGTATTACTCCCTCGTTCCATTTTAGATGATGTTTTAGAGTTATTTTTTTGTTCCACAATACTTGAAAGTTATCATATTTTCCCACAAAACTACCACTAATACCCCAACATTTTGTCTTGGAACTATAAGTTTGTTTTTAAACACACTAATAGCAATTAATGATTGAAGACTTTTCTTAAGGGTACAGTTGGAAAATCTTTATATCTCTCTCCATTTCTTAATCTGCGTGAAAACTCTAAGAACATCATCTAAAGTGGAACGGAGGGAGTAATATTAATTAAGGGATATTTATGATGTAAAATTAATAAATCATTTATCATGAGAAATTAATGTTTCCTAAATTAATAAAACACTTATACTAATTAATATTTAAGTTGAACAAACCATAACCATAGATTTATCTTCTCTCTAGACAAATCACTTATACTAATTAATAAAATACTTATACTAATTAATATTTAAGTTGAACAAACAACCACTTTGTTGATTTATCTTTTTATCAATTCCAACCAAGGTGGAATAATGGTTAGAGGCCACTCTTATGACACAATAGGTCATGAGTTCGAACCTCCCCGTTATAATTTTTAAAATTCAATATCTTGACTTGAGTATTCATTTTTAATTCATAATATTGGAATGAACACCACGTGTGCGACTTGTAGGGTGTGGCACCGAGGATCACAACCTTTGATTTATCTTTGCCAAGGATAAATCCTGACCACCACTCATATAGGCAAAGTTAGCCTTGGCGCACGTGCGGGTAAGGGTGTCAATGGATGTCCGAAAATTCCGGTATTCATTCGAATTCGCATTCGAAATATCAAATATTATTCGAAAATAGTTTTCGGATTCGGATATCCGGATTTTTTTATCCGAAAATGTAACTAATCGGATACGAATTCGGATATGGAGGTATTCGCATCCGAAATATCCGTATCCAGAATTTATGTATGAATATATATATTTTTTAAACCTATGAAAGTGTAGATCATATCTATTTTTTTTATTTTCTTTATATTTAGACATTTTGTTAAAATTTATTAAAAATAATAAACAATACTTTTAATTCTAATTAATTTTTATTATGTAAACATTAATCTTTTGCAAAAATAAAAATATTTTACTATTATTTTTTCTTATGATTTCGGATCGGATAATTATCCGATATCCGGATAGAAATTCGGATACGAATTCAAAGTGAAAATTACGATATCCGTTCGGATTTCGGATCGAATTCGGATAATATATGGTATTTTCGGATTCGGATACGGATAGTGCCTATCCGCATCCGTATGCATCCGTTTACACCCTTACGTGCGGGTTATGGGTGTGGTCTGCACAACCACGACCGTAGATTTATCTTTGCCCAGAATAAATCCTGGCCACCACTCAGAAACAAACTGTGCTTTATATTGTAGAAGATATATGAGATCATTTAAATATTTAGCTATAAGCCATTAAAATAAATCTTTAATTACAATATGCTCCTAAATGTTCTGCTACACGTCCTTTTTATTTTTCGTAATCGTGATTTAATCCTTCATAACTCTTTTTTAACATAACTCACCCATAGATAAAATCCTATTTTTACTGCCCCTTTTCCGTGCTGCCCCAAAGTCAACCTTCGTTGACTTTGCCTTAGGGCCGGCCCTGCCTTTGATGATTGCTAAGCAGTATAGAAGATCTGTTGTTATTGGGCATACATGGATATTGGAATCAGTAGCAGCGTCCAAGTTAGAAGCAATTCCTCCTCGACGACATGACATTGTAAATTGATCAGTGTAAAAAATAAAATAAAATGCAGAAATCTTTTCAGAAGCTGTTATCACTTTTTCTCATTTTGCTTATTGTATGCAGCCGTAAAGAAAGTGACGTACAGTGGTTGTTAGGGAGAAAAGTGACACAAACTATGGGCCTTATGTCATGTTTTCAGTCTAAGCCCAAACCCAATTACCTCCATCTGACACAGATAATTTCTTGGAAAAATGAAAAATAAAACAACATTTGAATTTCCCAACGGTAACTCTCTCTCTTTTCAGACAAAAACAAAACATTTCTGTACCGTTAATCTCACCATCCTTTATTTCTCTCTCACTCTCTGTTTTCACAGTCACAACTACATTTTGAATCTTTAATTTCAATACAGAAAACTCATGAAATGAAAGAAGATAGAATCATAATCGAACGTGTGATAACGGTGGAGTATTTGCAGTCATCAATGGCTACAAATCTGCTGTGTAAGTTCCCAGATAACTCTGCTTTTGATTTTGATTACACTCAGAGTGGAATCTGGTCTCCTTTACTCCATCGTGGAGGTGGCCCTTTGGCTCTAAAGACTTCAATCTCAGCTGATGACATTCGGAAGAAACTATTAGATGATGATGACAAGGAAGGGGAGAAGGAAAACCTACTGAATGGAAATGAAAACATGGTTACCAGCTGTAGTAATGTGAAGGCAAAGATGAAGAACAAGATTGGAGTGAAGATGATGAAGATGATGAAGAAGAAGATGAAGAATAATAACAAGAGCAGCTCATCATCACTGGATCTATCTATAACTCCTATGGCTAAAAAGGGATTTACTCCTCAAAAGGTAATCGTAATTCCTTGATATTTTCAAATTTTAATTAGCAGAGAGATCAGGATTCTTAATTGACTGGGTTACATTTTTGCTTGATTAATCTTGTGTTTTAATTTACTGACTGATGAATTGGTGGTTTTGTTCAAATACTCAGGGATGGGAAAAGGTGTTGAGGGCAGCATCAAAACAATTCAAGAAACAAAAGTGTTTACCATCTTCTTTGCAGATCAAGTTGCCTAAATTTCTCAACAATTAGTGGTATGATGATCGATGATGGTAAAATGAAATGAGGGGGGTTCTTCATTAAAATGATGATTAGTGATTACATTAATTAATTATGGATTATCTCAAGAGTCAAGAACTAATGTATGATGATGATAAATTTAATGATAATCATCTCTTATATGAATAGAGTAAATGGTTTAATAAGTATTAGTAATTTCCTAGAGGTTAATCAAGGTAATTTTTGTCCCAAGGGAGAGGTGGGTTCTCTTTTCTGTTCTTGCTTCTTGGTCAGCCAAAGTCAACTGTACTGGACTATAAGTCAAATCAATTTATTTGTCTATAAACGTCTATATCGGCTCATTTACATTTTTGTGATCAAGTCTTTTCATTATAGCATGGTTTGGCTCTATAAAGAATCAATATCATGTGCATCATTCTCATCCCCAAAATGAAATTTATTTTTAGATTCCAGAGCCAGACCATCAGAAATTTGCTCCAACACCAAATTTTTATCTTGCACTTCCGGCAGTTTTTTAACCAAGTATGCATCAGGTTCTTGTCGTTGTGTATCCCAGGTGTCTTAGCAGCTTTATCTTTATTTAGAATATCTTCAACAACCTTACATGCTTCTGTCCGATTGGCCAAAAAGTGTTGCAAATCAAGAAAAAAAATGTGGGAAAAAAGTTAACACTATATCTGGCTACTTCTCTCTCCTAGCAAGTGCTCATGATTCAACTAGCGGCGAGATTGAACGCCTCGAATCGGTGGTCCAAAGCCGAGCAGTTCGGCGTTTTGCGAATATTCCAGGGCATCAACGCCGAAGCGTTCGGCGCTTCGACAGGACTATTCCATTCAGCGTTAGAGGTATATTACTTCTACCAATTAAGCGTTTTCTGGGCGATGTTCGGTTCAGCGTTCACCTGGACGTTGCACTGTTCAGCGTTCGACGCTGTATTGTTCAGCGTTCCACTGCTAGATTCGCCATCCCATAGGACTTAGGAGGTTGCCCAAGCTGACGTGGATGGCCAATCTAGCAGTTAGATATCTAGCCCATAGGACTTACCCTTATTTCGAAGCTGCTACCCTTCCCCCGCTCCCTTCCCCATTAGGTGGCAGTGATCTTATCCCTTCAACTCTTGGATTGGAGTTAACAGGGGGCCCTTTTATGTGGCATCACACCACTATCTGCATGACACATCACGGTGGAAATGGTTGGGGGAGAATAGCATTTTCGCTCTTATTTTCCTCTGTTGGTCTCAATAACCGTAATACCTCAATTTGGACAATGGTTCGCTGATTGGAATATAGGAAATGGCTTGTCCTTTCCTAACACTGAGGATTTTTTTTGCACAATTGACTCCAGAGTTGGCGAAAACTCTACAGTTAAGCGTGCTTGAGCGGGGGTAATCCAGGAAGGGGTGACCTCCCGAGAAGCTGTTGTTGGATGACTAAAACGATGCCCGTTGAAAACTCCACACTACTGGATAACTGTAGTGGCCAAGTGAGGACAGTACCGGTGGAGGGTCGGGTCATTACAAATGATATCAAAGCCGACGACGGGTTACCCTACCGAGGGTGGGAAGATATGCCAGACGAGGTTGGTCCAGGTGCTTATCTCATGAGGGGTAAGGAACGTCGGAGATCTAGGATTATACATATTCTGGAGCCGAGGACGGATCCAATTTAAAGGTGGTGGTATATTATAATACCTCAACAAAAGTGGTTCGTCGATTGGAATATAGGTAATGGTTTGTCCTTTCCTAACACCAAGGCCTTTTAACCACAATTTGCTCTATAGTTGGCAGAAAGATCCGCCGTTAAGGATGCTCGAGCGGGGTAATCCAGTCCAGGGATGGGTGACCTCCCAGGAAGCTGTTGTTGGATGGTCGCAGGAGTGCCCGTTGAAAACTCCACACCGCTGGATAACCACAATGGCTAATTGGAGATGGTATCGGTGCAGGGTTGAGTCATTGCCAGGGAGGAGTGACCTCGCGGAATGCTGCTGCTGGATGACCGTCGCATTGCCCGTTGAAAACCCCACACAGTTGGGTAACTACAATGGCTAAGTCGGGACAGTATCGATGGAGGATCAGGTCATTACAGTCATTACAATAGTAACTTGTCTAGCCTTATTCAAAAGCCTCAACTGCAACTAGTTGCTTTGTCAAAACTAACTCAGTAGCAGTCGCCAACTCCTTTGCCTCTTTCTTGGATTTTTCAAATCCAGCAAAAGTCGTTTCTTCTTCAATTATATTAGCATCCTAAGAATTGGCCATGAACAACATCCACAAAAGCAGCAACATTATCATATCATGTGATATTTCATCTAGATTTACTTTAGCCAGTTTAGCATTAGTTGTTGCTAACAAGGCATGTGATTTAACTACTTCTTCTTCTATTGTTTGGCCATAAAGAAATTACATTCATTAGTTTGTAAGAGGAGGGATCCCCTCACACTTTTATTATCACATTATCTCACATGTTGGACGGCCTTTTTGCGATTTAAACCAAACCGTAACGGATTTGAAGCTAATACTTTGGGGATGTGTTAATATCACATAGCTCTACTTTCCTAAAAAAAATGAGCATATTCTGAAACGTATAACACCATCATCTACTACTTTGAAAATGAGTCGTTGATAAACTGCGGATTTCTGGCCGTCGAAATTAAGACCGGTAGATCGTGAGATTTTATATTTCGGAATGAGCTCATTTTTGGTAGACATGTAGAACTTGGTAAGAGGAACATATTCTCAAAATATTAGCTTCAAATACGTTACAGTTTGATTTTTATTCACAAAAACAACGCTCAATGTGTGAGATAATGTGATAATAAAAGTGTAAAGGGATCCTTCCACTTCTAATATTCAGTAACTAAGTAGCTTCAGGTATGTTGTTGTTTATCTTTATTTACTTGCACCCACCAAAATAAAAAAAAGGTTCATGATTTTTAAAAATTGTATATCTTATGGGAGGAAACAATAATGGTAGAATTAAAACTTGTATTAGCAATGGGGTTAAAGTAAAATTTATCAGCTCATGGTATCAATATGCACAATTTCTTCACAAAGATTGGTGTATTTGGACTGGGTTAATTGGGCAATCAGAAAGTGGTAAGCGCTTATACTATATTACATTAAATTGTACCTCATATGGATTGATTTTTATTTTCTTGTATATATCGAAATAAATTTGTTCGATCACATAGCGTATGAATCCTGGCTCCGTCCTTGTCGTCAGTCTTTATTCCTGCTTAATCTTAGCCAGATCTTCCAGTCAAAACTTTATCTTAACCGTTTTTTTCTTCGCTCCAGATACTTCCTTTTTATTATTGTAAATTGCTAGTCTGCGTTCAGATTTTTCATTATATTTCTCGATTAGGAGGATTAGAACGGAGGAAAACTAGATAAGTTTTGAATCTATCAAGTGTTTCTCAAGTATCATCATAAGTAATTACATTCTCCAATAATTAGTGGTGATGTCGCTAGATAAAAATGATCCCGCACTTTTCCCCCAAAAAATGAAGTGCTTATACGAGACTTAGTCCTACCCCAATTTCAATTTTATTCAGTCATTGCCTTTCATTATTTTGGTACAACCACAGGTAATGCTCTTAACATAAAATCTCTCATAAATGTTCCACCATAGACTGCACAATTTTTTGGGCGAAGTCCCCTAAATCATGCATCTCCTGACAAAAAGAGAGTCTTTGTAAACTCAGGGGGGTTGTTGATCTTCTTGCCTCGATTTTGGAGAAGTCATTTCCGATCTCTACGTGTGATAAAATTGGATTTTTGATTCCCTCCTACCGAGCGTTCAAGAAGCGATCTTTGGAAGGATGCAAGGCTTTGGCCTGGAAGATGCAAGTTGTTAGCGCTGAAGGATGCAAGTCTGTTAGCGCTGGATCGGCTTGGAATGGGCGCGGGCTTGGCACGACGTTGGCTTGGCGTGGCGCGGACTGTTGGCTTGGCACGGTGCTGGCTTGGCGTGGCGCGGTAGCAATAAAGTGGTCAAGCATATTCCAGGTTCGTACTCCAGCGTTTCTCTTCCAAATTTTTTTCTTGTGTTGGTGTATACCCTAGCCATAGGTATGTCATTCATAAACTTGTAGAATTACTTGTTCTTCTCTTCGAATATCACCGTAGTAGTGTCGTCTACCTCATAAATAGTGACTGGTAATCGTTATTATGCAAAGTAGGTACGTACGGGTAGGTGGCTGATTCCAAGAAGAACTAGGCGTTATGGTTTCTATGAGATCCAAAAGTTGCAGGCCGAGGTGACCAAAGGTCCTTCCGCGGACGTGGTCAAACAACAAGAAGCGGAGGTCGAAAGGCTGTCCAAAGAGTTGGAGCTGAAACATGCGGTCCTCTAAATGACGAAGGACACCTTCTTCGAGAAGAGCAAAACACCATTGAATGGCTTCCTTTGAATGCACTTCTGTCTTCTGAAATTCTTATTTTTCTTTTTTTTTTCTTTTTTTTTTCGAAAGGCAAATGGAACGCCTGGCTTATGGTTTTTGATTTTCTGGATTTTTGGGTAGATAGACAAGTGTTATCTATGAGGGTTTTGGATTATTATTCTGGATGAACTATTTGAGGATGATGCCGTTTTTTTTATGATTGTAAGTAACACAAACATCCCAGAGAAGATATGGAAACATGAACGTTGGGTGTCGGTAGATGACATGGGATGAAACATAACATGGTTATCGGTTTTATCATTCCCATAAAAACTTGAAATAGTAAACCATGTATTTTTTTCTAGGCAAGACTTACTCGGTTTTTTGGATCTGCTAACGAAAACGAGTCAGGTACAAGTCCGACTTTCGTGGGAAACACCGCGATTGTGGAAAGTCCCCAGTCGTCCATGAGTCACTTGATGATCGAGTCGTCGATCCCTGAGCGGATCATTTTTCTTTTAACCTCTGGGAAGTCCCCAGTTGCCCATTGCCGCGTCAAGACTGGTTGGATCGTTCGCTTTTAAACTCTAGGCAGTCCCCATTCATCCTTTGCCGTGTCAAGACTGATAATCAGGTTGTCTGGTAACTGAATCGTCGATCCATGAGTGGATCGCCTGCTTCTACCGTCTTGATGTCTGGGTCGAAGCATGAAATCGATGGTCGAAAATTGACATTATAACCAAAAGATCAATCTCCCACTGTGGTCGCCAATTGTTTGAGGGTGAAAATGGTTTCCGCCGATTTTGGTAATTTCGGGTGTGTGGGTGAGAAACGAATTTAGACCCTAAACAATGTACTGCACGGGAGTACTTTAGATTCGAGAGATCAATCTATACGAATCCGGCCTAAACCAAGAAATGGCCGTTCCAAACTTGCTTCGGTCACAAAGAGGAGGAGAATGGGTTGGTTTTGGGAAGGGAAGCGAAGAAAGTGTTGATACCAGGTTGATTCTGGAAGAGTAGTGGTTTCACGACTTGTATCAGAAAATGGGAAGCAAATAGATGGGAGAGCTTAGCCAAACATTTTTATGAGTGTTGTTTGATCCTTGACCGAACTTGTTCTCCTTTGTGGAAATAGGTAAGACCTATTTATACAAGTCGGAGTGAAATGTACTTTGGTCTCGTTAAGGAATGGAATAATGGGTGAGTAAATAGGAGGAGGTGGTAACCGTTAACGCATGGAATTGATGTTCCATAAAAGAAAAGCGTTTCACTATTACTTCCCTATTTACTTAACCGCTTCATCCTTATTACACTTTCTTATTACGGGCGTAGTATACGCCACACGCTATAAACCGCCAAACCAACCAAAACCCAAAGAAGATCTCCCAGTTTGTAGTTTGATGTCTCGAACGTTTTCGTGAAAACATGTAACATGGTTGTTGCCTGGCAAGTCGAGCTTGGGAGACTTGCTAGCTTGGTGACCTTCGAAGGTCGAGATTTTGTATCTTAAGCGGAAAGGTAGCCGTTGATTGTTGTACGCTTCCGTTTTTGATAGCTGTGTAGGGAAGGCCAGCATGATGGCACAACAAAGTTGGCAGGCTATGGGCATGGCATGCCTTGGCGTGGTTTGGTGTGGCCAAACTAGACTTTGGGTCAAAGGTTACCATGCGTTGTCTGGTAACCTTGGACGGCTAGGATTTGCTCCTAAAATTGAAGGGCGACCGTTGATTGTCGCACGCCTTCGTTTTACTAGCCGCATAGGGAAGGCTAGCATGGTGCCGCGGCTAGGTTGGAATGCCTTGGTGCGGTTTGGCGTGGCCAAACTAGGGTTTTGGGTCAAAGTTTACCATGCGTTGTCTGGTAACCTTGGACGGCTAGGATTTTCTCCTGAGATTGAAGGGAGGCCATTGATGGCCGCACGCCTTCGTTATAGAAACCCTAATTAGCGCCCTTTACTAGAATCGCTGTAGAATTCTCGTACGGACTCAGATTTTGACAGCCCTCCCCTCAAATCGACCGAAAAGAATTTCTTATCTCCTCACGCGGCGATATTTAGGTTTTGAACTCGTTCGGGAGGTGAAAACATCCAAACAGTAAAACTCAGGAAGAATTCAGGAGGGATGTGATGTGATTTTAAATTGTTGTAGAAAGTGGTAGTAAAAGATGTCGTTCACTCAGACTTGTGAAGATTCAATTTTAGATTCAAACTCAATAGAAACTTACGAAGTTGTTCTCAAGATTACAAAAAGCACCGAAACTCAGGATTCCACCATTGACCAATTAAGTGATTCAATCTAATCAATATTCATGCAATTCTTTGCGTTTGAAGTGATTCTAATTTATTGCCTCTAGTAGATTTTCGAAGTAACAATTGTATCCATCAAGCATGAAACATCAAAAGTCTTAAACTAAGCATGCTCCATCAAAACGAATCACAATCATTCAATAAAAATAAATTTTCCAATATTAGTTCCATGCAAATAATCATAAAAGAAATTGCAAAAAATAATTAAAATAAAAATATACCACTTTTCATGGAACAATAGCTTCCTCCGTCGCCTCGGCTAAGGGGTTTAGCTCCTCATATTATACACGTGCTCAAAGTAGGTGTTCATAGCTCAAAAGTATGAAAAGCAAGAGAAAACTAATAAAGCAACGAGTTTGTAACAGATATATTTGTTACAAAACTCTTATTCTGAGAACTGTTGCGGACCCAATATAATTGTTGGAAAAATTGTTACAAAGAGAATGGATTTGAATGAATAGATGACGCTTTCTGCGACATTCTTTTAGTGTTGTTCTCTGTTCTTACTCTTCCTCTTCTCTGCAAGTTATGAATTCGTCTCTACAACTCCTCTGCACCTCTCTGCTAGTACCCCAAGGTCTCGATTCTCCCCTTGTGACTTCCACAGATTCCTATTTATAAATAACGGGTACCTTATGAGTCGGTTAATTCCTTCTTTCTCTCCACTCTTCCTTTCGTGCAAGTCACGGATTTTCCCTTCACGCGGCTTCTGTACACGTCTTCCAAGCCAAATCCAACGTCCCAGACTCTCTCAAAGATAGTCTTAACTTCAACAGAGAATTTTATTTCCTTATCTACCTGTATCTTTCCCAAAATCCAAACACCAAAACCGAGTATCTCTCCATGACTGTTTTGTCTAAACTCGACGGAAACTCCTTTTTTTCGAATCTGGCCGCCATACCTTACCTGTTTTGTACTAACAGGATGAATCCGACCAATATCCAACTCAAACTCCGACTAAAAATCGATCACAATCTTTCCCGTGATACTCCTCCTCTGTTTTGTCCAAAACTCGGTTTGCATTCCTTTTTTATCGGGTCCAATACAACTATCAAGCCTGTTCTACATCCACAGGATTATCCAGTCGAAAACCAAGCCAAACTACGACTGAAACTCGATCAGAATCAATCCAAACAACTCTGGGTATCTCTCAAACCCTGTTATCCAAAAACTCGATTGTCCACCAAACCTAAAGAAACAATCCACACCGCACCAACCCCGTTTAGTCAATCCAAGTCCAGCCCAAACAATTCTGGCGATTGAGTCTCTTAAAAACTACCCCAAAATTCAAACCCTAAAATCTTCCGTAACTGGTTTTGTTTCCCGCCAAATTGCATATTTTGAATTCTTGAAGATGACTGCCCCTTATCCATTCCTGGGGTGCGAATAGCAAGTGGTCGCCCCTTAGTAATTGAGGTGCCCCTTATCCAAATGAGGGGTCCGAATAGTAGTTTTCTCTCACGAGCGCAAATACCACTTTTCGAACCAATTTTCCCGCAAAAGCTTATTTCTCCAAAAAACACTTACAAAAACATAGAATAATCAAATAAGTATAAAATCGAGCACTAACAATACACATAATTGAGATTAAAATAGACACATAAATGCGTCTATCGGGATGTTGCGGGCCCGAGGAGGCATAGTTTAGGCGCGGCCAAAATTAGGGTTTTGGCATTGAGCCAAATGTTACCATGCGTTGGCTGGCGACCTTGGACGGCTAAGATTTGCATCTAAGGTGGAAGGCTGGCCGTTGATTGTTGCACACCTTCGTTTTAGTGGCCGCATAGGGAAGGCCAACGTGGTGGCGCGACAAGGTTGGCATGGCATTCCTTGGCGCGGTTTGGCGAGGCCAAAGTAGGGTTTCGGCCCAAAGGTTACCATGTGTTGTCTGATAACCTTGGATGGCTAGGATTTGATCCTGGGATTGAAGGGGGGACCGTTGATTGTCGCACGCCTTCGTTTTAGTAGAGCATAGGGAAGGCCAGCATGGTAGCGCGGCTAGGTTGGCATGCCATGGGCATGGCATGCCTTGGCGCGGTTTGGGCGTGGCCAAACTTAGGATTTCGGGCCAAAGGTTACCATGCGTTGTCTGGTAACCTTGGATGGCTAGGATTTGATCCTGGGATTGAAGGGGCACCATTGATTTTCGCACTCCTTCGTTTTAGTATCCGCATAGGGAAGGCCAACATGGTGGCGTGGCTAGGTTGGCATGTCTTGGCGCGGTTTGGGCGTGGCCAAACTTAGGATTTCGGGCCAAAGGTTACCATGTGTTGTCTGGTAACCTTGAATGGTTAGGATTTGATCATGGGATTGAAGGGCGACCGTTGATTTTCGCACGCCTTTGTTTTAGTAGCCACATAAGGAAGGCCAACATGGTGGCGTGGCTAGGTTGGCATGCCTTGGCGCGGTTTGGTCGTGGCCAAACTTAGAATTTCGGGCCAAAGGTTACCATGCGTTGTCTGGTAACCTTAGATGGCTAGGATTTGATCTTGGGATTGAAGGGGGACCGTTGATTGTCGCACGCCTTCGTTTTAGTAGCTGCATAGGGAAGGCCAGCATGGTGACGCGGCTAGGTTGGCATGCCGTGGGCATGGCATGCCTTGGCGCGGTTTGGGCGTGGCCAAACTTAGGATTTCGGGCCAAAGGTTACCATGCGTTATCTGGTAACCTTGGATGGCTAGGATTTGATCCTGGGATTGAAGGGGGACCGTTGATTGTCGCACGCCTTCGTTTAGTAGCAGCATAGGGAAGGCCAGCATGGTGGCGCGGCTAGGTTGGCATGCCGTGGGCATGGCATGCCTTGCGCCTTGTTGGGGCGTGGCCAAACTTAGATTCGGGCCAAAGGTTACCATGCGTTGTTTGGTAACCTTGGATGGCTAGGATTTGATCCTGGGATTGAAGGGGGACCGTTGATCGTCGCACGCCTTCGTTATAGTAGCCGCATAGGGAAGGCCAGCATGGTGGCGCGGCTAGGTTGGCATGTCGTGGGCATGGCATGCCTTGGGCGCGGTTTGGGCATGGCCAAACTTAGGATTATGGGCCAAAGGTTACCATGCGTTGTCTGGTAACCTTGGATGACTAGGATTTGATCCTGGGATTGAAGGGGGGGCCGTTGATTGTCGCACACCTTCGTTTTAGTAGCCGCATAGGGAAGGCCAACATGGTGGCCCGGCTAGGTTGGCATGCCGTGGGAATGGCATGCTTTGGCACGGTGGTTCTGCTGGGCACAGAGGTGCGGCTTGCATGGCTGGGATGCCTTGGCGTGGTGGTGCTGCTGGGCACGGAGGTGCGGCTGACATGGCTGACATGCCTTGGCGAGGTGGTGCTGCTGGGCACGGAGGTGCGGCTTGCATGGATGGCATGCCTTGGCGCGGTGGTGCTGCTGGGCACAAAGGTGCGGCTGGATGTCTAGCATGCCTTGGCGCGGTGGTCTTCTGCTGGGCACGGAGGTGCGATTGGCATGGTTGGCATGCCTTGGCGCTTGTAGCATGAGAATTTTAGGGTTTTGTACGGTGATGTCAATCAATGTTAGGGTTCTGCCGTGGAACATGATACATAGAAAGAAAAAGGTACCCTGGTAATTCTTACGTAAGCATGCTGGTTGATTCGATAAATGTGTTAATGGTCAATAAATACGCTAGATGTCATGGTGACATCATGTCAGGCGCATAGTTTTACGATTTTAACCCTAAGCTAAAACAACCATCAACAGCATATTAATACTCCCTTAGGAGTACCCGAATGGAGGGATACTATGATTTAGACAAGTTTTGAACCTATCAAGTATATCCCAAGTATCATCACAACCCATCATATTCTCTCTAGTAATTGGTCGTGATGCCGCTTGACAAAAAAACCTCACACGTTATTTTAGTTTCTAAAAATAAGGCGCTTGAACTGGTACATAATGGTAGGTTCAACCACCTTGTTTCATTCATTCAGAAGTAAATGAATTTCCCCTTTCGTTCTTCTAGTACAACCCCATGCAGAAATCCATGTTCTAAATTATTTTTATACAATTAGTAGAATGAGCGATGAACTGAGAGTAATTAAATAAATAATTTATAAATATTTATAAGTTATAACTAACCAAGGTGGCTAATTGAATGATATAGTGATTAATAATACACCACATCATTTTGTTCCCCATTTATCATGGTACATTTGAAGTGGAAAAAGGAGGACAAACAAGTAAAACTGGATTGACTTCAGATAGCAGAAACAAAAGTCATGAACAAAAGTCATAAAAAATTTACAGAAAATGAAGTTTTTTACTTTTAGAAGTCATTTCGAAATTGTGTATCCAAATTAATTTCCAACTTTTTTGTTTTTCAGAAGTCAAAAACCAATTTATGAATATGTATCCGAACATCCTATAATAGTCGTGACTTAGGCTTAGTCCTATGGTGTGCTAACCTAGCAACTAGATTAGCAATCCACGTCATCCTCCTAAGTCCTATGTTGGTGGTAATCTAGCAAATTGGATTAGCAGTTTTAATTTAACGCAACCAATCTCAACAATCGGATCAAAAATTAAGTCTAAGACGCAAATATCTCGCTGCTAGTTTAAGGGCGAGCAAATGCTAGAGAGAGGACTAGTGTTAATGAATAGATAACACTTTATTATTATTTTTGAACTTCTAACACTTTTCTGCTAATCTAGTGATTTCAATCTATTTCATGGGACTTAAAGAAGAGGAAATGGTAGGTATTTGCGGTAAAAAACGGGGACCAAAACTGTGGTGGGCCTAGGGGTGGTTTTTGGGGAGTACCAAAGTCGGTGAGTCGTGTCGAAATCGGATTCTGAAAACATAATGATAAAAAGAAAATACCGCAGCAGCAGGGAAGCGGAATCCCGTCCATAGTTTTTTTTTTTTTTTTTGTGTGGCCCGCTTGTACGACAACCAACTCCCCTGCGGTCAGTTTCTTTGCCCACCGGAAAAGAAAACTCTATTAGTAGTATTTTAATCGAAGAGTGTGAGTCCGAGGTAAACATCGTCCTTAAGATCCAAAACCGTTGATGATTCGTCCCTTTCACACCGATTAAGAAAACTCCCACTGTTGATTTAACATAAGAGGAAAAAAAAATATAAAGTAGGCTCAACTTTCAACTGTAATAAGAAAAGTTTAAGAATTTCTGGGGAACAAGTTAAGTTATTTCATAGAGTAAAGTAAAGAAAGAGAAGTGAGTAAAGTAATCTCTTTTTTTTTTTTTTTTTTTTTTGAATCTACAAATTCTTTTACTTAAACAATAGAAATGGAGCTACTAGTTCCAAAAGTGCAATCCTAATCAAGGCGATTTCTTCGATGCCACTCTCTCTATTTCTAATCCGCTAGATTCATTCATTTGAGCTTCTTCTTCTTCTGGGTAAGTAATCTTCTTTCTAAATCTTCAATCTTTTCTATTTCTATTGTTAGATTGATTTACTTGTAGTAAGTAGTAGTAGTAATTAAACCCCAAATTTCTGCATTGTTTTTGTGGTGCTAGCTGCTCATCAATCTCATTTCTAATTATAAGGTGTTTATTTATGTTGTAAAAATGTGTGTCTCATTTAATTTTGATTCTGGGTTTATGAGGTTGGCTCTTTAGGGATGTCAATTTTTACTGGATGGATGGATACTCTGATGATGCCCAAGCTTATCCATTTCTTATTATTGATGTCTATCCTCTTGGTGGTGGTTTTAATTGATGCCTTTTTAGGAAAAAGAGAATAAGATGCTTTTAGTTGTCGTAATGGATTCTTTGATGCTGGGATAGATAGACATCAATCTAATCTAATGGATTGACAGAGTCTATGCCCTAGATTTTTATTTATTTTGAGAGGGACTACATTTACTCACATCTTCTTTGGGTTTTTATTATCTTCAGCTGATTGATTGATTCAGAACTAGTGTTATAGACAGGATGTTTTCCTAGTCTTATATATATCTGTCCTGTCTGCCTAGGTTATTCCATCTATGCCAACACTAGCTGGATTTCACTGATTAGGCGTTGTTATATTACCATTCGTGTTATACTGCTACTTATTCTTCTTCTTGGATTAAAACCACCATGTAAAATTGAGAGTGACACTGGTGTGCAGTAGGAACACTGAAATTCAAACAACAAACCTATCTGTCACATTATCGGAGTTCACAAACAAGTACTGTGAATTCCTCTATTGCAGTTGTATTGATAGTTAATGCAGCTACATTTGTGTCCTGCCGCGTTTATTCCTTTTTCTTCAATGTATTCAGCTAATGTCTTTCATTCCTTTGTTGAAGTTATTATTGCTTACTAGCTTGATCTCTACAAGGTTCTAATAAAATCTACTCAATGCTGCTGATGTCCAGGGTTTTGATGCATTGAAAAGTTAAGGATAACTTGAATTACCAAGGAAACTGATGCAGTGCAACCACCATTTGTTATTGTTGCTAGAAATATAGACAAGTTGTCTGTTACCTAGACTCATTTGCATCCACAATTAGCATTAGTTCTAGTCACCGAAAATGTCTCTCTTGTCAAGGTTACGTTGTATCACTGTCGATGTCACTGGTACTCTCATAGCTTACAAGGGACAACTTGGAGATTACTACTGTATGGCTGCCAAATCTGCTGGGCTGCCTTGCCCAGACTACAAACGCATGCACGAGGGATTTAAAATTGCATACACAGACATGGCAAAGCAGTACCCTTGTTTTGGTCATGCGGCTAAAATGCCCAACATTGTCTGGTGGAAGACATGTGTGAGAGACTCATTTGTTAAGGTAAGAATAAATGCCCAACATTTCTTAAACCATCTTCAACTAAGCTATATGTTTTGTCTCTTTCCACTTTGATTTGAAACTAGTTTGTGTAATAGGCAGGTTATGAATATGATGAAGAGACATTTGAGAAGGTGTTCAGACGCATATACTCAACTTTTGGTTCCGCTGCACCTTATACCATCTTCCCAGACTCCCAGCCATTTCTTAGATGGGCACGGAAACAGGGGCTCATTGTTGGGATTGTGAGCAATGCGGAATACCGCTACCAGGACGTCATCCTTCCATCCTTGGGTTTGAACAAGGTAAACAATATTCGTTCAACTCGTTTGGTCACTTGGTCCTAATATCAGTTTGCTTGCGTATGTACCTCTCTACTGAAAATATTTTGGATGGGATCTAAAGGGATTTTCTGTACTCAGGGAACGGAATGGGATTTTGGTGTCTTCTCTGGACTCGAAGGTGTGGAAAAGCCAAACCCAAGAATCTACGAGATTGCCCTTGAGAGAGCTGGAAACATTCCCCCAGAGGAAGTGTTACACATAGGTGACAGCATGAGGAAAGACTACATTCCAGCTACAAGTCTGGGGATGCATGGACTACTGTTGGATAGATTTAAGACCCCTGATGCTAAAAGCTGGAAGGATTCAGGTGCACCCGTACTTCCTGATCTAGAGGCTGCAGTAACTTGGCTTACTTCAGAAAAGGCATAGAAGCAGCAGTAGTTTTCTTACAAAAAAAAAAAAAAAGAGGAGAATTATACCAAAGTTTAAATGTTCAGTGGTGGACAGAGACAGTAGTAATGGTTGGCGCGGATCACTTGAAGAACACTCACCACCCGCTCCAAATGTTTACTCACTGAGCACCCTATACTAGTGGACCTCGCTAAGAAAGAAGAAGCTGAATCAGTGCTGTAGTTGTATTTTTTAGTCTGCAGTCTTTTACATGTTGCGACTTTGGTGGATTCTGGTATCCTAATAATGTTGTACAGAATCCACCATTCAGTTCTCTGTTGTCATATTAAATGAGATTAAGAAATAAAAATATTACTCTTTTTAGAGCTCTTTCCTTGCCTTGCTCCTAGTCCTAGACAAGTCCCCAAATATAAGAAGAGTCGGTGGCAAACTGGACTAACCCAAAACTTACCAAAAACAAAATTGGATCGGAACGAATCAACTCATCTAACCTAACTGTAGGCGCGGAGAATATATTCCAAGTCACTCAAATTTGTGTCGTCTTAAACCCAAAATCTGCAGCTCTTAACTTTGTGATCTGGTAAGTCCTGCCATCTGGAGATTAATTTACTTGGTTCAAAAACTTATCATGCAGTTAACATGTTTGAGTAAATTCCTCTTACATGTTCTTAAGCTTGAGACCAAATTTTATTCTAAATTTTACCATTGATGTTTCTAAGTTAATACTATCTTTGTAGAATATTGGGTTCTATTGATTAATGGAGAAGAAAAGGGAGCTTGGAGGTTTGCTAGATATTCTTCCTCCTGTCGACTTCTGTTGCTCGTATGGATCATCTCTCCTTCCTAACAACAATGACAAGGTTTCTTCTCTTGTGCTTGCCTTCCTTTTTGACTACCACTTTTATCTATTCGAGTTCTTGGTGTTTCTTTATGTAGCTTAAATTATTTTCTTACTTTTCAGAGTACAATGGTAGACTACATTATAGGAGTGTCCGATCCCTTGCAGTGGCATGATCAGGTAACTTTTTGGAAATCAACTGTTTCAGTAGGAGATAACTGAAAGATCCCAAACTGATGATGTTGAGGATCCAAATTGAAACTGGTTGTGTATTGCAGAATTTGAAAATGAACAGGAATCATTACGCTTCATGGATGATGCAGTTTGGCGGAGCAAAAGTGGTACTCCTTTTTGCCCATGTATCCTCTGCGTGTCGTCAAATTTTCAGTTCAAAGCTCTTTACTCATCCCAGCCTTCACAAAACATAGGTAATTAATCGGTTCTTCATCTTTGATCGGTTTTATTGGCCTTGTTAGATTACAGGAGTTGCTGAGAGCGTTGGAGTTGGAGTACACTTTAACCCATATGTCACTTGGGAAGGCAGGGTACTGATCTTTCAACTCATTGGCATGAGAAGTTTGTTGGATGTATGGAAACGTAACAATGTTCACAACGTTATTCCTATAATATCCTTATTGTCATTGAATGAACACAGATGGTCAAGTATGGTGTTGTTCGAATGCATAACTTGGTACAGGATCTTTTGAACTGGGAAAACTTCTACTTAAGTGGGAGATTGCAGAAACCGGTATGTCTATTTATGTATAAAGATCTTTTTTCCTAAAGATGCTTGGCATTCAGAAGAGTCATTCTGATGATAGATGATCTTCCCTGTCCTTGCAGGTTCATATACTTGCAGACAGTATAGACATTGAAAATCTGAACTTGAATAATTTGAGAGCCGCGACTTCTACTGCACTTCTTCTTTTGCCATCAGAATTCAGCGAGGTTTGATCTTTGTTCTCATTCAGTCTGGAAAAAGAACTTCTTGAATGAAAAATGACATTTATTTTTTGTTCGATGCAGGAAGATCTTTATGCTAAAATCTGTAGCCTCTCCTATATGGGTGATTTGCGGATGTTTTTTGCAGAGGACAAGAACAAGGTATACATTCTGGCAGTGTTTGTCTAGATAATTGTCGATTCCATGCTTATAATTTCATCTACATTATCTGCCGCAGGTGAAAAGAATCGTTCAAGGGCAATTTGATTTATTTCAAAAGAGTTACAAGCCATTTATCGATGAATATGCTGCCAAAGACTTGTTGAGATTCTCATCGTCCAGTGATCCCAAAGTACAAATAGCTCAGGTTTGAACAAACGCTTACTCTTGGAAATTTTAACGACTTTCGACAAAAATCATATAACCTTGATCGATCGATTAATAACTAGTTTTTGTTTCGTTTGGCAAAAGGACTGTGGTTTTCCTGCAACCCGCTATCTTGTTTCTTCTCTACCTTCATCAGTCCGTAGCGGAATGGGGATGAGATTAGGAGAAGTAAAAGTCAGTGAATCAGGTACGAATTTAATCTTAATCCTATAGAACTGATAGTATTATGTCAGTAATGCCTAATGCAAGGATTGCCCAGGTTAAGATATTTCCAGCTACCAGAGGTAGTCCTTATTCAACCTCTCATGTGTGCCCCCAAGCTTTACAAGCTATTGTGCTGCTGTACAGGATGCTTGGTTCTGACACTGTAATCTGTTTCCAGGTCGAGTGATCCGTGAAGTTGTAGTCGGCTCAAGAGAAGAGACTGTAGAGTGTCTGCGGAAGGTGCTGAGGCGCAAAGTTATGGTATCAAGTGCTAGACAAGCTTTTGCTGGATTATTGTCTGCTGGTGCTGTCAACTCAGCTCAGTATCTTGCAAGAAAGATGGGCAAAGCATTGAAATCCTGGATGTGAAGCATTTTTGTACTGCTTTGTTCTTTTATGTCCATAAGATGCAGTGGGCACACAGTGTTTTACTTCACTGTGTTTTCTTGGCTTCCCTTTTATGCTAAGATGTGTCAGATGACACTTGCAACACCTTAATCATTAACTTTGAATTCTTACATTTCTAGTTTCAGAAAGTCAGTTTTTTTGTTTTTTTTATTCGAAAAACAAACCATTTCTGCTTCAAAATGTTACAGAAGTTGCAACTAGAATAAAAGACTGTTGATGAACATCGATATATTAGGCAGCGGCTTCCGCGGATGAGGCCACCTTCTTGAAAACATAAACAGGGTCTCCAACTTGAATTACTTTGCCTTTTCGTTCAGTTAGAGAGTCCTTGCAGACTAAATTCTGCCCGAAATAAACCTGCAGATCCATCATATAAATATGTAAAGCTACGGGATTCGGTAACTCCAATAGTGAGTAGATATTTGTTCACTTAAACGTTCTCACCTTCCCTGCTTGCTTTTTTTTTAGACCTAAGACTTTGTCTGACCGAAACTTCATGAGTGTTTCAGTTGGTTCAGGGCCTGAAAAGATCCCAGTCTCTTGATTTACTGTAGGTACCTGATTACAACAAGAAGCTCCACATGAAAACACCCTAAGATAAAATTTGGCAAATGTGCCAGGGGATATAGAATGCATTGTCAGAAAATAATAACAGCAAAGAAAAGCCATCAGCAATGAGCCATCAACCAAAATTACCTTACACCGTGCACATAACTTAACACCATGGAAAATTGACTTGTTTATTTTGATTTCTGTCCACAAGTCCTCCGCAAATGGGTCACAGCCATCAACCAAAATGCTGGGAAAATATCAACAGGAAGCAAATTATAAAGATGTACGAACAAGAAGTTTACTTAACAAAAATAACAGGTGGTAAAACACTTGGCTACAAACTTGGGTCTGAAACGATTAATTGACACGGGCTCCTCGAGAAGTTCATTTAATGCATTCAGCGATCCCTGGAAGAAAGTGGTATTAGTTCAGTATAGTGTTTGGGTACTGGTAAATTCAGTTTCAGTGCATAATTTTGTCGCTGACTTGGTCTAACCTGAGATGCCAACAAGAATGGATACTCATCATGAAACATGGCTCTGTATTGGTTGCTGCGAGCATACTCGGGATCTACGACCCTATTTTGTGATGCTGCAACAATTAAGCAGCACTAAAATATGTTCATAAAATGGTTGACACACATATCCCCTTAATCTTTAAAGCATCAATGCAAGTTAGGTCTAGAACAAGTCAAGTCATATTTACTAATTACGTTAGAGTGACAAATGATTATTAACCGTATTCACAACTCATGACTTTGCCTATACTCATTGCCACAATTTGAAGAGGAGGATTTATGTATACCTGTATTGAAACGAACTAAACGATATTCTTTTTTAAGATATTTGGACAACCATTCGGATACTTGATCTCCTTCATCCAAGGCAGAACCATTCCATTCCCACACAGTGATATCATCAATTACATCACAAGTTTTGGTCAAAGAAACCTTAAGTTCATCCATTCCAGGGGCCCTCAATACTGCAAGAGATAAATTCAAAGTTAAGACTTTGAGGACATGACGCTGAGTCTAGAGATGAACGATGCATTTGAATTTGTCAATGATGGATGCATTTACAGATGAACATTTGAATTTGTCAAGGATGGATGCATTTACAGATGAACATTTGAATTTGTCAATGATGGATACATTTACAGATGAACGATGAATTTGAATTTGTCAAGGATGGATGCATTTTGAGATTAACGAAAGCAGTTGAATTAGGGAGTAAAACAAAAAATCAAAGTAGTACCTAGATAGGAAGAATCAGTTGGTTCCCATCCTTGATTGAAGGCATCGGCTGGTAGATGTGCCTCCAGAAGTGCAAGTTTTGGTTCAACCCTTTGGGTACATGCCCTTCCTTTAGCATTTACAACAACCCACTGCCTATCCCATCGAAATCCTACAACATATTCATATCCAGAAGAAGAAAATAAAATAAAATCCAAGATTGAAATATCAATTGGTGATTTGAAGCCAATTATGACAATTGTATCCCATAGCATCCCAGCTGAGACACTCAAGAGGTGTGCATCAAATATACAACCGAGGGATTGAATGGTAGCTCAATCAATGCAAAAATTTGGAGACCATATAAATTGAATAGCAGCAATATCTTTGAAAACATCGGACAATTTAGTTGCAAGTCTACCAAGTCAATGATTATTACATATTGGAAAAAGAGTAAAGCAAGAAATGAAATTAGGAGATTAGCAGATAATTGAAAAGAGTACCAGTAGAGGAGATTGGTGCTTGAGGAACAGAGATGCCTTTACATGATTTGATTGGGTAAATGAATATGGATGTTATAGTAGCTGCTGCTGGTGCTGCTGATTCACTACTGCTACCACCACCAAATACAGACCCTAATAGAGATGACACCGCCTCCATTTTTTTTCTTTTTTTCTCTCGCTCACACAGACAGACAGGGTCTTCCGCTCTCTCTCTGATTGATTCTATCTCTTATTAGTCTTGATTTCCTTGGATATCAATAAACAATGACTATGGTAATGAAGAAGATCAAAGAAAGTCTAAACAACAAGACAGAGGAGAGTGAAGTGTAGTGCGGTGCGGGATACAGTACAACAACACTACAGTCAAATCTAATCCGCTCGGGTAGATTAAGATTATAAAATTGCCGCGTGCACACGTGAGTGTGCCAATTCACACATCCACGAGCAACATGCCATTCCTTGGCTTATTTGACGGATGGATGGGGTTGGTTTCGCTCACCAACTCCCTCTCTCTCTCTCCGACTCTCTGCGTGGAATGATTGTATTCCTTGCAATATTTTCTCTCCCTTCCTCTTTTCTCAATGGCTAGCCTACACATCATGTGATTTATGACCATCCCAACATGGCCCACCACTTTGTCCGATTTTTTGTTTTAAAAATGAAAAGAAAATAAAGTGACCAACTATGTGGTTTGTGTTAAAGGGCGCATGGCCATGGATGTGCGGTCCAAAATGGGAGTCTTTTGGTTTCTCTTTCCTCATGTATGTAGAAGTATACAATATCTGTGTAACCCTAATAACTATTATCAATATAGAATTCTGCCTCTTTCTCCTTCCATGCTATTCCACTACAATACGTTATCATGCCCGATGCTATACCGCAGAGCGATTGATTATTATTTTATTTTATTTTTCTTCTCCTAAATGGATGATAAACACAAGTTGTTTGAATCAAAAAGTTGGGTTTGAATTTACATCAAGGAAATCACTGGAATCAAATCAGATATGTTGGATTTATTATTTACTATTTTTTTTTAATTTATTTTCCTTGGGATCAAATCGGTAATGGTTAATTTGGATCTGTGCTATACCAACCATAAAACGATTGATCATATAATTACATTTTATAATATATTTGGATCTGTCTGTAGGTGATTGAAAATTGGTTTGAGCTTTCCTATACGGCTTTAGCATAGCAAATCAAATGATTAGAATTAGAATTTTATAATATATATATATATTCATATCCTTAACAGTGATTATGATTAGTATTTTATAATATATATTCATTCTTCGTTTTCTATGTTCCAGTGCCTTCGGTTGGTTGTAATTTCCGTGGGAGAAGAGCGTCTGTTCATTTTTCCCATGAAAGAAATCCAGTCCCAGATCCCATCTGTCCGATTCTGAATGATCCTGACACGTTTGTCCGATTCTGAATGTTTCTGACATGTTTGTCTGATTCTGAACATTTTCGACCGTTTCGTCCGATTCTGAACGTTTCCGTCCCATCTGTCCGATTCTGAACGTTTCTGATACATTTGTCTTGTCCTGTCTTGGACTGTTCTGTTCTGTTTTCGGGGCGCGCGGTACCAAAAATGTTCCGGTTTCGTATATACATAGTGGGAACCAAAGCTTAAAGGTATGTAACTCTAAAATACATGGGGTTCTTACATTGAGTTCTTGCTAGGCTTATTTATTTGTTTGTAGAACATGCCTAGTTTTGTTTATTTTTGTCCTAAGATAAGTCCACATCATATAAACGGTAAACTTAAATTATGATTGCTTATCTCGATCATTAATAATTTTGGTCTTAATGCTATTTTGTTCTATTGAATATGATATCGGCTATGGTTGAATGATGTCTTTTGTTTAATTGGTTGTACCAACTCGATTCTAATGTATTCATTTGAGGTTTAAAGATACTTGAGAACCATTGTTGCAGACATGATATTTTCTCCTTAAATTTGAATGTTCCATGGGATGTAATCCACTTGCTCGACTTTTACATGTATTCTAATTTTTTGTGGAAGAACTCACAAAAGGTGATATGTGTCAGAAAATTTCCATTTCTCTACTTCATCCATCATACTAACGAACCGTTATATGTTGAAGTATGACAACAAGAGAACTATCTTTAGTAATATATTCAACCTAAAGTAAGTGGTTGACATGTGTAGTGAGGTTCTCTTGGCCCGTTGAGATAAAGAAATTTCTCAAATTAAGCTAAATGTAGCAAAAATGAAAATGGAAAGAACCCCAAAGTAATAAGGGTTAGACGTAATGACTCATATAAAGCATGAGAAAAGGGACATATATATCATGAGATGAAGCTAAAATGTAATTCTAGCTTCCATCATAAATGCAAAAGTTGGAAATGCACCTTGTCATAGGGAAATACACCTGGTCATAGGTATTGGTATATACAATGTAATGTGTGTATCATATTAGCAACCAATTTTCACATCAACTTTAATGGCAACAAGAAATTTGCCTAGCCAATTGACTATCTTATTCAGTTGAACTAGATCCAAATGTCTAAACTTATGGAATGAAAACATGAGACATCAATTCTCTATAGCACTTAAGATATATTGGGTGACACGTAAAACTCTCAAGACCCAAATGCCTACCTGACAGTTGTTTTTATTCCACTAATTTAAGGAATTTAAACTAGTTGTTAGGATTGGATCATCGAGCGCAGCACTGCTCAAAATTTGTTTTCATGAAATAACAAAGACGTCGCAAAATCTCTAGATGTACCAAGAGATAATCACACCTTGTTAAATTCTCAAGTAACCCGTGAAAATGGGTATCATGTGGAACATCACAATGATGAGAATGTAATTGATTGCATCTTTTATATTCTCTAATATATTTGGAAGGAAATATATTTTAGAGAAACTAATGAGTCAATCTAGTGAAATGTTATTCACTATAATATTTGGATTATTGAATCATATTGACTCAGACGATGAAATGTTGAAACCGACTCATACGAGCTTTGGGCATAACCATAAAGAAACTTTGGTTGTGACATGATGATTGTTTTGAAAGAACTCATACAAATATCACTTTAATTGAGTGAACGAAAATGGGAAAAAGATTGTGAGAATGCAAAGTGACGACATATCTCTCAATAAGCATTTTTCTAAATTCTTGAATGCACAACCCCTTCCCATTATGCTTTTAGGTAAGAAAGCATATCACTCATTTTTACAAAGTCTTGATAAAACATGATCGAGACCATCCTAAGATGCAAATGGTAAAAATTCCATATTACAAAGAAAACAAGGTGAACTTTAGAAAAATATTCATGCGAGAATGCGGACCATTAAAGTGAGTGATGGATGGTGAATGTTTTGACTTTTGGACTAGTTATAGTTCCTAAGAAATTTGCGTTTGAAAACTACTAGCACATACCACACAATGCAAAGTGCAAAGGCTAACCACCCTTGTTAATGCTAGAGAATTTATATCAAAAGGACTTGATGAATATTGCATTTTTAATAAGATCAATATAGAACATCTTATACCCAATGGTCTGCAGAGGCTACCATCAAAGGTTACTGAGATGGTGTCTAAGGAATAGGTTATGCGTACCAACCTATCTTTTATTGCTTTGGGGATATGCAATATTACACGCATCTTACTTAATTTGTTTTTAGAACCCAATATTAGTCAACCTTTTCTGCGTACCGGTTGGTAAGCGGATTTAAGCACGACATTCATGTTTTTACGCATTTTTGGTTACACTATATATGTGCCATTATGACTCCACTTCATACTATGATGGGTCTTCAAAACTTTTAAGTAGTTATGTTGGAAATGAGTTACCAACAATTATCCGCATTTTAAAAATTTTGGCAGGAGATCTATTACCGCTAGATTTGCGGGTTGTCATTTTAATGAGACATTCTTCCCGTCGTCAGGGGGGAGATAAGAAAAATTATTTTCTAAGGGAACGACAGGAATTGTCGTGGTGTGTTCCTACTATGTCTCATGTTGATTCTTGTACTCCACAAATGTAAATGTGAAGTGACAAAGAATAATCGATTTTCGAGAATGTACATCGATGTCGCTAAAGTGACAAGATCACACATACCACCCGCAAATATTCTGCAAGGTTAGAAATCCTCGGTATGGGGTACACCATAGACTAAGGTGTTGTAACTACACTTGGTGGAAGTGTAGTTAAGGTCGTGCCTCCATAAAGGAAGATGGAGATGCCACTAGGTTCGATCAATGCTCACCTAGAAAGGAAGTAGATGAGTAAGGCACAACCTAATTTGTATCATTAATGAAATCATCTCATTTGATTGTCTCTGACTATGTCCATGAATCAATACTGGAGGACGCTCCAAAGTTTAACGATTCCAGAGAACAATGACATCCAAGTGGATTATGAGAACACACACGAGTCAATGGAAAGATCGTGTGATCATATTAATGATTATTATTTTCATATACAGTTGCTAAAGGAAATAGAGCACGATGAGATCGAACCATGCTTCTTATTGTTTGAATATCAACAATAAAGAGCATATTTGGCCTACACAATCCAGGTAGAATTTGATTCTTTGACAAATATATAGGTATTTGGTGCGGTAGTGCTAACCAACCAAGTGTAAAGCCTGTAGACATGCATGATTATTTGTCACAAAGCACAATGAGAATAATGAAGTCGTAATGGTATAAAGACTCTCCTTGTGGCGCGAGGTATCTCACAAACCCCTGGAATTGTTTACTTTGTCATAATGAGCATTATAGCATTTTGCTACTTAGTTAGCTTGTTAATTTCAAAAGGACTTGAAATGCAGCATATGTATGTGGTTGTTACGTATCTCTGAAAGAATCAAGAGATAGAAGATATTTACAAAAGTACTTGATAGACTTTTGTTTCCCAAATCAAATGACTCTAAACCACAGAGTGCGTTTACGGTTAGATAGAACGCTCACTTATAGATTCAAGCAATCGGGCGGATGTGATATCTTGGTCCAAGTGGCTATTCGATTTGGAGGGGATAAACAAGTAAGTTATTTTTCCTTGCGTATTCACAAGAAAGTTCCTGATTTGGAATGGTAGCTATTTATGTCGATGGTACGAAATGATGGGTACTCTTGATGTAATAAGAGACCTTAAAAGCTATTTAAAAATCCGAATTTGAGATGAAAAATCTAGGGAAGCTCGACCAAGTATTGAGCTTGTGGGATATTATTCCACCGGTTTGCATATGTCTAAAGTTTTCAGGCAATTTAACAAAGACATGCATCCTGATAGCACTCCCATGATTAGTCGAGGTTCAAATGTAAGTAAGTGACCATTTCTTCTAAAGGAAGATGAAGAATATGTGTTGGGAGATGAAATTCCCATATCTAAGTACAATAGACGCATTGTTGTACTTAGTATAATAATGTACTCGATTAAATTTTACATCCTCGGGTAACTTGTTAGCTAGATATAGCCCAGCGCCAACGCAACGTCATTGGAATGGTATAGTGAATGTAATCATGTACTTAAAGGTAACCATTGACATAAATTTGTTTTATCCCTACAAAGACATTAAAAGGAATGCTAATGAAAGTGCAATCCAAAAGTTGTTGATTATGAAGGAACAATAATCTCTTCTCCAACGAAAGTAATCGAGAGGGAGATATGGTAGATTATTTTCTAAGTCATTACCAATACTCGGTTCGAAAAATACATGACTAAAGGAACTATCTGGAATAACTCGAAAGTAATCAGGGGGAGATGCCGACATCAGGGGGAGGATCTAAGGATATGATGTCGACATACTTTACTTCGAAATTGAAGTTGTGTTGTACTCTTTTTCCCTTCGATCGAGAATAGTTTTTGCCAAAGGGTTTTGTCTCTCGACAAGGTTTTTAGCGAGACAATACTAAAAACATCAAGTATGTTGAACGTTGTAGACATAAAGATCGTCGTTGATATTACTAAAAATATCTGGATCAAAGAAATGATATGCGATATTCTGTTAAGCAACGTAACTTCCAGAATCAACAATACTGTCTTATAAACATTCAAGTCACCAAAGTAAAGTGTGATAAACCCCTTCTGACTGCATTAGACTAACGAAAATTGTCGACATCGGGGAGCATCTAATAGTGTGTTGAACTATTTTCCTTCACCGAGGTTGTTTTTTCCTACATGGTTTTATAACTCGACAAGGTTTTTAATGAGACAACAACAAACACCAGGAATGTAATTTCCTATCTAAGGCTATTGTCTTTCCCACGAGGATTTTCTGCCGTAAGGGTTGTGATGCAACTAGTCAACTTCAACGGATTCAGAGTGATCATCTACAGCGGATCACCTTTACTTGCATCTGTCACGTTGTACTCTTTTTCATTCGTCAAGGTTTTATCCCACTGGGTTTTCCTTGTCAAGGTTTTAATGAGGCAACATATTCGAGTCTAACTATGTTCTACATTTGTGTAATATTGTACTCTTTTTCTTTAGTTCGGGTTTTGTCCCTTTGGGTTTCCCTGACGAAGTTTTTACGAGGCAATTAACTTAGACTCTTTTTCCTTGTCAAAGTTTTAACGAGGCAATTGATTTCGGCGCAAGTCATCAAGGAGAGGACGACATTTGAAGAACTATATTCAAAGTACTATATGTGAAGCACTATGTATAAAGTTTTGTTGTTGAACCGCACAAGGAGGAGTGTTAAAGGGCCCATGCCCATGGATGTGCGGTCCAAGATGGAGTCCTTTTGTTTCCCTTTCTTCATGTATGTAGAGTATACAATATCTATGTAACCCTAATAACTATTATCAATATAGAATTCTGCCTCTTTCTCCTTCCCTGCTATTCCACTACAATAGTTTGACTCTTTATCGTGTCATTGATTGGGGTGAATAATTTTCCAGTGAAATCCCAAATGCTTTGTTTGATCAAAATATTGTATCTAACACTAGAATCCGTATGAACCTGGCTTATTTAATACAAAATAGGATTATTCTGAAGTAAACTCAAAAATCTCTTATTTTCATTAACGGCTGGTTTACCTCTGATTATAATCTTCGAGTTTACCAATTATGTGATTTACCAAACTATAGGATAATGATTTTGACCTTTTATTTTTGTGCCAGTGATGGTTAGCTTGGGTGAATCATATATGTGGATTAGTTAGAGACAATGTGGGGCGAGCTGTCGTTTGTCCAATTATGATTTATCACGCGTAACCATTCGACGCCTCCATTTGGATTTCCTATCATTTATCAAATTTCATCTCCTTCAAACCTCAAATATCACAAAAAATCAATATAATTTGTTTAGAGATGTCTCGGTCCTTATTAGTTTTTCGATCTCAGTATACTCGAGAAGAAGATTTAGCTATTTCCAGAAACTATATGCTACAAATTTTGATCCATCTTGTTGGAGCACAAGCACCAGGTGTACGTTTCCGACAAAGTATTCACTACACCATTTTTAGGAATTCGCAACAAAAATTCGCAACGGCATTAGGTCGGTTGCGAAATTTCAGTTGCGAATCTTAGTTGCTAATTTTTCGTAACAGGTGGGTGCCGTTGCGAATTTTGCAACCTCAGAGGCAAGGTTGCGAATTGCAACCGCGCTCAGTTCAAGCGTGCGAACCACTTGCTTGGTCGGAACACTAGAGCTGATAAACACGCCCCAGTCAAACTTTTTTTTTTCCACCCTTAATCTCGATCTAGCCTATATCCTTCCCCTTAGTCGATTTCATCTTCATTTTCTCTCCGCCACAAACCACAAACTCGGTCTCTCCTCTCCTCACCTCTCCTTTCCATCTCCATCTGGATCTGCTCAGATGAGCTCCTTATTCTCTTCTCAATCTCTGAAATCTATCGTTGTATAGAACTCTCTCATCAGGTATAATCTTTCACTTAATTTTTAGGGTTTACAGATTTTGATATCTAGGGTTTCAGTTGTGATTTCGGTTTTTGGATTTCATTTGTGAATCTGTTTTTCTCGATTTCACTTTTTCAATTTCTTCTTTTTCTTTCGGTTTTAGAGTTTCATATGTGAATCTAATCGATTCTAGGGTTTCAGCTCTATTTTTAGGGTTTCAGATGATTCTATTTTTCAATTTTATTGATTTAAGTTTATGTTTTATCGAATCCTAGGGTTTCATTGGAATGTGGGAGTTGTATAAATTGGTTTAGATTTGGTCTTATTGCAGTAAAATAGGATGAATTGGTTTAGATTTGGTCTTATTGCAGTAAACTATGAATTGATTTGGTCTTATTGCAGTAAAATATGAATTGGGGGTCCGACCTTGTTATATTGTTTAACCCCTAATGATTATTGTCTTCAACAATTGTAGTGTAACTCAGTAACCCATCTGTTATATAATCTGCATCATGTTCATGTTGTAAATGTTAATGTTAGTTATAGTTTTTGTTTTCGGTTTGTGGTTCATCTGTAACTTTGTTGTTGTAGTATAGCTTAGTTGGTCATTTTTGTTTTTACATGCCCTGCATCCATGTTAAAAGATGTCTGTCATTCCTTGCTGTAGATTTTAGTTATTGTAACCCTGTAATTTTTCATATCATCTTAATTTCTGGGTACCATTAGGTGTTGCATAACTGTTGTTCTTTTTATTGTGTCAGCATAATCTTGATTTAAGTTAGAGAGTTTGTAGTATTTTTCACATATCTTGTCTGTAATTATAGCCTGCATCTTAGTGATAGATGTAACTCTTAATCTCAGTCATCCACTTTCAGTACATATTTGCATTTATTTTGGTTTTAATTTTCTTACTGCATATTGCATTCTGCAGCTGAGCATGTTATCAATACAAGTGAATTCCTAAAAATGGTGTAGTGATTTACGAGAAGTTCTGCAGTGATAAGTGATTTGCAATCTTGTTTTGAGACAAGTAAGAAAGATACAAGTGAAGTCCAATTAAGAAAAATAAAACCCAGACTGTAGTTTTCCAATTTCTCGGATTGTCTATTATGTGTTGATAAGTCATAAACATGGTTTTTATATTAAATTTTACGCCATAACTGTAAGATGAAGGTTTTCAGCACAATTTCTCTTCTACATTGGAGTCCACCAAGGTCAATCATGTGGGTTAAAAATGCCAACCCACACACTAGGAAACTAGCCTCATAGATTATTTGGATACCAGTTATAAGAATTTTGTGACTTATAAAAGTAAAAAATCATAAAATAGTTTGGAAACATAATTTCAAAGGCAAATAAGTTAACCTTTTGTAAAGCAAAATTCGCTTCTTACATCTGGTATCCACACCCTATATAGTGTTAATCATATCCAAGACAACCTTATAGCGCGTTTGGATGCATACTCAAAAGTTACTTTTTGACTTCTACAAGTCGATTTGGGTGTGGAATTTCAGAACGACTTCTAGAAGCAGAAAAGTCCAGACATTTTGTGAAGCAAAATATCTGGACTTATGACTTCTAGAAGCAGAAGTCATAAGCAGAGTTGTATCCAAACGCCCTATTATCCTATTGGCATGGCATGCCATGTCAAGTCAAGGTCAAGTCAAAATTTGTTTATCCAAAATCTCCATTCCAGGCTCAATTTTTTTCTGTAAAAGGTCCAAAGTCCAAACAAAAAAAAGAGGCTCACAGAATAAGCCCACCGCGATAGTAACAGTGTCTCTCTCTAATTTTCTCCCTCCCTCCCTCCCTCTGGACAGCGTACTGTTTGTTGTCTCAGCTTAGCTTATCTTAGTTTCACCTTTGTTACTTAATGAGAAATGATGATAATATCATCATGCCGTAATGGTTTATTAAGAACATTTTCTCTTCATCACCATCACTCTGCTCCTACTACTGCTGCTGCTGCTGCTTACACCACAACCCTCCAAGACATTGCAACCAACCACAAACCAGGTCTACGTCTCTCTTTACATTTACAATTTCGTGTGTGTATACCCACCCTATCATTACTAGCATTTTATTTATGCTTGGAACACACCTAGTTCTAAGTCTTCCTATATCTTATTGGGATGTGTACCTCAAGTATTTGATTGAAGTCCTCAGGGAACACTACACAGCTGAGGTGACCAATGCACCCCTTCCCTACTCTGAATGTTGTTTTTATTAAATAAATTGCTCCATTTTCTTCCATTAGGTATTGCCAAGGTTGTCTTAAAAAAAGGGAAGACACAGCTCTTCCGTGATGGAAGTCCCATGGTGTATAGTGGTGCCGTCGATAGGATAATAGGCAGACCACCACCAAAGACTGGTGATATCGTGCTTGTAGCTGATGGTACTGAAAAACCCATTGGCTGGGGTTTATACAATTCTGTCTCCATGTTTTGTGTTCGACTTATGCAATTAGAAGACGAGGCAGCTAGGTAACTTATGTTTCACTATTTTCCCAATTTTCTTATAAACTCGAAAACTAGTGTGTTTTGATGGTTTATATTTCTGTATGGTTCAGAGATCCATCCAGTGCATTGGATATGGGTAGACTTTTAGAAACAAGAATCAGGGCAGCTATTGATTTACGTAAAGCTTTGGGGCTCCCCTCTGCACATACAAATGCTTACCGTCTTGTAAATAGCGAAGGAGACAGGTACTACTGATGTTCCTTGTGGATCATTTGTATAGCATTGTTCCAATACACTTTGTTCGCTGAGGCAAATCATGTCTGTGCATTCATCCTGCCATTGTTTCCTAAATGCATGTCTAAGGTCAGTTCCATGTTTGATGCAGATTATCAGGCCTAATTGTAGACGTTTTCGGAGAGTTGGCTGTAGTAGCATCATCTGCTGCTTGGGTAGAGAAGTACAGACAAGAGATAGAGTCTTATATTAGTAGAATCAATGAAATTAACTATATAAAGTGGAGACCATCTGCTGACATCTTAAAAGAAGAAGGGTTGGAATTAACAAATCTAGGCGACTCCACTGCATCTCCTTCTCTTCAAACGGTGAAGGTAGAAAGATTCTTTGCTTTATCATTTTGGCACTGCTAGCACTTTGACCTGTTGATTGAGCTTTTAGATCTAAATGGACTTATCATGCTTTCTGGCTTGTGTCAAATCCAACCAGACCCTAAACTGAAGTTGCTTTCAGATCACTTGTTTCCTGAAAGTGATCTCAACTACCACGTTCAACAAACTTACCTATAACATTACCTACAGTCTAGTTGTATGATTTCAGCAAGCGCTTGTTCACTGTTCCATGAGAATAGTTGGCTATTTCGGTTGTTCACATGATCCAAATCTTGTTCTCTTATATGTTACTCTCAACGTTTAAGTTCTTACTCTCATATAACACTTCTGGGTTCCAACAGGTTATGGAAAATGGTATTTTATACTCAATCTCATTGGAAGGTCAGAAAACTGGATTCTATGCTGACCAACGCGAGAACCGTAAATTCTTATCATCAATTTCAGAGGGTCAAAATGTTCTTGACATTTGCTGCTATAGTGGTGGGTTTGCTCTAAATGCAGCAGTTGGCGGTGCAACAAATATCATAGGTAATTCTGAATGCACTTCTGGTTTATAATGTTATATATTTGGTAAATAATTGCAAGAAAATAGATTAATAAGAAGGGTATAGCTCCCAGCTTTCTATAACCGATACGATGTGAAAGGTTATGAGAGCATTGGTCAATTCATATGAAAGCTTACACTTAGCTTTTTTTTTTTTTTTTGAATAACCGTGAATTAAGCTTCGTTTGATTTTTCTAGCTTGATCTCTGCCATTGCCCTTGGGTACCTATTGATTACTTTAAAAGATCACAAGTAAGGGTGACGGCAGTAGTCTGTGCATTCAGTTAGTTGTATTTGGAGATCTTACTTCGGTTAACCATACAATATTTTAACTACTAACGAATTATCTCCATAATATATTTCTGCAGGTGTTGATAGTTCGTTGCCTGCTCTGGAGCTTGCAAAAGAAAATGTCCTTCTTAACAATCTAGATCCAGAAAGAATATCGTTTATAAGAGAAGATGCTTCTGCGTTTATGAAGGGGGCTGCTTCTAGGCATGAATCATGGGACTTGGTCATATTGGATCCCCCAAAACTTGCACCTAACAAAAAGGTATTTTAACTTTCTAAGAATGTTAATGAAGTTTGCTATTTATCTGTTGCCAACAATCAAAAGAAACACTACATGCTGGTGCATTCTCCTCGTCATGTTAAACTGAATTTTATGGATGTGCAAAGGTTTCCTAATCAACCTCAACCATCCATGGGATGACTTAAGTAATTACATTTATGTCATGGCACTAACAGGCAAGCGATATCTTCACTTTTGTGTGAAATATGCCTAATATTATGTGAGAACAATAATATGTTGCATCGGCTTTAGTTCTGCTAGGGTGCAGACTACAATAAGATTTTAAGCACTCACCACTTTTCCAGAACTTGTTCAGTCAAGTGAGTTTAGGGGTTAACCGTCAGTATCAGTGAAACACACACTAGTTCTGTTCTGCATGTGTACAGTAGGTGTGCAGAAGTTCAACAAGGTGAACATGAAGTGATTTAGTGACAAACATATCCTTACAATGGTCCAGTAGGATGTAGGTTGGCTGCTTCTTAACTTTTCGCTATTTTCTTGCATGTTCTATATCTTCAGTTTTACTCCGCTTTTTGCATCAGTTACGTTTCTAAGTTTGTGGCTTGAGGAACACCTTTGTATCATTAATGGTTAATATAAACACTGCTTGGTCTCCAGGCTTTACAAAGCGCGTCTGGGATGTATAGAAATCTAAACTCATTAGCCATGCAAATAACAAAGAGAGGTGGTCTTCTCATGACTTGTTCATGTTCAGGAGCCATGACACAAAGTGGAACTTTCTTACGGACTATCCAGGCAAGTGCTAATTGTTAATCTGGTTATCAGTGATGGTGTGGCTTCATGAGACTATTATAAGTAGACATCTTTGTTGTTTTCAGGCAGGATTCCATCACTCACAAGTTTCTTTTTAACACAATTACTCAGGGTGCAGCTGCAATGGCAGGTAAAAAAGTTACAGTTTTACGACAAGCTGGAGCAGCTTGCGACCATCCAATTGATCCATCTTATCCAGAAGGCACATATCTTTCTAATATCTTACTTAGAGTACTGTAAGTCATAAAGCTGACAGGAATCGGCTGACATTTTTGACACTGAACAGGTCTTAAATCTGTAAAATCTTATACATCCAAAAACTGCAAATTTTGTGAAACTTTAGCTCTCAAATCTCTAAAATCCTCTCCTCTCTCTGGAAAATTATACATGCATTTTGTAATTTATCTCTCTTTCTCCCTTCAGAAGTTCAATTTTAAAATCTTACTAACATTCTATAAAAAAAGTCGAAAACAAACAAGAGTATACATGTAAAGTCATTTTTGTCTCCCAATACACATAATAGATACACATTCATCATTTTGAAGAATCCAGCCAGGCTGTGATCCAACTACTTGGGTGAATTACTAAAGAATGTTCTCAGTGCCCTGAAGGATTTCTATTCCATGACAAGTATGAAGGGTCTCCAAGTTGCCTGCAGTAAAAAGAAAAACACAACATTGTCAGTGCACGATATCAGATTTAAAGTGTTGGTAAAATGAACTAGATATACTTAGTGTTTAGTTCTCACCTTGGCTTGACTAGATATATAATGGTGAACACCAAGGCTAAAAATAAGCAAAGACCGCCGACTGTGAGATAAGCAATCCCAAGAAAGTCGTTCTTCCCCCCAATCCAACTTGTTGTAGATAGAACAAGTTTCTTTTTCCCGTCAAATTTATATGTGTTATAATTGTTTTCTAAAGTGACTACAATTACATCACCTGCACCAAGATCCTCCTCTATCCTCCCATATAACTTCCTGAAAGTTGGTAAGGCTGCTGTTCTCATCCATACAATGAGATCCTCCTGTTGGCTCAACTGTTACAGGAAATAATTTTCTTCTAATATCAGATATTTTCTCCCGGTTTCACAAATTAGTACCGAATCAACAGTTATTAATTACTGCAGTTTTAAATTTCCACATTAGGTGTGAGGGTTGAAACACTTACTGGTATGCTTTCGTTAAGAACTGCTCCTCCTTGAATAACTCCTTTCTGGAAGTTTTTGGGAAAGACTTTGTCACCAAACTTGCTATCCCTATCACTCTTCCATGAAATATCCTTCTTGTTCAACGCCAATGTCTTGTTGTCCCGAGAACGGGAGAAACTGTATGTATCATTGAACATACTCCATGCTATGAGACCACAAGGTACAATTGGTCTACCACCGATTCTGGCTTCTGGATCGCAAGTACCCGTTTCATTCTCTTTTGAGGGATCTCTTAACTGTGCATCACTACGGCTCTTTACATACCTGAATTATACAAAGCCAATAACTTATCACAAAATAACACCTAGACAGTAAAACTAAACACAGGCATCATTCATCTACCCAATTTTCTGAACTTCTAAATGCAATACTCAATTTCAAGTTCATCACAAGAAACTATTATTTTGTTTTTATGTACGTGTACTTTGACTTGGCATTAGAGGTATGTAAAATAGCAAAACATTAATGAAAGCATACCTGCGATGGTTCTGGTAAAAGTTATCGAGTTGATAATAGACATATATAGGTTGCTTCATAAGCTTTGGCACCTACATTGTAAAGCAGTTAAGTTTTATAAATCAAAGCTTACCAAAAAGAGAACAGGAATGCTGCCCATCATGGGTTTATATAGGTTTTGATAAAGGAATGGAGCTTACTGTAATTTTTCTAGTGCAGGTTTTGCTGACATTTTTGTTATATATGTAGCTGAGCTTATCATTTCTCTGATCCACTGGTATGCATTCAGTCTCATACCGATCAACAATTTCGACAACCTTACAATAAGAGGCAAGTAATTGACATTGTCAGAAATACATATTCGAGGAAAAGTTAGGAGGCATTATTCAGGTTCATATGAACATATTTTTCAAGAAAACTTACATTCCGTGAAGCTAGAAGAGAAGCAACACCGATGGGAATGAAGATAACACTGATAAGCACGAACGCTGAGATAACCTGGGTCAAAAGTGAGGTACTGTTAGATTTATGAAGACATCATCCTAAAAATCAGAAAGTCTATACTTGTGAGGAATGAATGAATACCGAATGAGTGATGTAGTAGCATTAATCAATAACTAGCAAAAGAATGTTGTGGTGTTGGTGTTTAAGAGAGTTACCCATTGTGGTGTTAGAATTGGCTTGCAAGCTGGTAGCTCTTGCTGAGTAAATTTTGAATCTGAAAAGAAGAAGAGCAATAAAACATGAATTAGAAGATGATCAATAATCTCTCAAGAATGAAAAGACAAATCCCTAGTTAATCTGAACATCATCACCATGAACACATACATACATGGCATTAGAGGTATTTCTGTGTTAAGATGATCAGTTTAGTATAGAAACATGAATCAGCATTAAACAAAAAAAAAAAAAAGACAACTATAGGAGGAATTGATGACCATGTTCAACTACTACTAGTATTCAACACAGAAATACCCAAATCGACAAGATATAAAGTTGAACATGGTGAAAGCAATCATCATAGGAATATGATGTGTAGTGAAATTTAGAAAAGTCAAAATTGAATTAGGGCACCATGGAAGAAGAAGAAAAAGAAGAAGAATGGCATGAATTAAGTGCTAGGGCATCATGTGTATAATTGTATTTATCCTCTTTAAAAAATTCTCAAAGAATCTAAATTTATTACAACAATAAGAATAAAGGAGGAAAACAAAAGAAGAAAAAGAAAATTACATTTGGGTCTTTTAGAACTCCTTTTAGGGTGAGCAGCAGCATCTCCACCCCCAGATCCGCCTCCTCCTGCAGAACTTGTGCCAGGATTTGAAGAATTCATTGTTGCCAACAGAAGAAAAGAGGGATCCCAAATTCAAACAAACAAACAAGGAGAGGGATTTTTGAATTCAAGAGATTAGATGATGATTTTGTTGATGATGAAGGTGGTGGGTTTTAGTATCCAAATCCAAATCCAAATCCAATTATAGATAGATGGGGGAGAAAGAAAAAGAAGAAGAAGAAATAGAAACAGAGACTCAGAGAGAGAGATGATGATGATGATGTAAGTGAATGAATTGAATTGAATGAATCTCTGCTCTCTCTGATATCTCTATTTCATCTTCTTTCTTTTCCTGGGTCTCAGATTTCTTGTTTGACTTTCATTCCATTTTTTCAATCAATTCATTAATTAATAATTTTCTAATTAAGAAGAAGGAAACAAAGGTGAAAGCCCCTGCCGTTTGGGGACTTGTCTTGGTCTTCAGTTTGTTGTTCCAAATTCCGCCCGCCGGCTGGCTCTTCTAGACTTGGACTCTCCCAAACCAAACCAAATGTGGGGAAGGAACAAGAATGGTCAATGTATTTATTTTTTATTTATTTTTATTTCGCAAAATAAATTAAAATTTAGCAATCATTGAAAAGACGAAGGCTAAAGGAAAACAATTAAATTAGTTGTTTCCCGTCGCAACATCCAAGTTACAAAAAAAAGTTTATTGAAATAAAGTACTCTTAATTGATATATCAGTTGACTAATAGGCCTTTTCGATTGTCTATATAATCGGTAATTATGTTCCCTTCAAATGTTCCACCAAATTGTGAAGGAATGAGTCCCCAAATCTTCTTCGCCATACGACTGCTCTTCCTATTAGACCATTCCCAAATATTAGCCTCAATGTTTTCTGTAAAAACTCATCTCACGCCGAAGCTATCCAAGAAATAATGCCACACCTTCCTAGTTTCCGAACAATGCAAGAACATATGGCTATTTGATTATTCTTCAGTTGCACTGAATAGGCATTGACTTGAGTTAACTTTCCCTGCTCTGAATAAGTAGTCTAGAGTTGGAGCCCCTTTGTGACACAAAGTCCATACCAAAAAAGATAACTTGAGTGGTATTTTTGGGTTCCATACTTATTTGTAGGGAAACGTAAGAAATCCATCTAAATCCAGAGATGGGTAGCAGCTAGAAACAGAGAAGTTGGGGCCAAAATTTCACTGTTTAGCATCATCCACAGTAGATTGTAGAATTAAATTAGAGAAGTTTTCTAATTGCATAAGTAAATCAGCAACGTCCCCAACTTCATTCTCATTTAATCCTTTCCTAAAATTAAAATTCCAAGCTCCCTCATTTGAAATCATATCTCTAACAGTAGCTTTCTTGGTTCTAGAGATTCTATAATAGCAGGATATCTCTCTTTTAAACTAACATCTCCAATCCATTTATCTGTCTAAAAGTGAATACTCATCCCATTATGCAGTATTAGTCTAGTATTTTCAATGACATAATTTTTGGATTTAAGGATGCCCGCCCAAAGGCTATGACATATAGTTTTTGAGTGAGAATTAGGAAAAAGAGAGTTTTGAGTACCTCCAAATTTCTCACGAACAATGCGCTTCCAAAGTGCATCCTTTTCAGTCTCATATCTCCATACCCATTTATAATGAAGAGCCTTATTAACTAGCTTAAGTTTTTTGATTCCAATACCTCCTCTTGACTTGGGAATAATTGATTTTGACCATGACACCCAACTCCTTTTCTTCTTCACATCAGACGAACCCCACAGAAAATTTCGCATGATCTTTTCAATTTCTTTTACCACGAAAACCGGCATCTTAAACATTGAGAGTGTGACGGACCGGAAAATAGGGCGCGCAAGACATAACTTCCCCGATGCGCCATGATGATGCTACTTATCGGGTCTTAACACTAGTCAAATGCACGTCTATTTTCCCTTGCGAGCATGCTCGTGGAGCATGATGCGCCTAACTAAGCTTCCACACCGGATTCCAACTTACCCTTATTCGCAAAGGGTTTAAAGCCATGAAGGTTATGGCCGATGCACCTTGCATGCATCACTGGCTTCCGAGTCTTGTTCAGGCATAAGGAATGCCTTGAACTTATGCATAGACCATTGCAGGCCTAATACCCCCTCTTTGCTTAGCTTAGGCATTGCTTAGAGTATGCACTTTTCTTGGTCGTGCCAAGAGTGCATCAATCAGCCTCATGTCGTAGTTTCCTTAGGCTTATGCAAGTTCCGCTAACTTGCATATCGATCTGATTTACTTTCGAGGTCATGCCCAATGCGCCATTGGTACATGCCTAAGTCGAACGCCTTGATAGGAAGTATGAGAATTCAAGGAATGGAATGCAACTTTCCTCGTCAAGTTTGGCCACAATCATCTCTTGCGTCGTCTGCGAGCCGGGTGATATGAGAGGCCGGCATGCCGCAGTCATCTCTAAATTAGATGATATGAGCGACAAACCGTTGGACCGGCAATGCCGCAACTTATTGTGTCCGCCTACGTACCTTACCTATAATAAAGGGATCAAGCATGCACCGTAGTTCATCCTCGAAGGGATAACAACTTAATACAAACTCGTTTGCAAGGCCGTTGCCTAGAAATAATGGTAATGGCCTGGTCCGTATAGGCCGCTCCGCCAAAATGCACAAAGGTCGCGTGACATCGACTCTGCGACATAACATAGTGATGCCTAAGCATCAAATGCCCTATTTGCAAGGCTACGCAGCTATAAATGAGGCTTACGCATCATTTATACTATTTCGGTTAAGCTATATGAAGCTTACTTGGTGCATGGTCCGCATATGCACTTTCAACCAACTACCCCTCCCTATATATGTTTACTTGCAATTTCTACAACTTTGGAAAGGGGAGAGGATTGGCATGCCTACTTCATTATTCATGGCCGTTGCCATGTACTTCTGAGTGACCGGCAATGATTGGTGAGTTCTGTTCTGTATTGCACAATGATTGTGCAACACTGCTTCTGGCTATTGCACAATAATTGTGCGACATTCTCTCTGGCGTATTGTACTATGATTGTGCATTATTCTCTAGGACAACCCTCTCTGGCCTGATGCACAATGATTGTGCAATATTGGCCCTAGGCCAATCGTCTGCAAAATGCGCGATGTTTGTGCTGCATCGTCCAAGGGCATCTACCCAACTGGCATCATCGTTTGATGCGAGATTTGACCCTTGGACAAATCCCAAACATAATGTGCCATTTTGGCGCGATATTGGCCTTCAGCCAATCTACCTCTTACCAAGCAACGGAAGCTTTGGATGAAGCTTCATCTTAGGCCATGGCGCATCTTTTAGCATGGGCCATGCTAAAATCACGGTGTTATAGAGAGATAGTAAATTGGCAAGCTTGCAATGACCCTATTGATAAGAATTAGCCTTTGTCCCTTTGATAAATGCTTTCTCTTCCACGTGTTTAGCCTTTGTCGACACTTCTGAATTATTAAGTCCCAAATGACCCTATTTTTGAACTTGCTCCCTACTGGAATACGCAAATAGTTTATTGGAAATGTAGTCAATTGACACCCAAATGCATCTGCACACAAAATCTCCATTATGAGTTTCTCCAATCCCTACAATAACACTTTTCTGAAAATTTACGTTCAAGCCAGCCACCATCTCAAATGAAAGAAAGGATACTCTTCAAATTTTCTATTTGTTCTAAAGTCATCTACAAATTACAGGTGATTTATATCTATTTTATATGGGACAATGGTATTTTTAGCCATAGACGGTTATCTACATTTTTGGGTACATAAAGGACGGCCTAGATTTAACAATCTATAGATTTACATTATGGGGACATAAATGACGTTCACGATTTAACCATCTAAATATTTACGTTTTCGAACATAAAGGACAGCCACGACTCATTATTTGATTCCCACAACTGTCCAATGCGCGCAACGCGCACGTTATGGTCATTTAATTTCTTGAGTTTTCTTGCTCCATTTTAGCAATAAACAAGCCGCTTCTTCTTGATAAAACATTTCTAGGAGCTGAAATACAGTACAGTTCGTGGAGATCTGGATTGAAATTTAGGCATCAGCTACTACTGCTGATAGAAAAATTGTTTCGGTTGGACAATCGATCTTTGCAGTCGCGATCTTAGATAAGAATTTATCTTGATCTATCAAAGGTTAGTAAAAACCGCGATACTTTTATTCGTTTTTCTTTGAGTAAGAAATTTTAGGGCTTTGGTAGTTTCTTATCTGATTAGCAATTTCAAATAATGGATTTCTGTTGAAATATATCGATATTCCCTTATATGGGTGGGTTTCTTAATGCAGGTTAGGTTTCTTAGTGTTGGGCGTGTATTTTCGATTTTCTATAAGATAAGACTTCTTTGAGTATTTTGATCTAACTTTATGTTGGATTTGTTTCATTTTTTTTGAACTAGCGACCATCCTACGAGAATTTCTATTTCGTATGAATGCAAATTGTTGATCAATCTTATGTATGGGATTAACTTTCTTCTGTTATTTTTGACCTTATTAGCCTAAATTAGGTAGGAGATTGACACAAATGTTTCGCTATTTTGATACAGATTCTCAATCCAAAAAGAAAAGGAACTCAACATTGACTATAAAAAATAAGTGCATTGACATAAAATAAGATGTGATACATAACAAAGAGATTGCTTATGCAGGTAAATACACCTTACTCCCAAAGTTCATATTTCATATTGTATTAAATCAAGGGATTCATTTTTCAGATTTTTATGTTTGAAATGTTTTCCCCTTTGGTGTGTTCGTTAGTTAGTTTAATTGTATAACGTCTTGTTGTTAACAAAATTTTCTTTGTTTACATAAAAATTGAGGTTGTTAGAGCCCAGTAATGTGTATTGTTTGTTTTTGTTATTCAATCTACTTAGTTGTTGCAAAACCTTAAAGTTTTTTCTGGGAGTTTTTTGTATTAATTGATTCATATTGTCTTTTCCTCATATTCTCAATCTGTTTCGTATAGCTTATACATTCGAAAAACCCCTCGAAGCAATTAATACAAACCCTATAAATAACCATTCTCATTTATTGTAGATATGGAAATAGCTTTTACATTCTTAACCACTCAAATGCTGAAACTTCAGGGACTTGAAAATTAATGGCTTCTTAGAGCATCCATGGAAATGTTAATCTTAAAATTAATGTAACTGTTGTAAAAGCCCTTTTTGGATTAAGCAATTGAGAGAGATGGTTGAATATAATGATTTCTGGCGGAGAAGAAAATTAGGATTGTGGTTTCACGTTGTGGTTAAGATATGCATTTTCTGCCAGGGAGACAAAAAATTTAGGTTTAGTACTCAGATGGTTGATCATGGGCTTATGAAGAAGTTTATGTCTGTACATATGAATAAATTATATGGGTATCCTTCTAAATCTAGATGTAACCTGTAAGGGGTATAGTTATATTATAGGATATTGGCCAATTTCATTTTCAATTCTCATCTTATTACATTAAATAGGAAGCAAATGTAGATTCTAGGTAACATTATGGCATGGTTAAGAATGTGGATTTTAAATTCTTTAATTTTGGACAAGTTTTAATAGTCATTTTTTTCATATGTATAGAGGTAAGTTTTGAGCAAAGAAAACTTTGGAGCGAGTAGAAGATTGCTGAAATTTTGAAATGCAGCATGTTGCGAATGCTACAAGCCGCAGAAGATATAGTCGCAGTTGTTGATGCAAACCTACCTTGAAAAGTACTCTTACAAATTGGTAATTTCTTGATATTTATCTCGAAGTATATTGAATGTAAAAAAATGTGAAATTGTAAAATACAACTGTTGATGGTGGTTTTTAAACAAGGGGTAAAATCGTAAAACCCCATGACCTAGTGTTACCCGCAACACATTAACTAAGAGCATTTAACTCAGGTGTAAATAATTAATAGGGGTATTTTTTCAAAATACCAGATTAGGGTTTTCAACACAGAACCCTAATTCCAAAACCAAGCCGCATACTGCGCACCAGGGCAACAATGCCAAATCAAGCCGCATGCTGCGCACCATGGCAACAATGCCAAATCAAGCCGCATGCTGCGCACCATGGCAACAATGCCAAATCAAGCCGCATGCTGCGCACCATGGCAACAATGCCAAACCAAGCCGTATTCTGCGCACCATGGCAACAATGCCAAATCAAGACGCATCTTTGCGCACCATGGCAACAATGCCAAATCAAGCCGCATGTCATGCACCATGGCAACAATGCCAAACCAAGCCGCATCTTCGCGCACCATGGCAACAATGCCAAACCAAGCCGCATGTTTGCGCACCATGGCAACAATGCCAAACCAAGCCGCATGTCGCGCACCATGGCAACAATGCCAAACCAAGCCGCATCTTTGCGCACCATGGCAACAATGCCAAACCAAGCCGCATGTCGCGCACCATGGCAACAATGCCAAACCAAGCCGCATCATCTGCGCACACCATGGCAACAATGCCAAACCAAGCCGCATACTGCGCACCATGGCAACAATGCCAAACAAGCGCATGTCGCGCACCATGGCAACAATGCCAAACCAAGCCGCAGATCGCGCACCATGGCAACAATGCCAAACCAAGCCGCACACGCGCACCATGGCAACAACGCCAAAACCAAGCCGCTATGCCATTGGCACACGCCAAATATAGCGCCCTAGGCTTGCAAGACTTGCAACTAGGTCAACATGGCCGTACGTGCCATTGGCACATACCAACACGTACCGCAAACCATATTTCCAAGCCGATATGCCATTGGCACACGCCAAATATAGCGCCCTAGGCTTGCAAGACTTGCAACTAGGTTAACATGGCCGTACGTGCTATTGGCACATGCCAACACGTACCGCAAGCCATATTTCCAAGCCGCTATGCCATTGGCACACGCCAAATATAGCTCCCTAGGCTTGCAAGACTTGCAACTAGGTCAACATGGCCGTACGTGCCATTGGCACATGCCAACACGTACGCAAAGCCACATTTCCAAGCCGCTATGCCATTGGCACACGCCAAATATAGCGCCCTAGGACTTGCAACTAGGTCAACATGGCCGTACGTGCCATTGGCACATGCCAACACGTACCGCAAGCTATATTTCCAAGTCGCTATGCCATTAGCACGCGCCAAATATAGCGCCCTAGGCTTGCAAGACTTGCAACTAGGCCAACATGGCCGTACGTGCCATTGGCACATGCCAACACGTACCGAAAGCCATATTTCCAAGTCGCTATGCCATTAGCACGCGCCAAATATAGCGCCCTAGGCTTGCAAGACTTGCAACTAAGTCAACATGGCCGTACGTGCCATTGGCACATGCCAACACGTACCGCAAGCCATATTTCCAAGTCGTTATGCCATTAGCACGCGCCAAATATAGCGCCCTAGGTTTGCAAGACTTGCAACTAGGTCAACATGGCCGTACGTGCCATTGGCACATGCCAAACACACACGCTGGTAGCCTAACTTGCAAACCGTGCAACCTACCACCAAGGCCACGGCCCTAACGACCACGCATGCCATTGGCACATGCTAAACACACACGCTGGTAGCCTAACTTGCAAACCGTGCAACCTACCACCAAGGCGTTCCACACACGCCATCGGCACATGCCACACACGCCACTAGCAGCTCTGGCATTGCCACTTGCGCTCGAGGTGCAACTCGCAACAAAGGCATTCCGCACATGCCATTGGCACATGCCACATGCGCCCCTAGCAGCACCACTTGCACTCAAGATGCAACCAACACTCGAGACGTCAACACAAACTGGGGGATGCTTTCTAGGGTTTTGGTTTGGCGGTCACAGCATGCAGCGTACACTACGCTCACATTAAGAAAGCGTGAAAAGGAATAAAGCGGTCAAATAAAAGAGGAAATAATGGTGAAAACGTTTTCACCCATTAACGCCATGCGGTTACCTCCTCCTCCCATTATTTCACCCTTTACTCTCTTCCTTCATGAGGCCAGGTACGTTTCAATCTCGACTTGTATAAATAGGTCTTACCTATTTCCACCGGACAACAAGTCTCGGTCGGGAGAAAAATACTACACTCTCGGAAAGGCAACTTTGCAAGCTCTCCCAAAAAAGCTTCCACCTCTTGCAAGCTTCCTAAGCTTTCACTTTACGATACAAGTCGAGATACTACTCTCCCGTAACTATTCCGGGTCTCAACACCTTTCTTTGCTTCCCTCCCCAAATCAACCCTTCTCCTCCACTTTGTGGACCGAAGCAAGTCCGGGAACGGCCATTTCTTGGTTTAGGCCGGACTTGTGCAGATTGATCTCTCGAATCTATAAAGTGCTCACGTGCAAAGCACATTTGTTTAGGGTTTGAACCAGTTTCTCACTCACCTACCGAACTTACCAGAAATCGCGAGAACGATTTTTACCCATAAACAATTGGCGACCACAGTGGGAGGATCGATCTATCGGCTACAATATCAGACTGTCGATCTCGTTCTTCGACCCAGATGTCAAGATGGTAGGGGAAGGCGACTCAATCCGACTCAACTACCAGACGACCCGGTTAATAGTTGTAAAAACTACACAAGAAAACTGGGGACTTGCTGAAGATGCTATTACTCAATCCTGGGGACTCGCCGAAGATGCTACCAGCGATTGGGGACTTGCTGGCGATGCTACCAGCAAAGCCGCCAGCAAAAAACCGCCTTTTACATGGAGAGGGGCGTGTTCGCAAAACCTATGAAGTGAGTAAATTCAGACTGGGCAAGATATACAATCTATTTTTAGGTTCTTAGTAAAACCGTCATACTCTTCGAGTCTTGTGCCTATTGCTAGCACACACTTTCATAAAAGCAATATTCCTTTCCCAAAACATAATCGAGTCATATTATCAAAACCATTCATCCTTAAATAATCCAATACCCTAAAAAGCTACCAGCTGTCTATCAAAGGTCAAGTTTTGAACCAGACATCCAATATGTCTTTCAAAAAAAAAAAAAAAAAAAAAACCTAAATGAAAGTTTAACGGAGAAACGTTCAAGGAAAATCATCCAACAATAAGTCTGCTCTTCTTGAGAAAGTCAACTTTGCATCTTCAAGAGCCGCTCTTCATAGTCAACATCTTGGAAAGCTTTTCGAGTTCCACCTCCCGTCGTGCAATCTCCCTCGGCGGAAAGGCTTTCGATTGCTGCATCTTTCAACTTTTGGATCTCGGAAAGGCCTTCGACAAACCACGAAGTGTTGAACTCCTTTTCTACGCACACGTCGCGATGGTGCTCCCGATCGGCAATAACGTCTTGAGAAACGGTGTGACCAGTCACCTCACGCATGTCCTCGATGGAAGATAAAGCCTCTTCCACACGCTTAACCAGCGCAAATCGACAAGTGACTTTCTTGGTTGTAGCCATATGTCAGTGCTTCTCCCAGATTCTGGTGTACAACACCTCATGCTTAGTCGGCACGCTGAAGCCGCCAACCAGCACATGACCTGGATAAGGAACCAAGTACGGGGGATCAAAAATGGCGCTTGCACTCGGCCTCACTACTCATGCAGAGGGTCTTCTTCCATGTCTACGACAAGCAACCATCGAGAGAATCATCCACCGTTTGAACCACATCCATGCCTGCAATTGGCTAACGCCCATCTCCAAGCCACCAACGGTGGTCACCAAAGGCAAGTTTTCGTGCGGCTCTACCCCAGAATCATCCTCCGAACCGGATTCCTCCTGCGAACTTGAGTCAGATATTTCCCAAAAGAGGAAACAAAAGAAGTGCGAAACTCACCGAACCACTTCCCGAAACGGAACCAGTGCTGCCGGAGGAATCACTCTCACTTGTCGAACCTTCTTCTCTCTCTGACTCATCATCGCTATGAGAAGGCTCAATGCTCTTGGGGTTCTTTGAAGAAATTGTCGTCTCGGCAACGTGCAAGAGCGGCAAAGCATTAACACTACCAAAGCCCCGAAGGAAACAAGACACATGTTCTCGGTAGAAATTCACGTGTTTTGAGACAAACCAATGAAGAGGCGACACATACCTGGTTATTGGAAGAACTGAAAGACACAAGAGCCGTGGGAGGATCTGTGGAAACCGTCAGGAACCCGCTTGACACGATTCTTCGTTCTCCGTTCCTTGGCCCGGGGCTTTCCGAATTGCTAGGCAACTTTCGCTTGGAATCTCTCAACATTGGATACTCCTTCAAAACTGGGGAAGGTTTGCAACGAACGTTTTCCACCATGTTATTCAAAAAATCTCGGATCATAATAAACTCGTCGCACCAAAACTCATTATAGCCAAAGGTCGTCAAGTTACTCTTCCCATTTGAAAGAAGGGAAAAACGGATACCGGCTTAAGGGCAGCGGCGTCAAGGGCGACACGCAATGAATCCTTAGGGATCACCTGGTAGGTAAACAAGAGGCACCCTTGATCGAAACCCATGTGACGAGCAAAGACGGTCAATATTGTAAGCAGCTATCTGGAAAGACCCCACGAAGAAAGACGGTATATAACAGGGCAAACAGCTTTGAATGAACAGGTTTTCACCAACGCTCAAATCGTCATCAGAAGACAAAGACATGAGCGGAGCATAAGCAAAGGTGTCAATTTGAGTCACTGACCTATGGGCCGGCCCCCATGGACGAAAATTGATTTCATGCAACTTATCAAGAAAACTAACCAAGCTCACACCAACTCTTGGACGCCTGTTCACCAATCGAAGAATTCGAGAGCCCCCAACTCACGGGAAGCGAAGGCAGCGGTTTCGAAGCATACTTCTCGAAGTGCTCCCATAGCTAGATTACTGGCGTAAAAGCAACGTGCACATATGAATCCACTTTCATGAAACCATTCGAAACTTGCATGTTCGCAACTAGGTGATCCAGATGCACATACAGGGAACCAAGGAACATCTTGCCAATGGGAAGAACTTCACCCTTTGCCAACTTCACAGGAATCGCTAACAACTCCGGTCTTATTCCTTTCTTGCCAGAACCGTCATCAAAAATGTCTCTGGACAACCAGAGAGCCAAAAATGCGGCGACATGAAGATCTTTGCCCAGTTCGGGCTCCAACTCGTCCCGGAAACCATTGAGATATCCACCAACCGTAAGGGCACCTTTCATCCTCTTTAAGGCGAGAATCCTTCGACTTCGCAATGGAGTCTTTCCGAGCAAAATCCCCAACTTAGCGGCCAGGTCATCCCGCATCTTCACCTCACTTTCGAGATAATTGGATTTTAAGATTCCCGATTCTGGGAAGATTCAAAGAAGAGAGCCACACTCTCCAAGGAGAAAGTTATCTCGCCCCATCTACATATGATTGTATGGGTGTCCGAACACCATCCGGAGATGAAAGCAACCAAGCCCGGGATATCCTTCCTAACTGAGATTTTCAAGTCTTGACAAACATCAATGTCCCGCGCTCGAGTCAAGTTGGTATTTATATGCTCCTTGCTCACCATGAACTCAACCCATCTATCAAAAGAACGCAATGGGCTTTGACACATCCTGAAGTCAATGTTGGAAGAAGAATATACCCCTTTATGAAGACAGAACCGAATGGTGCTCTCTGGGCAAACCGAACGTGTCTTCCTTTCATCCTCACCACCGGTTAGAAAAATTGGCACGAAACCCGGGTGATTCTTCCGAGCGGGGCGAGGGCTCTAGTGAAGAATTCATCATACGTGTTCGGTTTGGAATTATGAGCATCCTTGACGAAGTGAAATTTGATTCGAGGTAACATCTTATCGAATTCCTTCATAACAATTTGGTAATAAGATATCGCACAAAACAAACGGAGAAAGACGAAGTTATCTCCCGACACATAATCGTACCCAACAAAAAAAAAAAAAAAAAAAAAAAGAAAGGGGAAGGAGGACGTATTTTATTCGGGTTCAAGACTATATACACAGTATTTTATTCGGGTTCAAGACTATATACACAGTATTTTATTCGGGTTCAAGACTATATACATAGTATTTTATTCGGGTTCAAGACTATATACACAGTATTTTATTCGGGTTCAAGACTATATACGTGATATTTTCTTGGGTTCGAGACTATATACGCGGCATTCTATACGGGTACAAGTGTGTCTCTGATTATCTTTCTTCGGGTTCGAATTATATACGGAGCATCCTCTACGGGTTCAAAATACACACGTGATATTTTCTTCAGCGTTCAAATATTTCTTTCGGACCGAAAATTCATATATGCAATATTTCCTACGGGTTCAAACAATATATGCAGTATTTCCCTTGGTTGCATACATACAATATTTTCTACAAGAGGCACGCCAAGAAATCATATGCAAGGATTGTGGAAGCGCCTACTCTTAAGGTTTACACCTACGTGAAAAGAAAAAAAAAAGAAAAAAAGTACTCGAAGACATACCAGAATAGGTTTCTCTTCTACCGCTAGTATGAAAAGAGGAAAGAATAAAGCGCGGGATGGGGAGAAATGGGCTTTATATATATATATATATATATATATAGGCGTGAAGACTTTGAAATAGGGAAGGATTTCCCTTTTACCAAAATCACGTGTAAGAAACGGGCCCACAAAAAGGAGCGACTTCCCAATGTCGCCCAAGTCACGCCGCAAGCACGGTTTCCAAGCTGCACCGCCCCACCAATTGCGCCGACACGCAAGCACGCAACACTTTGCGCCGGTCCCACCGCCTAGCACACTCGTTCCCAACTCACGCCAACTTCCCAACGTCACCCAAGCTGCACCGGCCCCACCAATTGCGCCGACCTGCAAGCACGCACGGCTTCTACACTTTGCGCCGGTCCCACCAATTGTGCCAGCCTCCCGATTTGTGCAAAACTACCAGAGGCAAGGATTCCAAATCCAATTTATAGAAGGTCGGACAAGTCTCCTTCAATTTTCTTTACGGTTTGCTGTTAATAGTTTGTCACCATCTTATGCTTACCTCGCAACAAAGCCCCTGCTCCGAGCTAAGCGGGGACTTAATGTTGATGGTGGTTTTTTAAACAAGGTAAAATCGTAAAACCCCATGACCTAGTGTTACCCGCAACACATTAACTAAGAGCATTTAACTCAGGGTGTAAATAATTAATAGGGTATTTTTCAAAATACCAGTTAGGGTTTTCAACACGTAACCTAATTCCAAAACCAAGCCGCATAATGCGCACCATGGCAACACCGCCAAATCAAGCCGCATCTTTGCGCACCATGGCAACAATGCCAAATCAAGCCGCATCTTGCGCACTCATGGCAACAATGCCAAATCAAGCCGCATGCTGCGCACCATGGCAACAATGCCAAATCAAGCAGCATCTTGCGCACCATGGCAACAATGCCAAACCAAGCCGTGTCATCGCGCCACCATGGCAACAAGCCAAACCAAAGCCGCATCTTTGCGCACCATGGCAACAATGCCAAACCAAGCCGCATGTCACGCACCATGGCAACAATGCCAAAGCAAGCCGCATGTCGCGCACCATGGCAACAATGCCAAATCAAGCCGCATGTCGCTGCACCATGGCAACAATGCCAAACCAAGCCGCATGTCGCGCACCATGGCAACAATGCCAAACCAAGCCGCATCTTTGCGTGACCATGGCAACAATGCCAAACCAAGCCGCATGTCGCGACCATGGCAACAATGCCAAACCAAGCCGCATATCTGCGCACCATGGCAACAATGCCAAACAAGCCGCATATGCGCACCATGGCAACAATGCCAAACCAAGCCGCATGTCTGCGCACCATGGCAACAATGCCAAACCAAGACGATATCTGCGCACCATGGCAACAATGCCAAACCAAGCCGCATGTCGCACCATGGCAACAATGCCAAACCAAGCCGCATCATCACACCATGGCAACAATGCCAAACCAAGCCGCACACTCGCGCACCATGGCAACAACGCCAAAACCAAGCCGCTATGCCATTGGCACACGCCAAATATAGCGCCCTAGGCTTGCAAGACTTGAACCAGGTCAACATGGCCGTACGTGCCATTTGGCACATACCAACACGTACTTAAGCCATATTTCCAAGCCGCTATGCCATTGGCACACGCCAAATATAGCGCCCTAGGCTTGCAAGACTTGTAACTAGGTCAACATGGCCGATCGTGCCATTGGCACATGCCAACATGTACCGCAAGCCATATTTCCAAGTCCGCTATGCCATTGGCACACGCCAAATATAGCGCCCTAGGCTTGCAAGACTTGCAACTAGGTCAACATGGTCGTGACGTGCCATTGGCACATGCCAACACGTACCGCAAGCCATATTTCCAAGCCGCTATGCCATTGGCACACGCCAAATATAGCGCCCTAGGACTTGCAACTAGGTCAACATGGCCGTACGTGCCATTGGCACATGCCAACATGTACCGCAAGCCATATTTCCAAGTTGCTATGCCATTAGCACGCGCCAAATATAGCGCCCTAGGCTTGCAAGACTTGCAACTAGGCCAACATGGCCGTACGTGCCATTGGCACATGCCAACACGTACCGCAAGCCATATTTCCAAGTCGCTATGGTATTAGCACGCGCCAAATATAGCGCCCTAGGCTTGCAAGACTTGCAACTAGGTCAACATGGCCGACGTGCCATTGGCACATGCCAACACGCATCGTAAGCCATATTTCCAAGTCGCTATGCCATTAGCACGCGCCAAATATAGCGCCCTAGGTTTGCAAGACTTGCAACTAGGTCAACATGGCGTACGTGCCATTGGCACATGCTAAACACACACGCCGGTAGCCTAACTTTGCAAACCGTGCAACCTAGCACCAAGGCCACGGCCCTAACGGCCACGCATGCCATTGGCACATGCCAAACACACACGTAGCCTAACTTGCAAACCGTGCAACCTACCAC
>JAJJWW010016611.1:0-15795 GCA_023531295.1 Papaver armeniacum
ATCTCGCCCAATTGGATATGCTGTTAGGTGTGATGTTGTTGAACCGGTGTACGCCCTTCCCCGTAAGTGGTGATGTTGTCGTAGGCGTCAAAAATAATTACACTTTCTTACTACTCAAAATATAAATATAGCAAGGGAAAGAAAGGATCGTTCCCAGAGAGGTCTAGAGTTGTCAAGTTTTTTCGGTTTCTATAAATAACAATGGGGGTTTTGTGATTTTTTTTTTATATAATAAACTAAATAAAAACAAACAATAAAGGTAAACAAATCAAATCAAGGATGAGAAAGTATTGGTCATGGATTTCGTCTTCAATCACAAACATGTTTTCAACACAATAACTAGAATTGATATTTTAATCTCAACTTTTATCAAAGGCCCTAGGATACCTTGATCGCAAAGAATACCCCGCTAATCTCCTCTTGTCATCAACAAACACATTAAAAGATGCGAATATGAATCCTATCTAAGAGAACAACCTAACGTGTAAAAGCACTAATCAAGTTTAATTCCTTAGATGCGTTAATTTCTATGAAATCAGGCCAATCAAAGCAATCGAACGTGTAAAAGCACTAATCCGATTTAACAAAGGTTATGGTTCACATATGATCATAAGAATATATCACTACAAACTATAATCATATTTATGCTACTTGCAATCGGGAATTATCACTTTTGCGTATAATAACCCTAATCTAGCAATAAAGATGAAAGCAAACTCAATCGATTCGCGACTCGACTAAACAAGCATTCAAATCATGTAACAATATTGATGGTGAATCATGAACGATAAATATGAGACAAAACTAATATATTGAATCAAAGAACCATGTTATGTGGAATCCAACTAACCCATAACCAATAATAAAAACTAGGTACTCATATTCATGGAGTTCATAACAATAATAAAGAGAAGAGTTTCCATGTCTAAAACCCTAGAACAAAAGTAGAAGAAGAGATAAGAGATCCTAATGGAGATATTAGGTTTAGAGAAAGAGTTTTCTATTTATATGCTTCTCCCATTCCAAAAGGATACTCTTTCCAATATTAGGTCTTCTCAAAACCCATCTCCAATTAGTCCACCAAGCCCATGTGTGGAAAATACCCGTGTGAAAATCTCTGTTCAAAATTGTTCGACGGAATTGCTGACGTCATCGCCGGAATCCGATCACCGGGAAACTGACTCTGGCCGCCTTTCTGATTAGAAACTGTCACTAGCAAGTGCATACTTCCAGCAGCTCAACTTTACTTCCCCTCATTTCAAACATTCACAAGAAACCATCTAACCCAACTTATTTCTTGCGAAAACATACCTAAAAGCGTGACTTCAAACTCATATATGCGCGGCCGACTCTTGCATCCGACTCATACCCCTTTATGATTGATCGAAACATTATGATCAACACTCTCGGTTCGAAATCCGACAAACCGAACTAGTTCCACCGGCTCGCCATTCTTGCTCACTTTTAAAGACTGATTCGCAGTGGTTATGACAAATGCATCGAAACCAAAACCTTGTAATTCTCGACTCTGCAACACAAGCCATCTGCCAAATAAGCGCCCACGGAGACATAGCTGCACATAATCAAGCACAACTGTACTTTTCTTTCTCTGCAGTATCGAATTCCAACACAAGCATACACATTCAATCACAACCTGCAACTCCTGTCAGTTCAACTCCTTGTTGGCTTTGCATAAAAAAAACAACTGCAATTCTGTAGCTTCAGCTAGCACTACATCCACCACCTGCAATGCAATATAACCCTTCATATCTTCAACATGGCTCAGCTCTTAACTGCAACACTAGCCAATGCACAGCTCATTCATCTTCCCGCTCTACTCTCGACCTTTCCAAGTAAACCCTCCTTGCTTCTAAGTGAGTCCTGGCCATTGTCTCTAGCGCCGCATACCCAAACCATCGAGACCCTTGTAAACATCACTGCAATCTCAAGTCAACATCTCAGCATTCTCAATCCCGCAATCTTCACAGCATCTACAAGAATCACAACGGACACGCCACTTGTAATGGCAGACTTCATCTTCTTATTTGTTCTCGGCTTTAACTCATCAAAGACTCAAATATCCATGTAAATCACAGCATCAGCATCTCCATGAGCATCATTCTTACCAGCTTCTAAACATTAAACCAATACTGCAATACTGCAACACTGCCTTGCCTTCAACCTCAGTTCCCGTTCAGATTCCATCGCCAGCACAAATCACAGCACATTGCGATTAACCATCTATCTCTAAATCGACAACCACAGTACCATTAGCTCAGCCCAATTCATTCCCATGACGCAACCACCTATAACACCTAGCCGGTACCGGTAAGCTCCCTCACTTGTCTTGCGGTATCCACCGCAATTCCATCAACAGCAATGCATTGGAAACCAACTCATAGCATCACCACCAAACTTTGAAAGAATCCCATTTTTGTTACCTCCTTCCATAGATTGCAACAGCCACAAACGCAGAGCAAACACCCATTGCATCACCACCTAACTCAGTTGTAATTGCGCATCAAGCTCAGCATCAAGCCACTAAAACTGCACCATTTCCGCAGAAAACAATCACCAGCTCGCATTCCTGCAATGCACAGACTCAACACATCCGTAATCTCCATAACCAATGCGCAACATATCCTTACATTCCTTGCCGGTTCGCAATCATTATGAATCGTAACTTGATACATTCAATACCACCTCCGTAGCTTCTAATTCTTCTTTATCAGCAACCAACAGCTAATTCGACATAGAACCACTCTTTAATTCTTCACCAAGTCTTCCAAAATAACCAACATAACCCCAATTAATCTCTCAAACCCTTGAATCTCAACTTCCAACTCCTTCATCACCGGCTTCAATCACTCTAATCTTCAAACCCAGAGATTCAATTTCTTCTTCTCGACAAAACCCACATCTCGATTTCCCAAAGCTCAACTGTAAAACCACCACCAAATTCATCTCTTGATACCAAGGGAACCATCCGCTTCTTTGCTTAAACTCATTTCCAACCTCTAAATTTCATCGATTTCTTCCACCTACCAATCGACATCAAAGTTAGGAGAACATTAAACACAAACCCATCTCTCGCATTATTCTTTGAAACCCTAACTTCACACTCTCTCGTTTCACTTTCTTCGTCCATCAAACCCATATATGAGACCTTCAAAGCAACCACCATCTCTTCCTCATATGTAACCTGGGTTCCTCAATTCATCGATCTCACTTTCACTAAAATCTCAAAGTAACAATTATTCTCTCTTCCCAATTTTGAGATAGACAATAAATTGAGCTATGGTTTCTCTGGATTTTTGGGTAGTGTAGTAATAAGAATTACTCAAGGCACCCTATGCATGAGATAAGGGACACCCAATGAAGTAGCATGATTTCAAAATTGTCGATCTGCTGACCGACATTGAGTTAACAAATTCCGCTACTCGGATACGCTTCCAAAAGTTATGACTTCTTACAAATAAACCTAATGATTTGGTTCTTTGTTGGTAGTCGCCTTTAGTCCATGAATTGATATTTTTTTCCTTTTCGTTCTAAATGGATGATTTTTCCATCTTTTGCTCATAATGACTCCAAAGTACCTAAATAACTCAAAAGCACACATAAGATACATAATTTACAATAAAAGTAGCAAAGAAAGCATAAACAATAGATAAATATCAAGGTGTTTATCAAACCTATCGTGACTTCGAGAACTCTTTCGGGTGGAGAACATGATTGTACTCATGCTCCCCCCCAAGGATTCCAAAAATCGAGAGATGTTTTCACGAGCATTACCAGTGCCATCGTAGAGGGAGAACTGAGGAGAGGTGTATCCTCTTGGAAGAGGGATTCGTTGCACATCTTGGGGGTACGGCAGATGATATTGGTGTGCATCCATCAGATTTCCTTTGCCTCGGTTTTGGAGAAGTCGTTCCAGGTCCTCACGTGTGATGAAGTTGGATGGTGGTCCATTTCCCATGGGCGTTCAGGAGCAACACGAGCTTCTTCACTCATGTGGGTCCGAGTAGAAATGCTGCTCGGGTGTATTGAAGGCATCCCTTGTTGGCTCCAAGGATTGCCGGAATCTTGTGGCACCTCGGCCGATTAAAGTTTTAAGGAAAGTGAGCACCTCTTTTCCGAGTTATGGCCATATCCGTTTGAGTCTTAGCAAGAACTTCCTGCTTCTACATCAGTCTTCAATGGTAATGGACGGTGGTCCTCCTCCCGCCCCTCCGGCTCTCGTCCCGATGAAGGAGTGAAAGTTGTTGTTCGGGGTGACTCTTTGGAGCGTTACACTTGAGGAGATGCCGGGATTCGCGGCTGCTCTGGCTCTGGTGATGGGAGGCGTTACACCCACTGGAATGTCTCTTGCTCCGCTAGCGTTGGTGATAGAAGTGACGGCTCCACGAGATGTATTGACCACGGTAGCTCCACTGACGGTACATCGACACCGGAGTGTTATCCACACTAGCTCCACTTAATTGATTGTTGATCCTGGGACTGAGTTCCACCATCTTGAAATGAATTGTTGATTGAATTGGTTCTAAGATCTGCCCTTTTGAAATTGATAAAATTGAATCGGATTTGAAGAAATTGACTTTACAACCGAGAGTGTAACCTCCCATTGTGGCGCCAATTGTTTATGGGTGAAAACTATTTTCACGGTTTTGGTAATTTGGGGTGTGTGGATGAGAAATGAATCTTAACCCTAAACAAATGCACCGCACAGAGTGCTTGTATATTCGAGAAATCAATTCCGTGCAAACTGCCTAAACCAAGAAATGGCCGTTCCAGACTTGTTTCGGTCACAAAGTGAAGGAGATGGGGTTGATCTTAGGGAGGGAAGCGAAGAAGGTGTTGAGATTGTGAAGGTGTTGGCTATGTATGACTTGTATCAGAAAGCTTAATTGGCTTGCATGATGTAAGCTATCAGTTCCGGTGTTTGAATATGATTGTCTCAACACTTGCCTCTCGTTGTCCTGGACTTGTTCATTTTTGGAAATAGGAGGAGAACCTATTTATACAAGTCATTTGAGCCTTATTCACGTCTCTCGTGGGAAGTGGAGGAAGTGGAGTGATGAGTAGTGGAGTTGTGCGTTAGTGTTAAACGACCGGTCTTGCCCACTTCTCCTGTCATCTCTAACCGTCCATGACTTCCCGACACGTTCTTGTGATGGCGCGTTGCACGTCGCATGTTGTAAACCACTGCACCAATACCCCCGTATGTATCCCCGATTTGTGACATGATTGATGTCTCGAGTGTGTGGATCGTGGGGCCCACAGAAAGTAGCATGTAATGCTAGATTAAATAACTAAGTTATTTAGGAAGTCGATACTTGTGAAGTACCGTGTGTATTCTATGCAGGTACTGCATCATGATGTGGTAAAGTGACGGGTGGTGATCACCATGACACCTCACTGACCAATTAACTCCTGACCAGGGTTGTATAACCAAGCCGGTGAAGTTGGATGAACGAGATGATCTTTGAAACACTCATCTGCGACCGTTGGTGGAATTAGGGTTTTTGAAGAGGTGCGCAAGCATCACTCTTCAGCTTGGTCAAATCCAAGCTTGGGATACAATTTTGGCAGGGACGATCGTGCATGTGTGCAAACGACATGACGGTGTAGGCGCCCATACCTCATTGTCTCGTGAAAGTGTGATCTGGGCCACTCAATTTGTCCGGCGAAGTTGAGTGGTCGAGATCAATTTGCAACAGAATTCTGGTGCCGCAAAAGCCGTGCATCATGCCCACTTCGGGCGTGTGTTTCAAGACGACCAAGCTTGGTCGGTCTTGGCCGATTAGTCTGGTATACAGATGGTGAGCTGGTATACATGTCCATACCTTAATATCACATAGAAACGTGATATAAGCCACTCAATTTGTCCGGCAAAGTTGAGTGGTCGAGATTAGTTTGCAATCGGGAGGTGCGACCATGCCTAGTTCGGGCGTGCGAATCGAGGCAAACAGGCATGATATGCCTTGGTCGATCGGGTGTGGAGATAGATGGGCCCACAGTGGTCATATTGATATGCACCGGACCTGCTTAGTCTAATCCTGGACCCTTCATTCGTGCGGGGAGAAAATGGACGTCGTGATTGTTCAAACCCTAATTAGGGTTTCACCGGCGTCGTCATGCCTTGTTTGGGCGCACGAACTGGAACAACCAACTATAGTTGGTCCTGACCGATCGGTCATGTATGTAGGCGGGCCCACGGTATTTGTGTTGACATGCTCTTGGCTCTTTGAATCTACATGTACACCCTCCATCTATGCTTGCGAAGATGGATGGTTGAGACTGTTTTGTGATACATGTAATGTGCCGCAAACCCTAATTTAGGGTTTTTCGTCCATATTTCTTTGGCTTGGACGGTTTGGCAAGCTATGCCACCCTTTTGGGGAGACCGACCATGCGGGGCCCGCGTTGGGTCGGTAGTGAATATTCCAATACTTGCTTGGGGTCAAGGATTCAATCTAAGCCATCCAATCATGCTGGTGAAGTTGGATGGTTGTGATCGTTTCCGAGACTGATATGGACAGTCCAGGTTCAAACATGCTCAATCGGGCTAGTATAACACACCGAGAGATGTATGCTCAATCGGGCTAGTATAACACACCGAGAGTTGTATGCTCAATCGGGCTAGTATAACACACCGAGAGCTGTATGCTCAATCGGGCTAGTATAACACACCGAGAGTTGTTGATGGGTATTTCATTACATGCTTCATTATTAATTCTTGGAGGTTCGTGTTGTTCTCGCTTGAGAACAACACTCAGTCGTCATGCCGCACCGGTAATGAGTACAGGAAATACAAGACTGGTTATGCATTAATTAATAATGTTGTAAATTCACAGGGTATATGGGATTGTTGCCACATGCTCTAACCTGGATGAATTTCATGTATTTAATTCATGAACTTTGGATTGTTGCCACATGCTCCATTCTAGGTGAATTAGTAAAGTGAAGAAGTATTCATCACTTATTAATGGCTTTATCTTTTGCAAGATGTTAGCGCATAATTTTGGCTTTTACAATTTTAGCCTTAAATGAAAATCCACCATCAACACTCCTTTAACTCTGCTAACCCCTGCGCGACTGGGAAACTTCCTCTCTTCACCAATCATATCCAGAATGAAGACTGATGTTGCTATCTACCGCGCAACAACAACGAATCCCTGATGAATCCACTTTACAGTAAAGTCATATTCAGGAGAATTTGGGTTGAAATCCTAGTACACCTATATCTTGGGAATGCTCAACCCACCAACTAGTTCGTGCATATAAAGGCTCGCTGGATGGAGGAGCAAAGACTATCATCTTCGGTCTTTGTAGCAACTCCAACCATAGTATCGGCATCAGCAAGGATATGTAGAGGAGCTCCATTCATGGTCTCAGCATCAACAAGAATTTCTGGAGAAAATTGAATCATGATCTCAGCATCAATAACAGTCTCAGGCACAACATCCGGATTCATCAACTATCCATTCTCTCAAGTGTTACTCGATGGATCGTACTTCTCAAGCCCTAATGATTCATATCAAGATATGTAAACATGAAATCATGATAACATGAACATCTTCCCAAAGCTTGCCCGACGAACGGGCACAAATCAAAGTCTTCTACAAGATGTTCTCATCGCCTCTACAAATGAGATACGACATGCTCCAGGACATGGGTTTACAAAAACGTACCAATGTGTGAGGAATGGGACAATACTTTTTTCAACGAAAGGTGTTCGTCTATATTTCTTCTACAACATACCGAAAGGGCGCATCAATCGGACATACGAGCTGAAAAGATATGGCCTTCACCGTCAGGTCTATTTAAATCAGAAAAATTTGTACGGGATTACAAATTACAAATGTGCACGCTTCGTTGGCTGACCTCTGCAACTCAAAATTGAGTGATTCTTTTCTCATTTGATAACTCGGTCTCTTAGCTTCAAAAGTTGGTGTCAAGCATCGAATTCCGACGTCGTATGAGGTTCCTACTGACTTCAGAGCATACAACATGCAAGCAACAATTCTTAGATGGGATTCATAACTTCCACAGTCGATCGGTGTCTACCACGTCTTCCCACTAAGTCCTTCGTCAAGGTATCTCCAACTTTGACCATCTAGGTCTTTACATCAATTTCTCTACCCGGGTCCTCTGTCTAGGTCTTGCCAGAAGAAAGGAAAACGAAAAGGAGAGATTTGACAAAATACTGGGGACTGACGGTCCACTGTTCATGGCGATTAGTTTCAACAGTCCAAGACCCGTGGCACCAGGCTCTCATGTGCTGATCATTCATCATAAAAGGAATGCTACCACTGGGACATGAAACCATGGTCATTACATCACCCCCTCGAGAGAGCAACCTCAGTTATGGTCCCGTGACCAGGGTTTCAGAAGTGATGTTTCTGCGACTAACAGAAACAAGACGACACTGCAAGCACCACACTCATGTATAAATCAAGGGGTCCTGATCTCAAATAAATCAATGACATTAAAATCCTTCACCAACCGTTCAAGACACAAGCGAATGGTCCAAAGACACAACATGAGTGTTTTACAACAAGCTAAATGCTCCGAGATAATTTTGCACTGTCTGTACAAACAGACTAGCTGGGAGCAATTGGTGAAGAATCTAGGGATGGGTCATATACCACTCTCTTCGTATGTATGTCCTCTACAACATATCCAAAATTCACTGCAATTGAAGAAACGAGCAAGGATATGTGGCCAAAACATTGGACAACATACAATCTGAAAAAATTCTGAAAGTCTCCTGGAAGTTTACTGTTTCGCCTTTTTCAGGCCCTAAACATGCTCAAAACTCAAAAAGCTTCTTTTAAAAAGCTTGGAAATTTTCTGGGCACGGAGATGCATATGTAGACCGTGCAAAAAATCAGACTTCGTATCGAAGATTCTACAACATTTCTATTAAAAGGTCAAGTCTGAAATTTTCATTGGTGACGTATTTCGACGAAATTACCTCGTATACTCACATGGATTCTCATTCATTCATTCACAAATCAGAAATGTCATAATTATATGAAGAGATTACAGGAGATATACTTACTAAGGGAGTCTCTAAATCATTTGAAGGCTCGACAATGCGGAATCTCCATTGGTAATGCCGCTATCTCCATTCGGTTCGGGATTTTGGGGAATTCTCCATATTCCCATGCCCCAAAGAAGAGTGCGCTTCATCAACATGCTGCTTATCTACAATGATTTCTTCCTGGACTCATCAAAAATAATTATTATTATTTCATTCAAGGAGATGCCACGATCGCTCGCACGAAAGAGATGCTTACATCGACTTCTTAATCGATCTTGGATTGTTTTCCGTGGGAACAAGTTGAAGGTCCGTCAATCGATGGAGAAAAAGTCTAAAATAAGTAACAAACCTTGGTATCGTGATCCTCAATTGCACGGGCAGGGAAAAGTCATGACACAAGGAGCGCTAACAACTCACCAAAAAAAATGGCTGGGGACTGCACGTCATTTGCTAACATCCTGTAGTCCTTACTTCTGAGTTCTCCGCTCCCGTAGACTTTCTTCCATTTCCGTGGAGTCTACATTTATCCGGGATTTCACTATACAATCATCCTTTGGTAAAGCTAATGAAATAAGCAGAAGTACAACTCAGTATGAAGGATCTCTCACCATTACTGGAGGTCCTGTGAGTACCATTTATTAAAGTTTCATATGTAGAGATGTCATCTCTGAAACACCATCTTTGGAAGTATCATCCTTGGAGTCGGTCATTCTTGCAAAGTGGCTATTTCAAAGACATCGTTCATACAAAGTGCGAGGATTCGACAAAACAATGAATCATGGAATAAAGGTTCACAACAACGTCTACAAAAATGGTAACCATCCAACTCTTACCTATTTACAATTTCACTAGTCAGAGATTGATTACAACCTCGAGAATTTGTTCGCTCCTTCAAACCTGCAAAGACGAACAAAATTCATTATTCAAAACCATAACGTGATTTTCATAAAACTGTGAACAATTCACGAAACTTCCATCTTATGAAAAATTCACATTATTTTCACCGTGTGAGCGACTCCCACCGAGTGAACACTCATTGGTTTTGTGCATACACTATCAGATCACAAAACCCATACAAACAGTATTTTATCAAAAATTGTTTACTTCTAGCAATTTCTGATAATCAAAAATTTAATTCCGTATAAATTTTCACTGTGTGAATGACCGCTGTCGTAAGCGTCAAAAATAAATTACACTTTCTTACTACTCAAAATATAAATATAGCAAGGGCAAGAAAGGATCGATCCCACAGAGAGGTCTAGGTTGTCAAATTGTTGTGGTTTCATATATAAAACGGGGGGTTTTTGATTTTTATATAATAAACTAAATAAAAGCAAATAAATAAAAGTAAACACGCAAATCAAGGATGTGAAAATATTGGATAAAGGTTTCATCTTCAATTGTAAACAAGTTTTTGAATATATGAATAGAATTCGTATTTAATCTCGCTATCATCAAAAGCCATAGAATACCTTATTGCAAGAATACTCCGTAATTTCCAAAGTTATCAACACACACATTAGGGCTGCGTATGTGAAATCTACCTAAAGAATAACCTAACGCCTTGCGCTAATCAAGTTCAATTCCTAGGAGCATTAAGTTTGAAATAGGCTAATCAATGCAATTGAAATACATTGCGCAAACAATTCGAACAAAGGTCAATTTCTACATATGATTACGAGGATGTATCACTACAACCTAGAATCATATCATGCTACTCGTATTCAAGGTTATCGCTCGATGAAAACCCTAAAATAGCTATAGATATGGATGTGAGTTCAATCAATTCTAGACTTAACTAAACAAACATTCAATCATATTGCAATACATCAATCATGCAATTATTATAACCAGTAGAAAGTGAACAATGATTTTGAGAGAAAACTACTTCATAAAAATCATAACTTGGTTGCAAAATCCAACTACATCTTCAACCAATAATAAAAACTTAGTTACTTGTGTTTTTGGAAATCATCATAGAAAGCAAAGAAGAACTATCATGAAACCTAGAAAACAAGTAGAAGTCTCCCTAATGGAGATATTAGGTTTAGAGAAAGAGTTTTCTATATATATGCTTCTCCCATTCCATAAGGATACTCCTTCCAATATTAGGTCTTCTCAAAACCCATCTCCAAGTGGTCCACCAAGCCCATGTGTGAGAAAACCCATGTAGAAAATGTGTCCAAAAATATGTCGCCGGAAAATCGGGATTGTGGCGGGAATTCGGCCGGAATAGTCGCAGGAAGGTATCTCTGTGACCGGCAAAGTCAACCCGGTCCATAGGTCAACGGGTCGGATCGGTCAACTAGTGACCGGCGGGTTAACTCGGTCAAGCACCGGAGTTAGGGAGAGTCGGGTGAGTCATCGGGTGAGTCGTAGAGTCGATCGGTACAAATCGAGGATCGAGGTGAGTTGCTTTGGCATTTACAAAGCGAGCCGTGTGTTGCACGAGGATGGTGCATCACATGCACTCCCAACCAGCCAAAATGGTTGTTCCCTTTTTGCACCAATCTTCCTTCCCCGATTCAACTTCATTGTCTTGCCTAGCCATTGCACTAACAACACCAGTACCACCCTCTTGCACCTGTAATCTCATTTATCGCCAATACGACACTCCACCAAAACCTCATTCTAAGTACACATTCATTCAATCCCTTCTGGCAAGCACATATAATTACATTGCGGTTCCATATCTCTCGCACCTGTAGCTTCAGGTCAAACATCGTAACAACACCAATCCACCCTCGCATTGCCATCAGCATCATAACTGGCAACTCTGAATCAAGCCTTGAGCGTTGCTCACTTTCGGCTTCATTATCGCATCACAAGCCCCTTGCACTCGCCATCCTCTCAAGCTCCATTTGCATCTGTTCACTCCAGTTAATATTAATTACAGATCTGACAAGACCTAACTGGTCGTCTCAAAGATACACTGATTTAGATCAACCCAGATTTCAGCTCAAGCCATTCAATACCTTGAGCCCTCCTTGCAAGCAACACGGACCCACGAGACCCATTCAACACGGGTTCATCATGCTTGACTCTTAACCAAACACAAAATCACCATCTTCACTACCTTGTCATATTCTCAATCCAAGACCCTGCAACAAAATCCCAACAGCACCACCTTCATCTGTGAGATCATCACCTGCTACTCCAGAGCTATTACCACCACTTGAATCGCAGCTTCTTTCTTTCAGCTCCTGGCACACAAAACCACCTGCAACAAGATTGCTCCATTCCTAGTTGCTTCATTGCAGCCAACAACTTTCGAGATCGCAATCACCTTGTGCACCAATCTGCAACACTTCATTCTGCAACAGAGACCACCACAAATAAGAACCATTGCAATCAACACCTGCAAAACCACCTGAACCTTCAGCTCACTTCTGGGTTGTAAAGATTCATCCATTTGCAACAGAAACTCATTTCTCCTCATCCTCAGACTCAAATTCCTCACAACCATTTATCCTCCCTGAGTTCAACATCTCACCATACAACGAACAACAACAGTGGCGTAATCTTCTTCATTTCATTCTCGGGAATCGAAATCACACAAACCCATCTAATCTCTTCTTAATCAAACCCAATTGCTCAAATGAGAACACCAGAACCTGATACTCAACCACCAATTTCATTCTCAATTTCTCGATTCAGTTTCTCTGTCTGTGATTCGAACAACAGCAACACCCACTCTTCGAAATCACTCCACAACCCTTATTAATCCACCAGCACCATTCAACAACAGCAAAAGTTCTTCCATTTCAGATCCACCACAAGCCATGCCTGGATTCAAAACCCTAGTCTTCTTCTCAAATTCCAGCTGCAGATGAACCTAATTCTCAAATAATCCACAAGCAGCATCAAATATGTGAGTTACTCCTCACCAATTTCTCCAACAATTCCTCAATCGAACGCCATAGCCACTGATTTATTTCTCAATATCAGGTCCAGGTGAAAGAATGAATGAAAGACGGTCTCTCGATTTCAGGGTATAGAAATAGGGTCAGTTGTTCAACACCCGGTCACCTTGATAAGGGATAACCATTTGGCCTCCCTTAACCTCACTCGGGATTTGTATTTAGCACTCCTCCAAATAGAGTTGCCCCTTAACCTTGACTGGGCTCAGGATAGTGTTCGCCCATGAAATGACAATTTTGCCCTTTTTCTCAAATTGGGTGATTTCTCCATCTTTTCGTCAGTGCGACTCCAGTACCTAATAACTCAAAAACACGCGTAAAATACATAATTCACCGAGAAAAATAGCAAAGAAAGCGTAACATACTAGATAGTAAATTAGGTGTTTTACAACACCTATCGATTCCCCCACACTTAGACTTTGCTAGTCCTCGGCAAATCAAACAAAACTTATTCAAAAGATACATACAACTCCGTGTCGTCGAGGCTACGGTCACTTTTAGCATAAATAACAAGCCTTTAAACCCCTAGGTGTCCCTAGTGGACGAGTTATAGTCTCGTGAGGGTTTTACTAGAGATATACCCACAAAACCTACTTTTCCAACTTACTAGTTCTCCGTAATAATAGTATCCAATGCGCTAAGAAGACATAGAGATTCAGACACTAGTCATAAGAAGTTAGACACATAAATGAAACAATCTCATTCTTAAAAGTTGAGAGATAACCATCCCTTCTCGACTAAAATTCGGGTTCGGAGTGATCAAAAGTCTCGACTCGCCTCACAAGAAAGGGTTTTATGATATTGCTCTCAATAATAAAGTGACTTTTTATGGGTCACACATGTGTCCGGTAGGAATGAAGAGAGAATCCCGAGACACGTTGAATGGTAGGAAGGCTTAACCCTCCGAATGTTTTGAAAACCCACATCTTTTTATATATTTTTGAAAACCCATTTTTCTCGACGATCTCTTCGAAAGGAAATCAACCATTTAACGAAGGTGGGAATATGCTTACTTACCTCGTTATCCGTTCGACGTGCACCGGCTAGCACCACTCTCATAGCATCCATAGAAACGCCTTCGGTCTTCTATCGGTGTCTTCATCTTCGTCTTCGGTCTTCAACTCTTGATGATAACTTGAACCTCGAGAATCTTGACAATATGATTCTTTTCCTCAAATTCCTTTGTCGCTTGAAACTTCATTATAGATATTCCTTCTTTCCATTGGCTTTATTGAAAGAATACAAAACTAAAAACAAAAAACTATACAAACCCAAAATATGATACAATGAATTTTTCTTGTCTTTTTTTTTTTTTTTTTCTATTTTTTTTTTTTTTTTTTAAGACAAAGAAAGTAAAATACAAATAAAATAAAACGTAAGTACAAAGGCCATGGTGTAAGTACTTTACCGCTTGATTCTTCACAACTTATATGTCTTGATATCATAAACTTCTCGAACTCTCATCCTTGATAATTTTCACTCTTTTTTTTTTTGTATTGTTGCTTGTAAACTTCCGAACGTGTTCAACTTTCCTTCAAATTTGTGATGCTCTTGTTGATGATGATGGTGTTTCTATGGACCTGTTGGTGTAGAGAGATAAGGTGGATGGTATAATCGCGAACAAGATTACAAGTGGTATGTAAGTTAGCAATTCGATGTCACCATCATGATTGATAAAAATAGCACTCAAGAGATCAAAATAGTGCTTCTATGGTGGGAGGTTGACAGCTCACCATTTCTGCCCGGAATTTACGTACGGTGACACACACTCAAAAGCACAAATTTAGACAGTACAAAGAATTGAAGGTTGGTGCCTTCACATTATGTAACATGGGTAGTCTCCACTATAGGGGACCACTACCTAATAACGAATTCAGCCTGCACCTTATTTGCCACTGGCATGGTTAAATCCAACTTTAACTCTCTCATACAAGTAAGAAACCCGATCATGTTCTTTGTCATCTCTAAGTTAACACTCTTATGAGATTCTCGATGTAATCTTAGCGACATGTATACTATGTGACTCTAAACTAACCACAAGTTGGAGTTTTTTATTCACTATTTACAAAAAATTGAAAATTTTGACTCAAAAAGGCTAAAACTCTATATGCAAAAGACTCCCCACACTTAAACTTCACATTGTCCTCAATGTGTAAAACCGAAAATTCTGAATTCTGACGTAACAGCAGATAAAACGCAAAAAAACTGTACAAATTGGTAAGGGAATTTGGAAAAACTCCATTTCACAAAAGTTGTTCATCTACGTGTTTTCTACAAAGTGTCAAAGGGCACAGTGTTTCGATAAACGGTCTGACAGTTATGGTCTCTGAATGAACTACGTGCAGTCTGAATTTTCTGACGAAAAGGTATTCATCATAATTCTCTTCTAAGATAGATTCCGGACGCAATGAAATTAAAACATGGGGATGCAAATCTGATATGAAACTATAAAAATAAATAATAAAAGGGACTAAAATACAAAACCTATGGGTTGCCTCCCATTTAGCGCTTGGTATAAAGTCGTCACCACTCTTTTGTTATCGTCCATATACCAACAATCTGAAAAGTTGAGGATCCTTCCATAGAACCTGTTTTTCAAACACTAGCTTCACACAAATATTAGTAACAATAAAGCAAAAGTGAAGCTATGAACCGATAAAAGCTTCCCCCACACTTATTCTTGTCCACACATGGAAGTGTATAAAGAATATAGAAGTCCGGGGACTACCATGCTTTCTTGTTTCAAACCCGCATAGTATGAGAATCAAGTATCTCTAATGGCGAAAACGAAATAAAGTCATTCAACAATACTCCCTGGCACATACATTC
>JAJJWW010016612.1:0-22520 GCA_023531295.1 Papaver armeniacum
AAAAGAGAAGGAAAAAAAACTGAAGCCAAGAGGTGTGTAATTCAAAGAATGCAAAATTTTTTGACAGTGGCAGAAGTTATGGAACCTTTGGTTTTGGTCAGGAAAATTACGGTGAGCTGGGTCCCGTGATTTATATCATATTAAAGTGGAACAACCTGCGGGATTAACCCTAAATCATTGTGGAAGTGGATTATGTTCAAAAAATGGTCATCACGCGGTACTGGGTTCCGAGTTTTTTCAAAAATTAGAGAGAGCTTAGCTCCAAATGCATTCAAGAGTTACAATCATGTTGTTCCAAAAAAAAAAAAAAAAAACTCTTAGGGGCCTTAGAAAACCTGGCATTTTTAGGGGCGACCCCAAAAGAATTAGGGGCGACTTTTTATTCCCAACCCATATACACCGTTAAGGGATGTCCAAAACGCGAAGAATACGTTAATGCCCTTACATAATCGGAAGCTATTTTGTGCCGATTATTATAAAAGCAAATCGGAAGCTTAGTAAAGATATTATACTATCGGAATTAATCTCGATTTTGTGCCAAACTCGTATCTGGCTTCTATAACAATCGGTAGGAACAAGAACCTCACGAGACTACCGATTGTTAAAGTATTGAAATAAGAAATCTTTAGAATTTTGCAATGGTGAAATTTGGGGCTCCTATATGATCGGACGAATAAAAAAATGTCTAAGCTAACGATTTAGGGCTTCCCATAATCGGGATGGTAAAAGTAACAATTCCTACCGATTATGGTAGATTTCAAATTTCCTGCAATGAAGGATTATAGAAAAAACTCATTTTGGGGCAACCTATAATCGGGAGGTTGGGTAATCTATTTATCTTCCCGATTATGGCTACATCCAAATCACGAACCACATGGTTATGCACGGCTCTTGTACACTCAAAACCTATGGAATTTGGCAAGGGTTCGATGCAGGGATCCTTACAATCGGTAGGTTGTTAAGTTGGATAGACTACCGATTATGGTAGATTTCAAAATTCATCACATGAAGGATTTTAGAAAAACCTCATTTTGGGGCAACCTATAATCGGTAGGTTGTGGAACCTATTTGGCTTACGATTATCGCTACATCCAAATCACGAACCACATGGTTATGCCTGGCTCTGTACACTCAAAACCTATGGAATTTGGCAAGGGTTCGATCTGGGGCTCATTATAATCGGTAGGTTGTTAAGTTGTTAACTCTACCGATTATGGTAAATTTCAAATTCCCTTACATGAAGGATTTTAGAAAAAAACTCATTTTTGGGCAACCCATAATCGGATGGTTTGGTAATATATTTAACTCCCGATTAACGCTGCATCCGAAACACGAACCAAGTGGCTATGGTTGGCTATGTACACTCAAAACCTATGAAATATGGCAAAGGTTGGATCTGGGGCTCGTTATAATCGATGTGTAATATAATTATATAACCTACCGATTATGGTAGATTTCAAAATTCATTATGTGAAGGATTTTAGAAAAAACTCATTTTGGGGCAACTTATAATCGGTAGTGTATGTAACCTATTAAGCTTCCGGTATGGCTACATCCACAGCTCAAGCCAAGTGGTTATGGTTGGCTCTCGCACCCTCAAAACCTATGGAATTTGGCCAAGGTTGAATATGGGGCTCCTTATAATCGGTAGTCTTACAAGTTGGATAATCTACCGATTATAAAAGGGATTATTAGTCGTACATATATACACAATAATCGGTAGGTATAGTTTCAATTTAACCTATCGATTCACCTGTAACCTACCGATTATGGTGTTGGCTCCCGATTATATAAGGGCATATTGGCCATTTCGAAAAATCGAAGATAAGGGGTAGCTTAGATTTACGTTTGGGTGACCTTTTTTGTCTTTTAGTGTCGCCCCTAATTATTTTGGGGTCGCCCCTAAAAATGCCAGGTTAGATAACTCAACCAACTTGTTGCAATGTTTTAGTCTGACGGAAGCAGTTGCAACTTGCAAGTCTTTGAAACCTATGGAACTAAAATTGTTATCCTCCTCTAGGTTTGACCAGTTTGGGCCAAATTTTGACCCCCATATGATCAAAGCTAGAATCGGTAATGAAGCAAAATAATCTAGTCTACTTCTCATGGGAGTCTAAAATCCTATGCGTCACTAAAAATAAATAAATTCACCATGTATTGGAGATGCTCTTATGATGATAATATTGTTAACAACTTAAAAATCTTAATTTGGAACCGAGAATTTTATGAAAGGTGAAAATTTCTTCAGTAAAACAAACTTATAGTCAACCTATAGCTTGCTCGATGAAATACACTTTGCAATTACAGTCACCAATTGTTCAGCGAAAGAAACATAATGTTAAAAGTCACCAAAAACCATTAGGAAATGATGACTGATGATCTATTTAACCTGCAACCACATGAAATATTTTCATAAGTCACAGTAGCAACATCCTTCCAATTGGAAAATTCCTTGTTAACCAACTGAAGACATCTATCTTGCACCTTTCGTCATTGTAAGAGAATTCCAACATATCCGCTGCAAGTTAAAGCACACATCAATGTTCACAAACTGAGAACAACTAAGATGCACGATCAAATTTAAAGAAAAAGGGTACATCTGCAGAGGCCGCAATGTTACATATAAAATACAAACCAATCAGAATTTTCATTCTAGTGGGAGAATTTTCGCGCTTTTACAGTTGGTCTAATGTCAAGGATATACTAGTAAATAATAACGAAAAGGATGAGTAAAGCCACATAAGGTAAGACTGTATGGTCTCTGCAAAGAAGAGGGAACATTGAGATTCGAGACAGCGCAAAGTAAGTCAATAATCTGACTAAAACGGGTTCTTCTAAAGCCAAACAAGTTGCAGGTAAAAGAGGCAACAAATATAGACTTCTCGTAGACCGCTAAGAATAACGCAACCAGTTGTAAGAAGAGTAGCTTGAAAATAATTAAAAAGTAAAAAATAGAAAGCACACCTTGAAGATACCAACGACCTGAGTGTTGAAACTCTTCAGCACCTAAATTCTATTCAACTATTGAAAGAAAAAAAAAATAAAGGGAACATTATTTAAATACCCCTAGTATAGGGCCCCTTCTAAAATACCCTTATCATCTTTACAAATATCCCTAGATATGAAAAAGCCCACCCCGAATTGTAAAATTACTAAAGAGCCCTTTAATAAATGCAAATAACCGTTTGCAGCCTGATAAACCGACGACTATTTTCATTTCAACTCATTTCTTTCTCTCTCTCCCTCTCTCTCATATTTTCAGAAAAACCAGAAGAAAAAACTGGAAAAAAAAACCGCTCAGAAATTCAAAAAATCATCTGAAAAACGAAAGAAACTTAGTAGATCTGAAGTGTATTTTGATTTAGAAGAGAAAATTCAATCAAAAGAAAAGAAAACTCGATTTCATTAGATTTCGAGATGCGGTGAATATCAACAAAAAAGCGAAGGTAAACACACTAATTTGTGTTTTTTGTGTTTCGATTCAGTTTAACCTTCATCTGAATTCGATTTTTTAGGGTTTCGTAAACGATTTTATTCAAAAAAATTATTGAAAAAAATTGATTTATATTTTCAGCCATTACCGATTCAAACTAATTTGCTTCGATTTCATGTTGCATGTGATGAAAATCAACTAAATCGTGATTTTGTTGGTGATAAAGAAATAGAAGTCTTAGTTGGAATTAAGAAAGGTAAATAAAAAATTTTATCATTGATTTTGATTGAGTTAGGGTTTTGAATTAATAGTCTATTTTGTTTCGATTCAAAAACAAGTAGTTATTTAGGTTGTTGATTCGATTATTGAAGCACAAGCTGTTTCATATATGATTTATGCATCTTGTTTGAGGATTTCATGGTTTGATGGTTTCTACATCTTGTTTGAGTGTTTGATGGTTTGATGATTTCTGCATTTCGTTTCATAATGTATTTTACTACAGATTTCGGAAAAAAACAACCTGTACTAGTTCACTTCATATTTGGAGGCAACTTATGCTAGTTGTTCCCATATTTGGAAGCAACTGGTAGTAGTTGCCTTCATATTTTTAGTCGGTTTTGCATATATGACTTATGAGTTGAAAACTAGTACTTGTTGTATGCCTTTGGAATGCCTTATGAAAGCGATGCAACATGTTAAATGGTTCTGAAGACATCTTGTACTATTTTTACTGGACTTATGCTAGTTGTTCCCATTATGTTCTGAAATGAATTGTGCTTTTGGAAGCAACTGGTACTAGTTTCCTTTGTATTTGGAGGCAACTTATGCTAGTTGTTCCCAGTTTTTTTCATTTCTGGAGGCAACTTAAGGTAGTTTATCTCAATTTCCTAAGACAAATTAAGTTAGTGGAGTCATATTTTGGTAGTTCCTCCTATATATGGAGACAACTTGAATTAGTTAGCTCTATTGAGATGTCATGCTAACTATTTCTATTCTCTGAACAACATTAGTATGAAGAGGACTTCACCAAGATTGAAGACAATGGCAACCAAATCTGTAGATAATGCTCACAGCAACAAAGCAACAAAAACTGATGTTAAAGCTCAAGTCGGAAAAGGTATGAAAGAAAACATATAAATCTTCTATGTGCTATAGAGACGTGCTCTTATACATTGATACAAGTAGTAACTCTGTGTATTAGATGTTAATTGGATAGCTTGCATGACTGTAGGTAAAAACAAGAAGATAGATACTGCATATAAATCTGGATTATTACAATTGCTAGATATCGGTCACTACTTGCATAAAGTATTAAAAGACAAGCCAGACCATGTGACAGCCTTAAGAGAGTCTCTGTATTGGGGTTTTGTTGAGCCATTCTTTAAAGGAGAACCAGAAAACAGGTCTCCAAAAGACGAAACGACTGAAAGAGATGTATACACTAAGATTCCTCAAGTTGTAGAGAGGCTTCTCAGTTTCCATGATAGTGTAGTAGTGAGGAAGAAGGTGGAAGTTGGATTTCTTTTTAATAAAAAGGTTTATGTTCCAAAAGCAGAAGACTTTGTTGTTTTCTTCAAAGTGCAAAGAAGGCCTGAAGATGGTGAATTGGAGAAGAAATTGAGGAAAGTAACTAAAGACCATATAAGATTCTTGCACAAACACCCCCCCCCAAAAGAAGGAAAAGACTACAAAGTTACTAGGCAGCAGATCGATGCGGTGTTGAAAGAAGAAGCTGAAAATGGAAAGGACCCGGCGTTGTTTTTGATTTTCTTTGGAATGTGGTTGTGTACCGTGTTCTTTTTCACGGACACTAGTGGAGCTTACTTTACCCAAAAATGGATGCCATACTTGTTCTCCATGCATAGAGTGTCGTGGACAGACCACATAGTGAAGTATTTAATGGATAATATAAAGAAACCAAAAGGAAAAGATGGTCTTAAACGTGTACCTGGGTGCATACCACTTTTGTTGGTAAAAAAAATGACAAATTGTTGACAAGTATTGGTTTAAAATGTTTTGAGAAACTTAACTAACATTTTAAATGTTTTTTGCAGTATTGGTTTTTGGAGCATAGCAACTACCTGCAAAAGTGACAACGATTTGAACATTCGACTCCGAGATTCACTAGGTGGCACCAGCTACATTTCTGCAATAAGTTGACGTTAGAAAGGAAAGATAAAGACGGGAATATGGTGTTCCCAGAAGGATTTACTGTAAGTGAAAATTATTATGCTATTTGTCAATTCTCGGAGTTCTAAACATATTTTTAGTCCATTTTGCTGGTTAATTATGCTTTTAATGATGACTGAAACATGTTATCAGTCCATTTTGCTAGTTTACTTTAGGCTAGTTACTTTAGTCAGTACTGTTTAATTATGCTTCACTACTGAAACATCATATGTGGAAGCAACTTGCTCAAGTTGTCTCCATAAAATGAAAGCAACTTGATCAAGTTGTCTCCATAATATGAAAGCAACTTGATCTAGTTGGTTTCAGAAGTTGTAGCAGAAAGTTTTCTCTATTCCAGTTGTATATTCACTTGCCACTGATTTTGAAGAAAAAAATGCTGACTAATTTGGAACTTTTCAGTTTACTGAAGGCATTCGAGACGAACTATCACCAGATGAGCTAGGACTGACTTACATGAAAGAATTGCAAGGAGAATTATAAATAGAAAAAGCTTTCAACAACCTGCTGTATGATTTACTTAAAGAAGAGTGGCTAAATGGCGCATTCCTTGAAGCCGAAAACGTTGCACTCCAAGAGGTCTTCTATAGGATTGATGGGAGAGATCATTTCTTAGGAAAGTTCATCGCTGACAACTCCTTCCTCAGAAGCGTTTATGAAGCTAACAAGGATAAGATTAATTTGAGCTATGATCAACAACAACAAATGGCCGCCGTGTACAAGAACTTGAATGGTTGGGAGGATTTGAAGAACACACCAGAGAACCTCAAGGGAGCAGAAGTACAAGGAGTGGAGCGTAATGTTTCAAGGTAAAACAACCAACGAACAGTCTTCCGAACATAAATATAAAGAAGATGATGTGCAAGTAAGTGAACCTGATGGAGAAGATAATGTAGGTGACAGTAAAGCTACAGAAAATGTAGTTGATAGTAAAGAATATGATGAGGGAGTCAGTGAAACAGAAAATGAGGGAGTCAATCTAAATGCCAATGAGACAATGCAGGTGAGTAAAGAAGAAATCTCTATTCTTGAAGAGGCAACACCATTAAGCTCACAGATGAAGGAGCCGGGATTGAAAAGGAAAGATTCAACCAAGGTGGATATGCCATATAATTATGAAGAGTTGATGCGGCAAGTGGACATTGATGGTATAATCGCACATATTTCGCTGACATAGCGCAAGTAAAATGCGATATACAAGAAGAAACAAAAGCAAGTCCAGTGGAGAAAGAACTATTTGCAATGGAGGAAGAACAAGAAAAGGCAAGTCCAGTTGCGCCAGTGGAGGAAGAGAAAGTTGCAATGGAGGAAGAGCAGAAAAAGACAACTCCAGCTGCAACGGGGGAAGAGCAGGATGAAAGAACAAGTGCAGTTGCAATGGATGAAGAACAAGTTAGAGACGAGAAAGAAAAAAGCACTACAGTTGATGAAGAAGATGCATCAGAAAGGTAAGTTTCATTCATTTACTTAGTGTTCCCTAGTAAATAATACTTGGATGGAAGCAACTTGAGCAAGTTTTCTCCATATGTTTGAGGAGCAACTTATTCAAGTTGGAAGCAACTTGCTCAAGTTGTCTCCATATGTGGAAGCAACTTCATAAAGGTTGTCTCCTCTACTTGTTTTCAGTGTGCTGTGTTTTTAGTGATTTTTTTTAAGTAGCGTGCTTTGCTGAATTTGCAGGCAAGTAGCATATTGTACACAAAAGAATGTGGATGAAAACAAAACAACAGCTGAAATGGATGTTATTCTACACACTCCAAGAAGCAATAACGAAGCATGTGTGCAAACCCAATCCTTTAAAGGTCCATCTTTTGATTTGCATTTTGAGTCTCCGGCAACACCAGTCCCATCTTCTCTAATAATTGAACAACAAAAAGCAGATGAAGAGAGTGACTTATCAGAAACTGTAGAGAAACAAGTTGAGGAGAAAGCAAAATCTGTTGTTGATTCTATTATTAGAAGAGTCAAGAATGATCCAAGAGATAGGAAGAGAAAGGAATTGGAAGATGGATTCACCGAGCAGTTTTACACCCAAAAGAAAAATAAGAAACAACGGGGAGTGAAATTATTGATTTGGACGCAATAGAGTACATTGATCCAACACCCCCAGAACAAAAACAAATCAAGGATGCAGAAAGTCTTGAGCTTTGGGATAAGTGCACTAAAGGGGAACAAGAAATTCTCAAGGAATTCTGTAAGGATGCCACAGAAAGGTAATATACGAAAAAACTTTACTTCGCATTTAATACATTTTATGTCTATCTGAAATACATGACTAGAATTGAACTGAAAAAGATCAAAATACTTTGAGTAGATACTTAGAGTACTTGAATTAAAAATATGAAAGTAATTGGTGATTAATCCAAAAAGTTAGAAGCAACTTGTGCAAGTTTGTTCCATATAAGAAAGCAACTTCTTGAAGTTGCCTCAAGTATTTGCGTTAGAATGTTCTGCTGTGTTGCTTATGATTGTTGGGTTATGCAGGGAGATGGCTTATTCTGGAAAGGATAATAACAATTATATCAATAGTGGTATCATTGATTATTACATCACTATTCTAGAGGACAAGATGGAAAAGGGTCCTGATAAGGGATACAACAAGCATGTCATTTTAAATACAAATACTTTGGTAAGTAATTTTCTTACTTTTCATTTGACAACATTATCTTGTGATCTATTGTAGGTGTTCATAAAAAAACTTGTTGCTATTCTCATTTCTTTGTCACTACGCCTGTTGTTTATGACCACCTGAAAAAAATACTAGTTCAATTATGTTAAGATAATAAAATTTTGTATAAGATGATGACATAATACTATGATGAATAGAAATCTGAATGAATAACATTTACATTGATGCAGGGTCTTGTACAATCTGCATTAGACAAGGGAGATGAGTCTGCAATAAGAGTCAGCTGCGATTTGCAGATAATGTAAGACAATCTTACCAAGTGGATGGCAGAAGAAAGATGTTACCGATTCCGATGTGCATGTACAAAGACAAACGGCCTTACCACTGGGTTTTGATGTTGCTACATGAAGGCATGTGGAAGTTGTGCAACTCAATGAAGCAAAATCCAGCCCAGTCAAGACAAATTCATGCCCTAAAAAGGCCATTGAGTAAAGTTCTCAATGAAATGGGACACAGAGACAAAGATGGTGCGCATATATCTCCAAATTTCAAATTTCTTCCAGTGCTCCAACAACGAGAATACCCCGACTGCGCAATTTTTATTTGTTGGTTGATAGGATTTCGGGAGAACCCTATATGTAATAAATGCAATCGCACGGTGTCTAACTGGTAGATAGAGGCAAGTACGGGTCGTTTCCCACGAAGAGCGGTGGAAATACTGTAATCAATATCTCAAATAAAAATTAACCAGAAATGATGTTTTTTGATTTTTGTAATTGAAAATGAAATAATAAAATTAAAGTAAACTAATAAAGTGAAATCGCGGTGAGAATTTGGTAACTGTGGTTTATAGTTTCAACTACTATTTCTATTCAATTACTGAAATGAAACATAACTCATGGATATATGTTTATTGTCCGTTCTATCGACATCACCTATTATATGTATTAGTCTCGCAAATATCACTGGTATACCCTAAGCATATCACATAAAACTAAATCCAAGCATGCACCATCAAATTGCATCAGTGAGAAAGTTATACGAAACTAAATTTAGTTCACAAATATTTTTCGGCCTTTCTAAGCATAACCCATCAAGGAATTAATCGAAGCATAGATTATCAAATAATAAGAAGAAACATATTTGTAAAACTAATTCATTATGCACATAGGTTTTTATTAAAACCGGCAAAGCAACAACTAATTTTTCAATAAATCAATAAACAATATTCAAAGATTAATTTTTATTCATATCATGATGGTCTTTTTCTAGATTAATCAATTCAAATAGCCTAATACCCCAAATAGTTTCAACCATAAACCCTTGCTACAAAAATATCTAGCCAAACATGGATTTCTCAAAAGCCATAAACAAATGAAAAAGAAGTACTAGCAAATCAAAAATGGAATCAAGATAATCGAATTTCCAAACCCTAGCCGCAGCTCCGTCGTCAACCTCCTCTTCTCTAGTTTCGGCTCAGCAGCCGCAACTCCCAAAACCGGCCTCCTTTTACTTATGTTCTTCTCGTACTTTTTATATGAGTGGTGCGAAGAAGTCCAATCTGGACCTAGCTGATAGTCCAGGTCCAATGCAAACACCGAACCCAACTTCCAAAACCAAATTCCACCAGCGACCACTTCCCAATCTCGGACACACAACTCAATTTCTGTTCTCCGACCGTCTGAAATATCTCCTCACCGTTTGCAAATTCCCATTGAACTCATGGCCTAATTCGAGCATCGAACATCAATTTTGAACACTCATTGTAGGCACGAGAAGACACCACTGCTTGCAATCATATTTGAGTTCCACAGCAACCTCCAACTCATCACCGGCAATTGTTACTTCAACTACATTTCTAAACCCAATTATCACCTGCAATCGTCCTCCATTCGATTGAACACATCAACCATTCTCTGTCCATCTTCTCAGCGTCTATCTCTTGCTTTGTTTAATGCCATCTTCTTCCTCTCTGTTTGTCAACCCAATCGGCAGTACTCAACATCTCCATTCACATCAAATATCCCATATTATAGCTTCATATCCCCTTGATGTTCAATACCCTTGCCTTCGAATAACACGAACACCACCAGAACCATTGTTGTTGTCGGTCATTTCTCAGTTGAGAAATATCATTAGAAATCCAATTTAACTTCATATGAGTACCCACAAAACAACTCCAAACATTACACGGACCATAACCTCAGTCGGCTCCGAGAATCCCATGACCATCACCACATTTTTCTCCGGCCAAACATCAAAACTTGTATCTTCATAATGCAAAATCAACAGCACCTAGCTTCGACTGCAAGTAATAGATAAAGCACCACTTCCTATGAACTTTTCGTCTCTAATAACTCTTGTTGCGCTAACCACCAATCTTTTCTCTTGGTAACGGCAGAAATATCCACCCGTTGATGTTGTTGTATAATCAAATTGCATGCAACTTCAGTCGATCAAATTCAGTGCATGCAACGAACCCCCATAATCCATCGAACTCTTCCACCATCACGGCAGTGAGCTCTTTTCCTTGCTAGCTTCTTCATTGTTTCATTCCAACTCTGTATCTAGAACTCGCACCATCTGATTAGTGGTGACGGAAACTGCTTGAAGTAAACATTCACATAAATTGTTGTTGTAGACTTCCAGCATAAGGAACTGATATTTTACTCGGTTTGTAATGAAACGAAATGTTGTTGGAGAATTGCCACATCACAGTTTATCTGCCTGAGCCTCCTCACACGTTTGGATCAACAACACTCTGCCTCATCATTTTAACCTTCTGCCGTGTGGTACTTGCTGGCTCTGACAATATAAGCCAGTTTAATTCATGCATGTCCATTTCTGGTGCTATGAGATGAGCGGTGCACAACGCTCCCACGGCTGCTTCAATTCTCTCATTTGCCACTTGAGTTGCGGCATTAATATTTTCTGTCGCAAAATGCCATTTAGCTTGCAATTTAGGTAATTATCTTCGGGTGCGAGTACTTTCTACGAAAAGCACTAAAATATTGAGTCCTAACTAATATAAATATGGGTATAAAATATAGCATTTATGTGCTTATCAACACCCCCGCACTTATATTTTGCTAGTCCTCGAGCAAAACAAAAACGAAATATATCCGCTAAACAGCTAGATATGGAGAGACGTCTGCTAAACATCTAGACGGAACCACTAAACAGTGGTTGAGAAATGTCTGTTAAACAGCAAGACGAATCCACTAAACAGTGGATAGAGATGTCTGCTAAACATCTAGACGGATCCGCTAAACAGTAAGATCGAGAGATGTCTGCTAAACAGCTAGACGGACCCGCTAAACAGCTGGTCATAGAACATCCTCTAAAAATAATAACTCTAAGAATAATATTATTATTTTTTTTGTCTTTTTTTTAAAGCCTAACGAATATGCCACTCCCCCACACTTAAACATTACATTGTCCTCAATGTAATTGAGTCATCCAACTTAGAAATTAAGATGGGAAATCCTAAAATGCTAAATGTAAACAAATAAAAATGAAACAAGAACATAGATGTACCTACTGGAATATACAAATAAGACTCACCATATATCAACAATCTAAATATTTGAGGATCAACCCATAGCACAATATATACAATTAATGACAGCCTCACACTCTCGTTGTAGCAACGTAAAGATATAGAGACTATCAAAAGGAAAGTGCCACCCCCAAACCTGGTTTTTGCAAAGGATGTATCATTTTGATCAAAAATAACCGAGTCAAAGGGTTCGCTAGAGATGGGAGCTGAAACAATCTGACAGGCATGCACTGGCAAAGAGAAGTCACGAGATGCAAAATAATCTAGTAATATTGGAGAAGCACGCAGTTCTAATCCAAAATTAGGAATCTTCCGAAAAGTTGTGCTAACAATTCTAGGTATATTAAATTCTCCACTAGGTTTGCAAACCTGTACTAAATTATCATCATAATCATCGTCAACCAAGGAATCAATTGGAATATCACAATAAAGATGATTAGAAGTAACCTTATAAATAGAGTGTGATGTCTTTAAGTCGTTAGACTTAACCACAGTTTCCTCTGAATTAACACATTCTTCATAAGCATCATTGTTATAGCACGTATATGTCACACCGTCTAAAAGAATGGTGTCCTCAATCCTAAAATCATCCTTTTGAATAGGCGAGTGATCATTAACACGATCAGGAGTTTGACTAAATACACCACCTTCACTTGGTATGCAAATGTCTGTATTCCTATTATCACAACTACCAAGTTCATCATCATTCTCCATACACATTGATTCATTAGTTAAAGCGGTTTCATCATAAATATCAAGAGTATTAGAAAAATTAGAACTTGTCTCCTCGATAAGACCAAAATCTTTTACCGACTGCATTAGTTGAGCAATCGACAAATCAGTTTGTTCACCAAGTTGAGCAATATGAGCATGGGTTTTACTAAGCTCGGCAAAAAATATCTCATTAGCTTTGGTCTGTTCAGTAATGTCAATATTAAGGCGTTCTAACAAAGATAGTTGTGATGCAGATGGGTCACAGTAAGATTGATCATATCTTTCATACTGTGACGAAGAAATGTGTGAATAATAATTGGAATCAACAAATTGTGGCTCATAACCAGGGTAAGGTTGGTAATGATCATAACCTTCACAAGATCCGGGAATGATCATACCTATGAGAATAATTCCAATCATTATTTACACACTCGTGCAGTTCTTGATAATGAGAAGGTGCATATGCATACTCCTCGGGTGAAATATCAAATGACTCCTCTCTGTCTCGGCTCTTTTGGTAAGATTCCAAAAAGCTATAAAAGAAGTCAACTCACTGGAAACCATTATACAAAGTAAAATTTTCCCAATAACTCACCTTCCAAAAGCTTTGTGAGAATATCAAGTACTTACTTTAGGTATGTTGTTGACTCCAATATCCGCTCTTCAGACTAACGTACCTAAGAAAAAAATCAAATAAGCTACGTAAAAAGAACTAAAAGAAAATATAAAAATAAAAGCAAAAATAAGCTATGTACAGAAAATTAAAAAAAAATAATTATGTACAAAATATCAATTACAGTATTCCACAACCGCTCCCCGGCAGCGGCGCCAAAAATTGATAGGATTTCGGGAGAACCCTATATGTAATAACCGCAATCGCACGGTGTCTAACTAGTAGATAGAGGCAAGTACGGGTCGTTCCCACGAAGAGCGGTGGAAATACTGTAATCAATATCTCAAATAAAAATTAACCAGAAATGATGTTTTTTGATTTTTGTAATTGAAAATGAAATAATAAAATTAAAGTAAACTAATAAAGTGAAATCGCAGTGAGAGATCCGGTAACCAGGGTTTATAGTTTCAACTACCATTTCTATTCAATTACTGAAATGAAACATAACTCATGGATATATGTTTATTGTCCGTTATATCGACATCACCTATTATATGTATTAGGCTCGCAAATATCACTGGTATACCTTAAGCATAGCACATAAAACTAAATCAAAGCATGCACCATCAAATTGCATCAGTGAGAAAGTTATACGAAACTAAATTTAGTTCACAAATATTTTTCGGCCTTTCTAAGCGTAACCCATCAAGGAATTAATCGAAGCATAGATTATCAAAATAAGAAGAAACATATTTGTAAAACTAATTCATTATGCACATAGGTTTTTACTAGTACGACCGTTGCCATGGTGGGAGGGCCGACCGAAGAAGAATATGAAGATGGAGATTGTCCACGACTACTTTCGTCCAGTTTCAGAAAAGGTAATACTTTCACCTCGTTTCAGAAAAAGTGACATTTTCGCCCCATTTCAGAAAAAGTGATACTTTCTCCCCGTTTCGGAAAAAGTGATACTTTCTCCCTGTTTCGGAAAAAAGTGATTCTTTCGCCCCGTTTCGGAAAAAGTGATACTTTCTCCCCGTTTCAGAAAAAGTGATACTTCGCCCCATTTCAGAAAAAGTGATACTTTTTCTGAAATGGGGCGAAGTATCACTTTTTCCGAAACGGGGCGAAAGTATCACTTTTTCCCAAAACGGAAATAAAGTATCACTTTTCCTAAACGAGGATGTGATAGTATCATTTTTCTCGAAACGGATGTGAAAGTATTATTTTTCTAAAACAGACAATTAGTCGATCCATAAACCAAAATATGGTTGCATGATGTGTTATGCATCCTTTGTGGTGGTTTGCATAATGGCTATGCATTCAATTTTCGAGAATTGTGCCTAAAATGAAAGTATCATTTTCTTGAAACGGAGGGAGTACATCGTTTTATTAATTGCAACGGAAAATTAGTTGATGCATAAATCAAAATTTTGCTACATATGTATCCTTTGTGGTGGTTTGCAAAATATATACATTTAATTTTCTAAAATTGTGCCTAAAATGATAAATACCTCCGAATTTTTCGCAAAAATTTAAATTTAATATTGTTGTTTGTACTCGTTGCGTAGAGTTTTTTATAACCTTTCCAACGAGATAAAATTTGTAAAATTCCAAGGCACGGATTTTTAGATATGTTATATTAAAGTTTGGTTGCCAATTATACCCCTGAAAAGATATGATACACAAGGAGTTATTGTAATTGGACTAAAAGGGAGGGGCATTTTTGGTTTTTCGTCCCTAACCATTTCCAATCTTTTTGTGATAATTGATCACTTAGATTTTACAAAAAAGTGGCCATATAAAGGACCTCCCTCGCTTCGCTCGGTCGGCCCAATTAAAACCGTCAAAGCAACAACTAATTTTTCAATAAATCAATAAAAAATATTCAAAGATTAATTTTTATTCATATCATGATGGTCTTTTCTAGATTAATCAATTCAAATAGCCTAATACCCCAAATAGTTTCAACCATAAACCCTAGCTACAAAAACATCTATCCAAACATGGCTTTCTCAAAAGCCATAAACAAATGAAAAAGAAGTACTAGCAAATCAAAAATGGAATCAAGATAATCGATTTCCAAACCCTAGCCATGACTCTCGTCGTCAACCTCCTCTTCTCCGGTTTGGCTCGGCCCGCAACTCCCAAAACCGGCCTCCTTTTACTTATGTTCTTCTCGTACTTTTTATATGAGTGGTGCGAAGAATTCCAATCTGGACCTAGCTGATAGTCCAGGTCCAATGCAAACACCGAACCCAACTTCCAAAACCAAATTCCACCAGCGACCACTTCCCAATCTCGGACACACAACTCAATTTCTGTTCTCTGACCGTCTGAAATATCTCCTCACTCTTTGCAAATTCCCATCGAACTCATGGCCTAATTCGAGCATCGAACAACAATTTTGAACACCCATTGTAGGCACGAGAAGACACCACTGCTTGCAATCATATTTGAGGTCCACAGCAACTTCCAACTCATCACCGTCAACTGTTAGTTCAACTACAATTCTAAACCAATCCAATTATCACCTGCAATCGTACTCCATTCGATTGAACACAACAACCATTCTCTGTCCATCTTCTCAGCGTCTATCTTTTGCTTTGTTTAATGCCATCTTCTTCCTCTCTGTTTGTCAACCCAATCGGCAGTACTCAACATCTCCATTCACATCAAATATCCCATATTATAGCTTCATATCCCTTAACTGCTCATTCAATACCCTTGCCTTGAATAACACGAACACCACGGAACCATTGTTGTTGTTGTCGGTCATTTCTCGATTGAGAAATATCATTCAAAAATCCAATTTAACTTCATATGAGTACCCACAAAACAACTCCAAACATTACAGGACCATAACCTCGCCCCCGCTCCGAGAATCCCATGACCATCACCACATTTTTCTACGGCCAAACATCAAAACTGTATCTTCATAATGGAAAATCATAAAGACCTAGCTTCGCCATTCCCCTGAACTTCTATTCATCACCATCATTTGCAAGTAATAGATAAAGCACCACTGCCTATGAACTTTTCGTCTCTACAAGCTCTTGTTGCGCTAACCACCAATATCTTTTCTTGGTAACGGCAGAAATATCCACCCGTTAATGCTGTTGTATAATCAAATTGCATGCAACTTCAGTCGATCAACTTCAGTGCATTCAACGAACCCCCATAATCCATCGAACTCTTACACCATCACGACAGTGAGCTCTTTTCCTTGCTAGCTTCTTCATTGTTTCATTCCAACTCTGTATCTCGAACTCGCACCATCTGATTAGTGGTGACGGAAACTGCTTGAAGTAAACATTCACATAAGTTGTTGTGGTAGACTTCCAGCATAAGAAAATGATATTTTATTCGGTTTGTAATGAAACGAAATGTGGTTGGAGAATTGCCACATCACAGTTTATCTGCCTGAGCCTCCTCACACGTTTGGATCAACAACACCCTGTCTCATCATTTTAACCTTCTGCCGTGTGGTACTTGCTGGCTCTGACAATATAAGCTAGTTTAATTCATGCATGTCCATTTCTGGTGCTGTGAGATGAGTGGTGCACAACGCTCCCATAGCTGCTTCAATTCTCTCGATTTGCCACTTGAGTTGCGGCATTGATATTTTCTGTCGCAAAATGCCATTTAGCTTGCAATTTAGGCAATTATCTTCGTAGCGAGTACTTTCTACGAAAAGCACTAAAATATTGTTATTAGCCAAAATATTGAGTCCTAACTAATATAAATATGGGTATAAAATATAGCATTTATGTGCTTATCAACACCCCCGCACTAATATTTTGCTAGTCCTCAAGCAAAACAAAAACGAAATATATCCGCTAAACAGCTAGATATGGAGAGACGTCACGCTAAATGACTAGACGGAACCACTAAACAGTGGTTGAGAAATGTCTGTTAAACAACAAGACGAATCCACTAAACAGTGGATAGAGATGTCTGCTAAACAGCTAGACGGATCCACTAAACAGCAAGATCGAGAGATGTCTGCTAAACAACGAGACAGAAAGACCCGCTAAACAGCTGGTCATAGAACATCCTCTAAAAATATATATATATATATATTTTTTTTTTTTTGTCTTTTTTTTTTTAAAGCCTAACGAATATGCCACTCCCCCACACTTAAACATTACTTTGTCCTCAATGTAATTGAGTCATCCAATGTAGAAATTAAGATGGGAAATCCTAAAATGCTAAATGTAAACAAATAAAAATGAAACGAGAACATAGATGTACCTACTGGAATATACAAATAAGACTCACCATATATCAACAATCTAAATATTTGGGGATCAACCCAGAGCACAATATATACAATTAATGACAGCCTCACACTCTCGTTGTAGCAACGTAAAGATATAGAGACTATCAAAAGGAAAGTGCCACCCCCAAACCTGGTTTTTGCAAAGGATGTATCATTTTGATCGAAAATAACCGAGTCAAAGGGTTCGCTAGAGATGGGAGTCGAAACAATCGACGATGTGCATGCCTTTGGCAAAGAGAAGCCACGAGATGCAAAATAATCTAGTAATATTGGAGAAGCACGCAGTTCTAATCCAAAATTAGGAATCTTCCGAAAAGTTGTGCTAACAATTCTAGGTATATTAAATTCTCCACTAGGTTTGCAAACCTGTACTAAATTATCATCATAATCATTGTCAACCAAGGAATCAATTGGAATATCACAATAAAGATGATTAGAAGTAACCTTATAAATAGAGTGTGATGTCTCTAAGTCGTTAGACTTAACCACGATTTCCTACGAATTAACATATTCTTCATAAGCATCATTGTTATAGCACTTATATGTCACACCGTCTAAAAGAATGGTGTCCTCAATCCTAAAATCATCCTTTTGAATAGGCGAGTGATCATTAACATGATCGTGAGTTGGACTAAATACACCACCTTCGCTTGGTATGAAAATGTCTCTATTCCTATGATCACAACTACCAAGTTCATCATCATTCTCTATACACATTGATTCATTAGTTAAAGCGGTTTCATCATAAATATCAAGAGTATTAGAAAAATTAGAACTTGTCTCCTCGATAAGACCAAAATCTTTTCTATTTGCATTAGTTGAGCAATCGAAAAATCAGTTTGTTCACCAAGTTGAGCAATATGAGCATGGGTTTTACTAAGCTCGGCAAAAAATATCTCATTAGCTTTGGTCTGTTCAGCAATGTCAATATTGAGGCGTTCTAACAAAGATAGTTGTGATGCAGATGGGTCACAATAAGATTGATCATATCTCTCATACTGTGACGAAGAAATGTGTGAATAATAATTGGAATCAACAAATTGTGGCTCATAACCAGGGTAAGGTTGGTAATGATCATAACCTTCACAAGATCCGGAATGATCATACCTATGAGAATAATTCCAATCATTATTTACACACTCGGCAGGTTCTTGATAATGAGAAGGTGCATATGCATACTCCTCAGGTGAAATATCAAATGACTCCTCTGTCTCAGCTCTTTTGGTAAGATTCCAAAAAGCTATAAAAGAAGTCAACTCACTGGAAACCATTATACAAAGTAAAATTTTCCCAATAACTCACCTTCCAAAAGCTTTGTGAGAATATCAAGTACTTACTTTTAGTCATTTGTTGACTCCAATCGCCGCTCTTCAAGACTAACGCACCTGAGAAAAAAAAATCAAATAAGCTACGTAAAAGAACTAAAAGAAAATATAAAAATAAAAGAAAAATAAGCTATTACGTAAAATTAAAAAATAATAATTATGTACAAAATATCAAATTACAAGATATTCCACAACCGCTCCCGTGATGGCGCCAAAAATTGATAGGATTTCAGGAGAACCACATATGTAATAACCGCAATCGCAAGGTGTCTAACTAGTAGATAGAGGCAAGTACGGGTCGTTCCCACGAAGAGCGATTGGAAAATCTTTGAATCAATATCTCAAATAAAAATTAACGTAAATGATGTTTTTTGATTTTTGTAATTGAAAATGAAATAATAAAATTAAAGTAAACTAATAAAGTGAAATCGCAGTGAGAGAGTTTTGAACTGGGTTTATAGTTTCAACTACTATTTCTATTCAATTCTCGAAATGAAACATAACTCATGGATATATGTTTATTGTCCGTTATATCGACATCACCTATTATATGTATTATGCTCTCAAATATCTTTGGTATACCCTAAGCATAGCACATAAAAGTAAATCCAAGCATGCACCATCAAATTGCATCAGTGAGAAAGTTATACGAAACTAAATTTAGTTCACAAATATTTTTCGGCCTTTCTAAGCATAACCCATCAAGGAATTAATCGAAGCATAGATTATCAAATAATAAAAAGAAACATATTTGTAAAACTAATTCATTATGCACATAGGTTTTTATTAAAACCGGCAAAGCAACAACTAATTTTTCAATAAATCAATAAACAATATTCAAAGATTAATTTTTATTCATATCATGATGGTCTTTTTATAGATTAATCAATTCAAATAGCCTAATACCCCAAATAGTTTCAACCATAAACCCTTGCTACAAAAATATCTAGCCAAACATGGCTTTCTCAAAAGCCATAAACAAATGAAAAAGAAGTACTAGCAAATCAAAAATGGAATCAAGATAATCGAATTTCCAAACCCTAGCCGCAGCTCCGTCGTCAACCTCCTCTTCTCTAGTTTCGGCTCAGCAGCCGCAACTCCCAAAACCGGCCTCCTTTTACTTATGTTCTTCTCGTACTTTTTATATGAGTGGTACGAAGAAGTCCAATCTGGACCTAGGTGATAGTCCAAGTCCAATGCAAACACCGAACCCAACTTCCAAAACCAAATTCCACCAGCGACCACTTCCCAATCTCGGACACACAACTCAATTTCTGTTCTCTGACCGTCTGAAATATCTCCTCACCGTTTGAAAATACCCATCGAACTCATGGCCTAATTCGAGCATCGAACAGCAATTTTGAACACCCATTGTAGGCACGAGAAGACACCACTGCTTGCAATCATATTTGAGGTCCACAAAGAACCTCCAACTCATCAATCCAAGCGATTGTTACTTCAACCACATTTCTAAACCAATCCAATTATCACCTGCAATCGTCCTCCATTCGATTGAACACAACAACCATTCTCTGTCCATCTTCTCAGCGTCTATCTCTTGCTTTGTTTAATGCCATCTTCTTCCTCTCTGTTTGTCAACCCAATCGGCAGTACTCAACATCTCCATTCACATCAAATATCCCATATTATAGCTTCATATCCCCTTGTCGTTCAATACCCTTGCCTTCGAATAACACGAACACCACCAGAACCATTGTTGTTGTTGTCGGTCATTTCTCAGTTGAGAAATATTATTCAAAATCCAATTTAACTTCATATGAGTACCCAAAAAACAACTCCAAACATTACACGGACCATAACCTCAGTCGGCTCCGAGAATCCCATGACCATCACCACATTTTTCTCTGGCCAAACATCAAAACCTGTATATTCATAATGCAAAATCAACAAAGACCTAGCTTCGCCATTCCCTCGAACTTCTATTCATCACCATCGACTGCAAGTAATAGATAAAGCACGTTTTCTTTATGAACTTTTAAATCTCTACCAGCTCTTGTTGCGCTAACCACCAATCTCTTCTCTTGGTAACGGCAGAAATATCCACCCGTTGATGTTGTTGTATAATCAAATTGCATGCAACTTGGTCGATCAACCGGTGCATGCAATGAACCCCCATAATCCATCGAACTCTTCCACCATCACGGCAGTGAGCTCTTTTCCTTGCTAGCTTCTTCATTGTTTCATTCTAACTCTGTATCTCGAACTCGCACCATCTGATTAGTGGTGACGGAAACTGCTTGAAGTAAACATTCACATAAGTTGTTGTTGTAGACTTCCAGCATAAGGAAATAATATTTTATTCGGTTTGTAATGAAACAAAATGTGGTTGGAGAATTGCCACATCACAGTTTATCTGCCTGAACCTCCTCACACGTTTGGATCAACAACACTCTGCCTCATCATTTTAACCTTCTGCCGTGTGGTACTTGCTCTGACAATATAAGCCAGTTTAATTCATGCATGTCCATTTCTGGTGTTGTGCGATGAGTGGTGCACAACGCTCCCACAGCTGCTTCAATTCTCTCAGTTGCCACTTGAGTTGCGGCATTAATATTTTCTGTCGCAAAATGCCATTTAGCTTGCAATTTAGGCAATTATCTTCGGGCGCGAGTATTTTCTACGAAAAGCACTAAAATATTGTTATTAGCCAAAATATTGAGTCCTAACTAATATAAATATGGGTATAAAATATAGCATTTATGTGCTTATCATTGGTATATGAAGACGTTGGTGAAATTCGAGATCTTCGAAATGCTAAAAGGAGGAATAAAAGATACTTATGTGGAAAAGTTCAACAAGAAAAGGGTGAAGTTGGCCTTCCGCATCTTGAATGAAACTGATGAATGGAAGCATCAGAAAGGAAAAAATGTCGGACAGTTGGTAATATACTCTCAATAGAACTAATTGAAAGGGAAACATTTGTTCTTGTTAGTATTATCTAGTAAAACATTATGTTGGTATTATTAGTGTTATTCTGATTGAACTACATTTATTAGTATTATTCTATTTGAACTACAAATTACTATTGGTTGTAAAACAATATGTTTGATATTATCTAATTGAAGTACACTTCTTAATATTGTCTAGTTGAAGTTTGAATGGTTTGATTATTTCCCTTGATTATATCTAGTGCTGCAATATTTCTATATGGTTGCAAGTATGCATGGGTAAAAGGGGAGATTGATAAAAAATACAGACAAACCCTTGCTCAAGTTGTGTACTTAAATGGAAGCAACTTGCTCAAGTTGTCTCCATCTATGGAAGCAACTTTCTTCAAGTTTGTTCCAAAATTGGAAGCAACTAATAAAAGTTGTCACCAAAAAAATCATGCAGGAACTGAAATGGAAGCAACTTGCAGAAATTGTTCCCAACATGGAAGCAACTAGCAAAAGTTGTCTCCATAAAACAGAAGCAACTAGTAAAAGTTGCCTTCAACTAGAACAACTTGACTTCAAATCTGTAACCATAACCAACATAATTTCCATGAAAAAAAACATTACGGAGACCACCGCAAAGAAATGAAAAACAAAAACTGATTTCATAACAACTGCAGCATAACAAGTTGAACAAAAAAGTGTACCATTATCAATTAAAGATAAAACCAAGTTCACATAAAAATAAATCACAAGTTCAGTAAAACATGAAAGAAAGGTTTAGAAAAAAATAAAACAAACTGGAACAAATGAAAAAGCCTAATGCGCTTGAGAGATTCATAAGATCATTGGAACATCATCTCGTAGAACCTTCTAATCCTAGA
>JAJJWW010016613.1:0-218647 GCA_023531295.1 Papaver armeniacum
ATATATCTAGCATATACATATCTCCGTGCGATAATGGTGGTAATATGTACATACATGCATATTCTTCTCATCTATTATTTTGTTATGTTTTAATAATTTTGCAATAATAAAAATATGAAGTCATCCTTCTTTTTTTTTTTTTTTGCAATTCTAGATGATATTTTCAAACGTGTGGAGGACCAAAGGGGTATAATTTAAGTTGGATTCCATTTGGTGCTAAGTTTTTGTATGTTAACTTAGGATCATCTACTGGCTATGGCGGTTAGTCGAGCCATTTTCCTTTCCCAGTATTAGTTATTTGTTCAATGTTTTGTATCATCGATGTTTGTTGGAAATTTAATTAATTATGACAAAAATGGAACTACGTATTGGTTGAGTTTGCAGAGGGGCATGTATTTGGGTTTGTAGAGTCAATTTCCATACTGTGATTGACTTTGGAGGGGGAAGTGTGCGTGGTGTTTTGTTCTTCCCTTCCACTCATAAGAAAATCCATCATTTTCTTTTGAAAAAAGAATTGAAATGTATTTTTCTTTACATATAATTAGATTGAAAAAAAAAGACCACCGTAAACTACAGCATCTAAATCCTACCCCAAAAAAAAAAAAAAAAAAAAAAGGAAGCTAACTTAGTGATAAGGTATCTCAAGAGCAAAAAAACTTGAGACACCTCAAGAAAATACAAAAACAAAATGCAAGTCCACAAATTAACGCTAGACATTTTTGTGTAAGATTCACATTAAATTTCCACAATGTTAATCTCCTCAGTGATTATCTGCAAGATTATTAAAAATATCTTGCCCATCTTCCTTTTGAAGAGGGAACCATTCTCATTACGAGGAGAGATTCCATCGTGCCCGTAGAAGAAACCTTGTTAGAATATTTATAGTTTTTAACGTATTCAATTGCAATTACACTTTGAGTTGGTATTAAAGAAAATACAAAATTTATATTGATGATTAAAGGAAAATATTTGATTTGTGGATGTCACACATGAGTCAAGAAATCTTCTTTCGAGGGTTCTTTTAATCAGTGATAGATAAAAATAATACAACATCATTAGGAGTAAAAATCACCAGAAAATAAAAATTTGCAGAGAGGGAAAAAAATACAAACAGACTTGGGCTAAAGGATTCTCAACCCCACAAATTAGGAAAGATGTTTCATCAACTTTATTAGGGAAAATGAAATTTAGGAAGTTGCATTTTTTGTGTAAGATGGAATCATAAGTATAGAATTTTGGACGTCTAGAAGATACTCAAAATTGGAAAATAAATACTCAACCAATAGATATAACTATCCAAAATAATATTTACTTATTTAGTTATGGAAATAAAATATTACATAAATTAGGTAAACTCGATTTTATAGTCCCGAACTTGCCAAATGTAATCCAAAGTACAATATGGGAAAAAGAAAATGCCTAGCCAAAATTAAAAATCTCAAGTATATTTATATATTGATTAGTATTCATTTCAAAACAAAATCCTTTTATTTATGGGAAGTGTCTTTATATAAATTATTAGAGCATAAGCCAAAGCAACATCTTCAATGCCGCTTTCTCACTTCTTATAACGGCTTCGTTTTTTGTTTTTTCTTTTCAAATATGTTATTTTGTTGTTTAATCCGCCATCTCGGTAATTTGCGGGTATCCTTGAAACTCGCGCCGCAAATGTCATTCTAATGGGATTCCTAATATATTTTCGCGCATTGTACTCTTTCTTTTTGTGCCGATTCTCGCTTTACTTTTTTTTTTTGTATATTCTTAGGGTTTTGTCATCTTATTTTTATTTCTGAACCATTTTATTTTTGTCATCTGATGGTTGTTACTATTTTTTTAGCAAGTATCATTCAAAAATGTATTCGATTGCTTCTTCTTCTTTTTTTGTCTCCAACTGGTGTTGCTTCTTTTTTTGCCCATTCATTCTTTATCGGGTATGTAATCTATTAGAAATATCTTAATTCCGTTGATTTTTTTAAGCTTTTTGGTTTTTCTCATTCCACTGCATCACGTTTATTTTTGAAATCTATAAGCAAATCAATTCAAGAATTTAGTATTGCATTTTTGTAGAATGCAAATAGAAGAAAACTTTGCTTCACAGGTGGCATGGAAAGAATGATTTAAAAGATGAATATACCAAAACTATTGTCCATCAACACATTTGTGAAAATAAGGTCTATAAACCGTATTATTCTCCAAGGGTTGACTTATAGGAATGAGAATCATGAATAGAAGGTTAAAGTGATTTAGATACTTAATTAGAGATTTGCTTTTATTTTTCTTAGGAATGAGTTTTGCTTTATTTTTCTTTGGAATAGATTTTTTTAAATTGGATTTTTAGAAATCACAAACAATTCCAACTTTGTTATGGTTTCCCTTTTTGTAAATGTTATAGTTCTTATAGTTTTGCTCTTATGCTACCATTTTCAGAACAAAGAATAAATTATTTTTACTTGAAACGTTATTGTGAAGTAGTTTTTCTTGTAATAGAAGATATTCTCTGTTATTTATGGACTGAATTGCCAAACAATGACGCATCTCAGAAGTCCTCCCAGCGCATTGACCCTTAATTTATTAGTTTTGTGCAAAATATTTACAAACTGATCGTATGGTAATCAATCTTCCCATCATCCATTACATGGTGTGGGATAATTACCTCTTTACTACGTAAATTTTAAATAGTAAATCAAGTAGTAAACTAATTTCAATAGCTACATTCTAGATTAGGGTAAAATAAACCACGTGTAAAACGATATCTTTCTTACCCTAAATAAACCATGTCTATTTAGGAACCCTAAATAAACACGAAAGATACCTTTTTTCGTGTAACGAAGATATATTTAGAATTTAACCAAAAATTAGATTAAATATGGAAACAAAATATGGAGAGAAAAAAACATTAAACCCAAATTATCTTCTGTATATAAAAACCAAGTGTAACCGATCTTTTGCCAAAAAAAAAACAATAAAGCTAGAAGAGCTTCGTAATATATAAGTACGAGTATCACTACCTACACGCTGTAATCAAAAAGAACAACAAAAATGGCGTAAAAACAACAAATTCACAAAAAGAAGAAAGAAGACTTCAGAACAAGTATGAAAAGGCAAAGTAAACTTATATCTACCTCAAGAACTTCACATCGACTAAAAAGAAGAAGAGAGTGACAAAGACAACAAAGAAAACCATAGGCAAAGGAGTGTGAATCTTCGATTTGATACGAATGATATGGTTTTATTCAACCAACTAAAAAGAAGTTTAATCGACCAAATAGTTTAAATTTACCTTGCTTGCTATTTTCAATCAATTCTTTGTTATTTGCGAGCTAAAAAAATAATAAAATTTTATTACTATCAAGAATTTTGAATTGTGCTTTTAAAATTTGTTTTTGTTTAACAATAGCTTATAATAAAGATAATTCTGATCAGAACTTATGAAATTTTGTTTATTTTATTTTCTTGCACATTTTGGTTTTGTAATATATTCCCTATTTAAAAATACCAATAAATATTCCATAAGCAATAAATGCACTGCACGCCATGTGTGAGAAACTAGTTTATTTAATTAGGAAGAAGAAAAATAACTCATGTAATGATGGGAAGAACCGGAGAAATGCTAAGACAGCTCTCAAGTTTGGGTCTCTTACTAAAATATTTTTAGGAACGACAAAAGCATAGTTCACCATGCTTGTTTACTCCTGACTCATCTGAGTCGTTTGGATTTGAGTGAAATCATCAGACTAATATGGAGCTGATTCTCTGACTCAATATGTTTGTTTTGAGTCAGTAGTTTAGTCCCATGAGTCAGAGGTATTTTATTACCTGACTCCAACGGATGCGAGTTAGAGGTCGAATTAGATCTGACTCAAAGTTGAAAACAAACAGTCGGACTACTGAATATGTGCGACTCAAGGGTTGACTCAGACCCCAGACGCCAAGTCAGCTGCAAACAAACAAGGTGTAAGTTGAAACCATCTAGCCATCTTCTGCTAAATCTGCTTGAATTGTAGATTGGCTTCGCTGTAAAATCACCGGACCCATTTCCTACTAATTTCGAACCGGATCCGGATCGTTAAGAGCCGAAACCGACTGTTACAACAACCGCAGTTTCCAAAGCACGAAACAGTTCAGTTTGAAAGCAGAGCAGATCCTTGTAATTTGTGTATCTCCATGTCCGACTTCAAAAAGAAAATCCTTAAAACACTAAAAAATAAATAAATCTCAGTATTTGATTCACCTTCCCTAACATTCACTCTACACAATTTATTTATTTGTTGGACCCACGGTTTCAAGCTACCATTCTCGTCTCTCTGTAAGTTCTCTCAATTTGCAATTTTCTGTGAGCAATTTTTATTTTATGATTTCCTCTTTTATTTCAATTTCATTTATTTTTTCCTAATTGAAATGTTTCTCGTTGTTTATGGTTCTAAATTAAAGTTTCAATCTTTATTTGTGATGCAAGATTCAAAATTAAAGTGATGCAAAACCGTTGAGGCTTCGGCTCATTTGCATTCTGATTCAAGTAACGAGGAACTTTTATCTATCAAAAATGGTTTAGTCTTGGGAGGAAATGCGAACAAGAAAACCGCAGACCATTTGCCAATAGTTTAGTGATTGAGATCTTGTGCGAGTACCCGTAAGGAGTTTGATTGTGTTCAAGTGTGTATCCAAATCATGGAGGAAACTAATTTCTCAGGTCTGTCTCCCGAGACTTTGTTCAAATGTTTGTGTTCTTAGATTTTACAGGGGAAGAACTCGTAGACTTTCTGATCAACTGTGTTTTTCTGGTAACTTTCCGGCGTTGAATTCTGCTGGTTACGTATCGAAAGGTAACGATCATCACAACATGTATCCTCATGAAATTGACTGTTGTAATGGGTTGTCTCTATGCGAGGGCGCCTATGGTAGTCGTTATGTTGTGGTGAACGTAGCAACAAGGCAACTTTTTTCTATCCCTGAACCTCTGAAACTTCCTGGATGGAATTTTGCTGCCATAGTGTTTGATCCAATCCAATCCAATGACTACAAAATTGTACGACCTAATCCCTACTATGATATTCCAAGCTTGGACATATTTTCGTCTGAAATTGGTAAATGGGTTAGGCACGTAGTACCTGGAGATTGGGTTGAGCATTTATGTATTCGCGAATTTGGTAGTCCCATGCTGGGGATTAAATGGGCTAAGGGGAACGTATTCTTGGATGGGATGTTGTATTTATTAACTCGGGGTAAGCACCTTGTACAGTTCGACCTCAAATCACTAGCAGTGTCAGCTGAAGTCTTAAAAGTTCCATGTGGAGCCAATGGACATGGGTTGATTGGACATTCCAGAGGTATTTTGTACTATGTTAATTACGACAAAGAATTTAGATTATCGATGTGGCAGTTGGACTATCATAGCACAAGTGCAAGTATTTGGGTTTTGAGACATAGCATCTGTACAGATGATATGCTGGATGAAAATCCAGGTATCTTGCATACCATGAAGTTGAAGAATCGGCGACGCGGTCGCCTATTTGAGCCCTTTGGTATCCACCCATTTTCAGACATCATTTTTCTTGGTTTACAAGGAAGGGTATATAGCTATCATCTCGAAAGCTAAAAGTGTGAACATTTCTGGTGGACAACAAGATGTATGGATTGGCGCTATGATTTTGTTTACCCTGTCTCATATAATTATGCTAATCTGAAGGACTTTCGCAAGGCAGACTTGTTCCTGTAAGTCAAAAATTCCTTTCCAAATGCATTATATGTTTCGCTTCTTGCTATCGTTTTGTACTTTTTAGTCCATTTGTCGATACTATCAGCTTAATTCTGAAGTGTTTTGCATTGCACTTAGCTCTATGATTTTCCGTCATGTATGATGTCTTCGATGGTGATATACGAATCTCTTTATCTTCAATGTTTCACTGACATATATATCATGAATATTTTTCTGTAAGTTTCGTCTCTCTTTTTGTTTTGTTTTGCTTTGAAGTGGTTGCAATAATGGTAGTTGGATCAATTTAGTATTCTTCCTAGTGTTTCATAGACCAGCTTTTAGAGATGTTGGTAAGCAAATGGTTCAGATGTAAATTAGATAAAGACCATGTTTGGTGGGCTTTTTCTGTAATGAAGTAGAGCGCAAAAATTTTCAATTGAAAGAAATCCCTGCACAGGGGTTTCCTAATAGTCAAATTTTCCCTAAGAAATTAGGTGTGTTCCTGTTGAGCTAAATTTTTCTATCAGTTGTCAAATGTTAAATTCCTGGCTCCTAAAAACAGAAAATCGCGGACTTTGCATCTTTCATCATTAAGCTACCATATGCACGAGCCTGTTAAATCTTAAGCTACTATGTAATCTATTACCCTGTATATCTATCTAGTGATTTCCTTAGTTTTGTGTTGTTGTGCTTATCCAACAAGAACTCAAAGAAGATATTATTTGTATTTTTACTTGGATTACACGGAAACTGATGTGTTCCCCTTATGTTTAAACTGCATAGAAACAATACAGCAAGGGATGTGAAATCGGCACACGTATCTGGTGATTTTTATGGAAAACAGGTATCTGGTCATGATGCAATGGATCAGAGGTGATTATAAAATTGACAGTAGCAGGATTGTATGAAGGTTCGAGTTTAGTGTGCAAATGTGTTTCAAGGCATCCTTTCTACTTCGGCAGTGTATTCCTGTGTTGGTTGGTCCTGATGGGATCCTTTACTTTCAAGGCATCCTTCCTACTTCGGCAGTGTATTCATTTAGCTGCAGTATTAGATATGTTGGTCGTAATTTTGTAGTTAGTATTGATCTTTCACCAGATTCTTTCTTAATATCATATATTGCTGCGCAGGTGGGGTTTAGCACGTCACTTCCACTACGTGCCAGAAATATTATCTGCTTTCTTTTGGACGTGCCAGCTCTTTTTACTCATGTAAGATTCTCCCTTTAATCGGCACTGCTTGAAAAACATAAGTATCTAACATTTTTTTCTATGCTGACGATCTTCTCCAGTGTCTACCCTACTTCTATGTGGTGTTTCTGACAATCCTTCTCTTCGACCGTGCCAAGAGGGATGATGACCGATGCAGATCCAAGTATGCAATAAATTCATCTTTTTTCTTATAAATGATTATCCTTGTTCTTGGCATCCTACCATATTAAGATTTAAACAAAACAAAGTCTGGCAGCAAGTAACAAAACATGCCCACAAATTTATCAATTGCTGTACTCTAAACAAAATTGACTTACTCAACCTGGAGTGCCATTTTTTAATATACTTGAAGTAATAACATGTCGAGTTTGTCTTATTTATCCGCCATTTCACTATGTGATTTTTTTTCGAAGTGAGGTACTAATTATTGCTACTCCTGTAAACAGGTACGGCAAATACTGGAAGCTTTACTGCCAGAAAGTGCCTTACAGGGTTATACCAGGAATCCACTAAGAATTGCTCCATTTGAATGTACTGTACAATGACTAGAGTTAAACAGTTAGATTATTATTTGAAGGACCTTTTTCATTTGAGTTTTTCTGTTATTTGTAACATATGTGATGGGTCAGGGATGAATCCCCCACCAGGTCTTGTTTTTATAAGTTCAAAGGAATATTTTGCAATCGAATGATAGATAAGTGTCGCCAAAACCGAACAGCTACTTCCACAAAAAATTAGATTATGAGATTGAGTTGCGGGCTGTGACAGAGTTGTCGCAGATTTTTACTTTGTTGTCCAAGTCTGGTATACTGGAATCAGTGAATGGCAGATTTTTACTTTATGAACTGAAAGTATCAACAGAAGTGATTCAACATCAGATGAATGCCGGACATTTACTCATAAAAGAAACATACAAATACTTTCAAACTAGACTCAATTAGATTTCAATAGACAACATCAGATGGATAAAAATTGCACTCTTAAATTCTCATCTTTCACATCCAAGTGGTAAAAACAGCAAATAGTTTTTGCTTCTTGATATCTCACCTTAAGATACAAAGAAGAAAGAATATGGTTCTGGACTAACCCCTATGATTTATATAGAAGAAGTGGAAGATCGAAGGGGTCCTGAATATAGAAGTTTGAAGAAATATGGAAACGCGTTTCAAATTACAACTCTAGTACGTGTTTCCTAATCTTGTATTAACTCGAATATGGAAACTGGAAGAGGGTCTACGAACTGTTTGATAGAAATTCTTAATGAATTTTCCGTTTGCCCAATTGGTTTCTATCTCTATCAAGCAACATAATGTTTCACTGATTTCACCCAGCAACACAATGCTTCTAAATGGAGAAACACCTTTTGTGTGTAAATGTCAGTAAACCTTTTGGTGATAAGATCGTAATTCCTTTCTGAAAAAAAGACACTGAAACTGAAGTGTTGTTCAGTTTCACTCTGACATTTGTATTTTCTAGTTTGCTATTAAATGGCTTGAATTGGTTGAAGTAAAGTTAGATACTTATTAAATATCCTATATTACTGCAGATGGTACACAATGGTTCATGCCGATGGATCCGTCGTTCAAACTTTTGATTACTTAAAGCAAAATGGGCTACAAGGACTTGTTGATATTTGGCCAAGACCTACTGCCATGGCATGGAAAATTATTGCTTGCTATGCAGCATTTGAGGCTCTACATCAACTTGCTCTTCCTGGCAAACGAGTTGAAGGTCCCATCTCCTGCAGGGAATGTACCTGTCTACAAGGTAATCAAAATGCTCCAATAATCGAATCCACTTTTTGTGTGTTCTACAGGATATATGCTCTGAAATCAACTTAATATGAGTGCATGTTGTTGCTAGTGAGGGCTCATGTTATCCCTAAATGATTTTCAGCATAATTGTGCCCATGTATGTCATGATTCAGCAATCTAATTGTAAGCATGTGAATCTTGATGAGCAATGATAAGCACCAATCTTAACTCGTTTTAAAAACTTAAGCTTGAAGTACCTTTTCAGTAAGATTGTTCCTGTTTCTTGTAGGCAAATGGTATGTTGGCATATGCTGTGACACTGGTTACCTACATCGGTCTTTGGTGGTAACGGATTTACAAAAACCAATGACTTTAGATTTCTCCGCATCTTTTTGGTTTAGTTAACAATACTTTATACTTCACATTGTTATTATTCAGGTTTGGAATATTCAACCCTGCAATCGTCTATGATCATTTGGGGGAGATTTACTCAGCACTCATCTTCGGAAGTTTATTCTTTTGTGTCCTTCTGTACAAAAGTGAGGTTTATGGATTGAAATGGGCTCAACAACTTATTTCTTGCCAGTACCCTCTCGTTTACTAATATAGTATATGTTGCATGTTTCTAATTTCCTCTCTTTGTCTATAAGGGTCATGTTGCTCCATCTTCTACCGACTCTGGATCATCTGGGAATCATTTCAGGACAATATAAGTTTATACTTCAGCTACTCTGGGTTATCTTTCACGGAATCTGATCATCTAGTCCACTTTACTTTAATATGGTCAGAGGTTTATACTCTATACATGCAAAAGGTTTACTGTTGGTGAAGCTTTTCAGGATCCAACTTTATTTTCTTTAGTGTTCCCATATTTGTGTCGTATTAAGAAGTAAATAGGAAAGATACAATTTCCTAGAGTAAATATTCTTGCAGTACTGGTAAACTATCCCACATAATATGCTGAATTAAGCTTATGGATAATGCGGGCTGCAGCCTTCTTTAATGTTTTATGTTTGAGAAACACATGCATTATGTCTGCCATGGTAACATAAACTCATTTGATGTGTTTATGTCATTCTTAGAAGTAAACGATGTATGTATTTGGTTTTTCTTTTAACTCGCAATTATGCGTTTCAATACGCACTAATATCTTGTCATATCCTTATTATGCAGGGAATGGAGCTATATCCTCGAATTGGGAAATGCTTGATATTAAGGTCTTTACAAATTGTAGATTCGGTATGATGTCTTGGGGTGTTCTTGCTGTCACCTACTTTATTAAGCAGGTCAGTCGCTTAATCATCCTCATCTAATGGATAGTTTCAGGAAGAGCACAACAGATTCTTTACCTGTGTGTTATAATGCGATACCATTTGTAGGTGAAACAAGAGAGTTCACAAAGTAGGCATAGATCTCAGCCAGGATGTTGTTAATTCAGATAGTCCCTTTCTAGATTTGCTGTCATGTAATACTCTTTTATTGTTCAACAAATGATTGCAGTATGAAATGAATGGGAAAGTAGCTGACTCTATGCTTGTGAACACTGTATTGATGCTTGTGTACGTAACCAAGTTTTTTTGGTGGGAAGCTGGATACTGGAGTAAAATGGACATTGCACATGATCGAGGTACCACTGAAGTACCCCTTTTTGTTAATTTTAACAGTACTGAAGCATCTTTATGCATGCTTGTATCCTTATAAAACCACTTTGAGTAGATAAAAAGTTTCAAACTAAGCACTCATTATTAGAGGTTTTCACAGCAAGCAGTCAGATTTAGACAACTAGGCCACTACTAACAGAAATATGAGCTCAACTAACAAGCGATCAGATTCAGGAATTCCTCAAGGTGCATTTATCCTTTTCAAAACATTTTACATCTCAGCTACACAATTACTACCTGAAATATTCAAGCATTTTAAAGGCACTTTGTTTTAGGCAGTGAATCAATTTCAATGTAGAGTCCCTCTACATGGACCGTTGTTTAGAACTTCTGTCGCTCAAACCTCATGGGGTTTGACATAATTCACACACAATTTAACAACCGATAAGGCAAGAGTCGCAGAGAATAGGGGACCGACTTTTCTCTACAATTTATTCATTTGCACCTGTAGTGAAAATGGTCTCGTGTTTTGATCTTCATCTTAGACAATCTTCACTCTCTTCCTTTGTTATGCATATTTCAAATTTATTAACCAAATAACTGAAAAGAACCAGAAAAAAGCTAAACAAGAAAATCTAATCACTGAAGAAAGCAAAGTCATACTATGTGTTACATTTGGTGAACTAGTGCTGGGTTTGTAAATGATTACATTAGAAAGCAAAGTCAACAAATGATTACATTAAAAAGAACCGAAATATCTCCCTAAAGATCTATCTGCCAAAGAGGCATTTAATTTTTAAGAATTTCAGTTGCCTCAAATCTTCTTGTTTGATTTCTACAGCTGGGTTTTATATTTGCTGGGGATGCTTGGTCTGGGTTCCGTCAAATTATACCTCACCTGGAACGTACCTAGTCAATCATCCAGTGGATCTTGGTACTCGGGTAACGTTACTGGAATGCTTCCAGAGATGGATAAAACAGAAGTGCTCCATCTGATAGAGTCCCCAGATGCTTTGAAGAAAAAAGTTTCAGAAGCCATGGCCGTTTTGGAGCGAGCTGGATCTGGATCTGATGCTGCAGATCAACTCGGTTCATTATCACTCAACTGAGTGTTATATGTTTGGTTAGACATTGATTTTTAGCTTTGGGTGCGTGCAGCCAAATTTTTGTGGCTTGATAATTCTGGACGAAAAAAATTCACCCATATGTGCGGAGAGTGGGAATTGGAGGGTGTGGATTGTTTTTCTATTTTAGTTTTACCTTTACCTTCACTGGCGGTTTAAGTTTTGCTTTGGATCACAAGGTTTTGTTGAATAATTTCTAGCTTTGATCAGAAGGCTGTTAAAATGAAGATCAGTTTCATATTAAAATGAATTTGCAGTACTTAGTTTGTCTGTCTACACAGTTTTTTTTTTTTTGTTCTGCAGTTTAAATTAGGATTATTATGTACTACTTTCGCGTGTGAGGATTTGTCCTAGCATCACTCATTCTATTGGCTTATAATCCTTGAGCTCGTAAACTAGTGTTGAATTACTGGAAAATTCATGTCTCTTATTTGAGCTGCAGCAGTCTTTGATGAATTTCAAGTGTTAAAATTATTATCTGACACAAAAATCTGCGACTCAGATAAGTTCTCTTATGCACTCAATCTTAAACTGCTTCCACTTGCCCTTGGGATGAAAATAAAATCACAGAGAAAGTTCAACAAGCACCTGCTAATTGCAAGAGAATCCGTAACTTTGGACGATTTGCTGAATTTGTCCAAAGACGTTAACAGGTGGGTGCAAACTTACACCAGATGGGATTAATGCAAACAGGTTGAGATATGGGACTGGGACTGGGACTGGGACTGGGAGAGTGACATATGTCTAGTCAGTTGGAGGTCGACTCCTTTCACTCATGAAGCCCCAGCCAAGTGACAAAAGAATGCCTTGGAATGTGAGACTTGAACCACACAACATTTTTCCACTACACCATCTTTCTGAGCAGCCAGACTCTTATAAGCATCTTTCATAGAATACTAATCATCTTTCTTCTGAATATGGAAATCTTTCATAGTATTTTCCAAATAGAGTTTAATTCCTTGATAGCTCTCTTGGGGAGAACAAAACATGAAAGCCAACAAAATACCATACCACCAGAAAAACATTTTAATAAGCAAAAGTCTGCCGGAATATGACTGCCGGGTTTGGACCGACCTGCTCTACCCCTTTTGAATTGTGAAAGCCAGCCGCAGAAAGAGGACCTTAGGGTTTAAGTCAATCCCGGTAGGCTGTTTTTATTTAAATGGGTTTTAGGGGTGCAGGACGAGATTTGTGCAGCTGGAATACCTGCAGCTTCTTTCACAATTCAACAGTAATAGAAGAGAACAAACAAGGAAAAGTAGGCATGACCGATTCAAGACCAACAGAAGAGAACAAACAAGTGAGTACTCAAATGAATTTTTTTCAATATTTTTTTTTGTTTTTGTTTTGGTGTAACTAATGACAATAAAGATGGCTGCAGGATGAGAGTGGCAGCGTCGTTCATTGTATGTCTCCTGACAGATGGCTACATTGGCTGAGGAATGATGATGAATGTGTTGTTGGTAAAGAGTTACAGCGTCGACGACGTTGGACTTGGATTAATGTGTACGCTATTTTTGAAAACGAAGATGGCTGTGGAGCATATGGAGTTGTTTTACGCAATGCGCTAGCAAATGTTGGTAGGTCGGTCAAGGTCTAGATTAGGAAATCTAGTTGGTTAAAGAAACCAAGTACTTGTGTCCTAAGTATAGCTTGACTTAAGAGGTTTGTCTCTTAGAGCTAAGTTAGGAAACCCTATACTTGTAGGAAAGTAATCCTTGTTAAGGAATGTGTCCGATCCTATTGATGTGTATAAATAGCCATAGAGAGAACTAGAGAAAACACATCAGAACTAGTAAGAGTTCTCTTCTTCTTTGCTTAGGCTTTGTATATTCCAACCTATACGGTGATATATAAAATTGCTTATTCCTTCCGACGATTCAACCTAGTTAAATACTTGTTCTTCTTGTGTGTGTGATTGTGTTCTTGGTGATATTGAGATACCTCGTAGTAGTGCAAACCTAACGCTTCCGCAAGCTTTGGCGCAACAATTGTATCGAGCAAGGAGACGCTCTTGGATACGGGTACTCGAATTCAGTTGAAGTGAAGGTATTTTTGAAGATTTCTTGAGGTAATTCTCAAAGGTTTCATTTTTATCTATATTTGAACAATGGTTGACGGGGACGAAGATCCGAAAAAATCCTTTAGGAAAACATTCGGAGCCCACAAGTAAAGATAAAGAAACAAAAGAAGAAATCGCATTGAGATAGATCACAACTCAAGGTAGAAAAGTTTACAGGAACCAATAACTTTGGTTTATGGAGAACGGACGTAATGGATGCTCTTGTTCACCTTGATCTAGAAGAAGCTCTAGAAGGTCGGCCGGTGGAGATGTCGAAAAGCAAGTGGAACAAGATGAATAAATTATGTCTTGCCGATACGAGGTGTTTAGCAAGCTGCGATAAAGAGTTAATTATCGGCCACGAGACTTGGCTAAGGATCTCAGGAAAAGCTAGAGAAGGAATACCTTGTGAAGAACGTAGCAAATAGGATACATCTTAAAAGGAATTTGTATCGCTATAACATGAAGAGAGGTGCAACTCTAACAAGGCACCTAGATTCATATAATAAACTTCTTCTTGAGTTGGTTAACTACGATGAGAAGATCAACGACGAGGAACAAGCTTTGTGCACGATAAATTCTCTTCTCGAAAAGTATGAACCGGTGATTAAAGCATTAATGCAGCAAGGACAAGATGACATACGCAGAGGTCACTACAAAGCATTGCGTAGTGAGGAGTTCGAGGAAGATGGATCGTGAAGATCTTGCAAGTGAAGCTAACAATGACTTGCTTCTTGCAAGAGGTCGTTCAACAGAGACGGGAGAAAGAAGAATGGTGGTTATGGTAAAGGTAGAGGACGTTCTAAGAGTAGGGGCCGACATTGCAAAAAGATGAGTGTGCTTGGTGCCATGATTTTGTTCATTGGGCTAAAGATTGTACCAAGCGTAAGGCAAGAGAAGGAGATAATAGTAATACCGAGGTGAACATTGCTAAAGGTAATGAAGAATCGAGATGATGCTTCGATTTTCGCTAATTGTGACACCATCACCTTGTGCTATGGATGGATGGTACATGGGTATTGGGATCTGGAGCAACATATCATATATGTCCATATCGTGACCGGGTTCTCAAGTTTTGAAGAGCTTGATGGAGAAGTACGTATGGGAAATAATCATACTGCGGTGGTGATTGGGATTGGTAGTGTTCGTATCAAGATGCATGATGGTATGGTTAGAGAGCTGAATGAGGTAAGATTTGTACCGGGCCATAAAGAAGAATCGATTTCACTCGGAACTTTAGAAGCTAAGGGCTATAAGATAGTCGCGAAAATGGTGTTCTAAAGGTAATCTCCGGATCTATGGTAATCATGAAGGGCATACGTCATCATAACTTATACTACTTGATTGGGAGTACAACAACGGGGAGATGTGTCTATTTCCAGAACACATCGAGTGCAGCATCTGAGAAGACAAAGCTATGGCACATGAGACTTGCACATCCGGGTGAGAAGTCGTTGCATAGGTTGATTCAACAAGACTTGTTGAAAGGTGCTATTGCACCAAGTTAGCATTTTGTGAACATTATGTTAAGGGCAAGAAAATAAGAACAAGCTTTGGCACAAAGAATTCACAACACTAGTGGAGTTCTTGACTATGTTCACTCGGATGTTTGGGGTCCTTCCAAGAATGCATCATTGGGAGGGAAACATTGGTTTGTGTCGTTCATTGATGATTATTCTAGGCGCGTATGGGTGTACACCATGAGGCATAAGGATGAAGTCCTAGAAATCTTTGTGAGGTGGAAAAAGGCAACTGAGACTCAAACTGGCAGGAAAGATCAAAGTACTACGTTCGGACAATGGTGGAGAGTACAAGAGTGATACGTTCTTGCAAGTATGTCGGGGATGAGGGGATAAAGAGGCACTTCACGTTAAGAAGACACCGCAACAGAATGGGGTAGTTGAACGCATGAATCGTACTTACTGGGAGAAGGTACGATGTATGTTATCTAATCTTGGATTAGGTAAAGCGTTTTGGCCGAAGGCGGTTACATATGCGTGCTTCCTCATTAATAGGTTGCCATCAGCTGCATTAGAAGGTAAAACTCCTATGGAGAAATGGTTTGGTAAACCAGCTTATAATTATGACTCAATTCATATCTTTGGTTGTCTGCGTGGTATCATGTTAGTGAAAACAAGCTTGATAGCCGTCCGTAAAAGGAATCTTTGTGGGTATGAAAAGTGGAGTGAAAGGATTCAAAATTTGGAATCCAAGAGAAAAGAAGATAGTCATGAGTAGAGATGTCACATTTGATGAGATGTCTATGGTAAAGTCTTGGGGTTCTCGGCGGGTGGAGAATAGAATCACCAATACTAATGAGCCTTTGCAGCGGGTGGAGATTGATGCAACTCCACCAATTCCGCTTAAGTCCAGACTGTTTCAGAATACTTGAAGACATTGGGTCTTCAAGAGAGGTAACTACTGAAGTTCCAAATGATAGTGACACTATTGAGGAAGAGGAACAAGAGTCGGTAGAAGATACGGAAGCTACGGTCATGGAGACCATAGCAACCGATGGCAAACTGAGAAGATCAACCAGAAGCTTTGGTTGGATGAATGATTACATTGCTTATGCATTATCAGTTGTTGAAGATGGTACTCCTACTTCCTATTTAGAACCGATACGCTAAGTGCGAGTGTAAAGAATGGGAAGCAAAGCAATGCAGACGAGATGGAGTCTCTTTACAAGAATGGCACATGGACTCTTATGAAACTTCCGAACGGTAAGAAGGCCATAGGGTGCAAGTGGGTATATGCTAAGAAAGAAGGATCTTCGGTGAATCAAGTACGCTACCAAGGCAAGGTTAGTTGCAAAAGGTTATGCCCAAAGAGAAGGGATTGACTACAATGAGGTGTTCTCTCCGGTGGTAAAACACTCATCAATCCGTATTTTGTTGGCCTTGGTAGCACAATATGATTTAGACCTAGTTGCCTTGATGTTAAGACTGACATTCTTACATGGTGATCTAGAGAGGAGATCTATATGACTCAGCCGAGTGGGTTCAGGTTCTTTGGAAAAGAAGATTGTGTATGTAAACTAAAGAGATCGTTGTACGGGGGCCGAGTCTCCAAGAAAATGGTACAAGCGATTTAACCAGTTTATGATAGGCCAAACATACACAAGAAGTCACTATGACCATTGTGTATACTTCAAGAAGCTATGTGATGGGTCTTTCATATATTTGCTCTTGTATGTCGATGATATGTTGATTGCATCGAATAACAAGAAAGAGATTGATAACTTGAAGTGCATGTTGTCATCCGAGTTTGAGATGAAAGATCCGGGAGAGGCTAAGAAGATTCTTGGTATGGAGATTCAACGTGACAGAGAGAAGGGTAAGGTTTGTTTGTCTCGGAAGGCATATTTGAAGAAAGTGTTTTTAAGTTTGGTGTCTACAGAAGGAACTAAATCCGTAAGTACTCCCCTTGCTTGCTCATTTTAAGTTGAATGCGAGTATGTCTCCCACTACTAAAGAAGAACGAAAGTATATGGCCCAAGTCCCATATCTTTGAGGCTGTTGGTAGTTTGATGTATACGATGGTATGTACAAGGCCGGACATTTCACATGCGGTTAGTATGGTCGGCCGTTATATGCATTGTCTCAGTAAGGGACATTGGCATCTTTGTGAAATGGATTTTAAGGTATCTTTATGGTACAGATTGATGTTGGCTTGGAGTTTGTGAAGGATAGAACAAAAAAATCAGTTGTGTGTTGGGTATGTGGATTCTGACTATGCTGGTGATTTGGACAAGAGACGTTCAACTACAGGGTATGTATTTACCATAGCAGGAGCACCAGTTAGTTGGAGATCAATATTGCAGCTCTTGTGGCGCTTTCAACTACGGAGGCGGAGTATATGGCGCTGATGAGAGGCATTTAAGGAGGCTATATGGTTACAAGGTTTGCTAGATGACTTAGGAGTTGTGCAAGATCAACGCCCGTGCATTGTGATAGTCTAAGTGCAATTTATTTGGCTAAGAATCAAGTGCATCATGCTAGAACCAAACATATAGACGTGCGGTTTCACTTTGTGAGAGAAATTCTTGAAGAAGAAGACATTCTACTTGTGAAGATCGATACCAAAGATAATCCAGCTGATATGTTGACTAAAGTAGTATCTGGGATCAAGTTTCGACATTGTTCGAAATTGATCCACATCCTTCCGGTTTGATGAAAGGCCCTTTTGGGTAGAGGTTCTTAGAAACCTGGTGGAGGTCTTCTAGCAAGACCATTTGAGAGAACTACGGTCGGGTTTGATTCCTATTGAGGATACGTAGGCAGCCAGTGATGGTTCAATCGACGTTGGAAGATGGAGGTGATTTTTCTATTGATCGTCTCATGCATGAATGCATGATCCGAGGTGGAGAATTGTTGGTAGGTCGGCCAAGGTCTAGATTAGGAAATCTAGTTGGTTAAAGAAACCAAGTACTTGTGTCCTAAGTATAGCAAACTTAAGAGGTTTGTCTCTTAGAGCTAAGTTAGGAAACCCTATACTTGTAGGAAAGTAATCCTTGTTAAGGAATGTGTCCGATCCTATTGATGTGTATAAATAGCCATAGAGAGAACTAGAGAAAACACACCGTAACTAGTAAGAGTTCTCTTCTTCTTTGCTTAGGCTTTGTATATTCCAACCTATACGGTGATATATAAAATTGCTTATTCCTTCCGAGGATTCAACCTCGTTAAATACTTGTTCTTCTTGTGTGTGTGATTGTGTTCTTGGTGATATTGAGATACCTCGTAGTAGTGCAAACCTAACGCTTCCGCAAGCTTTGGCGCAACAGCAAAGCCATTAGTTTCTTCAGCCAAGTTCTCAGAAAATGGAATATCTTTTTTTCATCAAGCACTCATGGGAATAAAGGCTGGCGTCGAACTTGCTGAGAAACGTAAACTATCTGATTTCCATGTCCAAGCGTAATTCTTGTACACTCCCAGCTCTCTTTCGCTATAGGTCGCTGCTCTAATCATGAATGCCTAGAGACGCGTGATCCTTCGAGATTTGCGGGAGGTGTAAGACTTATTTTTCTCGTTTGCATCGGGTATTTCTTCGATTTCCCTTGGCATGGAACTTAGAGCGCCGAAAAATAGTAGGATATGGAAGTTCATGGGGTGGGAATAAGGTGCGTTATCCGCGAATCGCGAAATGAATAAAAGACATGAAGTTAAGAAGAATGAAGAAAAGGTTGCCCCCGATGAGATGGAAGCAATTGATTTTCCGCAGGAGCTAAGAAATATTATTTGGAAAGATGCTTGTTTTATTCCAGACTTCTTCAGGGAGATGGGATCAGCGGGTCAAGAGGACTAGGAAATACGATCACTATGTAATAAAAATGTTGGGTGCAATAATCAAAAACAAGGAAAAAATCAAATAAGCAAAAGTTATTGATACTTAGCTCATTTATAGTGGAAGTGATCGATTTGATGAAACGGACGAGCTCCCCAAATCTCCGCAACAACAACAAGGCAAAACTTTGGAAAAACAGAGTGATTCACGTGTTCAACACGTTGCCCTTAAGACATTAGCGCCCGGCTACACTCAAGAGTGATGCTATAGCCCTCAAGGTGACGGATATCTCCAGGATAAAACACCCTACTACACCTACTACTAGCATATGTAGTAGATGCTCAACTTGAGCTTGGCAACTCCGAAAAAACCGTTAAGGAAAATCGCGAACGCTTAAGAAACGACCATAAAATATTTTCCCTTAGGGGTCCCTCTAAAATATGGAGCAACCCCTTTCCCATGATTTTTACAAAAGTAGTGAATTTGTTTATATAATGGAACAAAACAACTTAAGAAGAATAACTTCCGATGTGGGGACTAAAAGCTTATATAGTCTCCTAAAACAACTAAGAAGTGGAAACTCCACAATATGGGACTAATAGGTTTTTTCATTCACAAAAGAAAACAATAAATTATAATTTTATTAAAACCTTAAAAATTATTTTTTATTAATTGTTTTTCAACAATTCCCTACATAAATGAAAACTCAATAAAACACAAAAACACAGATAGATCTTGGTAAATCAACAACCCAATTACCCGAACTGACTAAACAGACAGACAAATCGTGTCTGCTGAATTCATACTAGCCATTCCAACGTCATCTCCCTCACACAACAGTGCGATGACCCCAGGATCATACTATGGATTTCTAAAATCATATAGTATAGAGAGCTTTCATCTTTAGTTCCTCACAAGTGAGACTAAATGTTCCTTTCACCAAAGTGAAAAAGCATGAACTAGTGAACCCTTAGTGACCCTTAGATCCTAAGTTCTAGTAATACCAAAACCATCAAAACGAGAATCACATAAAAAGCGCAGGAAATACCATTTTAGGCAGAGGTGTCCATGAGGTCTTGAACCTTTGCTTAGTGAGATATTACCGGAATTACTTGCTAGATACAGTGAACTATGTCTTGAACCGCTAGCGTTTGATGTAATTCGCGATAACAACCACGGATGATATCTCCAAGGGTGTGCCAAGCTCGTACCGTTTTGTCCAATTTGGCCCTTGACATATCTTGTTTCTCGAGAATGCTCTAGAGAATCAAAGCTCATATTCTCATAGGGAAGCGGCCCCACTTCCTCATTCGAGATAGGTGAGTTTCCATAAAGAGTGTTTCTTGCTACACCCCACTTCAATCTTAAATTGAAACTATAGAACTCATTAAGACTTCTTAAAAGTCATCCTTCACATGCAGTCACACTATCACGTCTACACCATGGGAAGGGCGAGAGAATGAAATTCTCTCGATAGTGTTTACCTTTACCCACCACAAATTAGTTGTCTCATTCGAAACCTTGTTCATGGGATCTCCAGTCAGTAAGGTTGAGTATCCTTCATGGCAAGTTTAATTTATGAGCTTAAGCCCCATCCCCTCGATGCATTTCTAACTATCTCTTTGGATAAACCTTTCGTCAAAGGTTGCGCGATATTCTCCTTAGACTTTATCCAATCAATGGAAATAACGCCGATTGAGATTATTTATTTTTAGCTTTAGCTATTATAGCTTGGCTAACACTATGTATAGATATAGCTGCACAGGCCTATGCGCAGAGGAATGTCTTCTAAAAAGCATCTTAGGCACTCGGCCCCCTCTCGTGCTTTATCTAACGCAATACTCTTAGATTCCATAATGAATTGAGCAATATATGTCTGTTTGGAAATCTTCCAAAAACAAACCCTCATGCTAGAGTGAAACCATATCCACTCGTAGACTTAGACTCCTCCGAGTCAACTATCCAGCTTTGCATCATAAAGTCCCTCAAGGACAAGAAGATACCTTTCATAAATAAAATAAAAGGTAATAGAGTATTTTAGGTACCATAATACTCTACTAAGTGCATCCCAATGCTCTTGCTCTGGACTACAAGTATATCTACTTAACTTACTCAAAATATAGGCAATGTCCTGGACTCTTACAGTTCATTAAATTCATCGAGACATCATATAACTCTTGAGTATTCAAGTTAAGATACTCCATTTTCCTTATTTTTCTTGAGTCTACAAGAAGAATCATATGAAGTACAAGCAGGCTTACAATCAGACTGATTGTATCTCTTAAGTACAAATTCAACATAATGAGAATGACTAAGACTATAAATGTTTGATTATCTTTTAATCCTCATCCCTAAGATTAAATCAAAAAGCTTTAGTCTTTCAAGTCAACGTTCTCATTTAGTGCATGGTTTTAGTGGAATTAATCACATCTATGTTTGTATCAAGTATAAACATATCATCAACATACAAGCATACAATCACACAGGCATCCTTAACAAGTTACTTATAAATATACTTGTCAGATTCATTAACTTAAATCCACTACACATTATCTCATGGTCAAATTTTCCATGTCACTGTTTATGTGCTTATTTGAAAACCATACAAAGATTTGTTCAACTTACAAACTTTGTCTTCATAACCTTTCACTACAAAATCCCCAGGTTGGTCTATGTAAATTTATTTATCTAATTTAAAATTTTAGAAAAGTTTTCTTAACATCCCTCTGATGTAACTTTCTAAGTTCTTTATGACAGCAATAGCAATTAGCATCTCAACGGAAGTAATTCTTGTCACATGTGAATACGAATCAAGTAAATATACAACTTCTTTTAGTTTATAGCATTTAGCTACCAACTTAGCCTAATATTTTTTTCCACAGTTCCATCTACCTTACGTTTCCTCTTAAAGACTCATTTACATCATATGGTCTTACTCCCTAGAGGTAAATTAATAACTCTCAATTCTGGTTATGACGGACTGAGTCCATTTCACTAAATGAATCTTCTTACCAGGATGGGGTTTCGGTAGATGTCAAGGCTTCTTTACAAGTCTGGAACTCAGACTAAGCTAGGCATATTATGAAGTCAGGTCTCTAATAAGTCTCAGTTCTAATCCTTTTACTTCTCCTAGGCTCAACGCTACTTCATCTTCTTTCGAAGGTATATTCTGACTAGTTGAAAGACATCTAGGGGATCAACAACACATCCCTAAGAAGAGACATGTTTCAAGAATAAACATGTTCAAAGAACTCAGCATCCCTAGATTCCGTAATAATATTCACACCAAAGTCAGAAAAATCACACCAAAGTTTGAAAAAATCAGAACACACAACCAAAAATCTATATGCAGTAGGGTACTCATGATATCTTATCTAAACACCCCCATACTTTGACGTATGCATAAGAAGGTTGTCTATCTTTCATAAACATATGGAGTTTTATCTAATCCATTAAAGGTTACTCTATTCAGGATATAACAAAATCAGAGGACGACCTCCCCCCCACAAGTTGGCGGTTAATCCTTTAATCAACATGGCATAAATCATCTCCTTAATGGTTCTGTTCTTACGATCAACTATACCATTAGACTACGGTGAATGAGGAGGTGCGATCTCATGAATAATGCCATTTAACAAGTAAAGTTCTCCTATATGAATTTCATACTTGCCATCATGTTCAGACCTAACCCTTTTAGTGGTAACATATACTTTGCTCAATTTCAAGTTTATACTCTTAAGGATTCTAAGGCATCATCCTTACCCCTAAGTAAGTATACAAGATAGTACCTCGTACAATCATCTATGAAAGTTATAAAAACACCTTTTACCACCTTAGTTTGGGTTGATTTCATGTCAACTAGGTCTAACTGAATTAATTCTAAGGGCTTAGAATTACTCTGAGCAATTTTGCTAAAAAGTTTTATAACATATTTTGATTCTACGAATATTTAACTTTTGTGTTCAATATCCAAACTAAATTTGGGTATGCAGCCTACGCTTCGATTTATGCATTGACTTATATAAGTTTACGACTCCATGTCTACCATGCAAAACATTCAATCACGCAAAAGAAAACGCAAGAATCAACTACTTCATCAATTTTTTCGTTAAGCTTATATTGACCTTAAGTCTTATAACGTTTCCTTAAAAATCACATGCCCTTAGGTACGACAAGTTTTCCATATTCAATTAATATCTTAAGTCTTTTACCATCTACAACATAACAAGATACAAGATTCTTGCATATGTCCGAAACATGAAAACTTCATTCATGTGAGAATATTACATATATGAGTCACGCTCGACCTTTCCCTTTTATGCAACCTCTCGTCGGGTGAGTTACTCATATAGAGTTTCTCGACATCTCCTATCCTACGATAGGAGGTGAGCAGTCTCTGTTTCAACAAACATGCTTGGTGGCTCCAAAGTCCACCTACTTGGTCTCTCACATTAGTTATTAAAATAACTTCCGAGCATCATGCCACCGAACTCGTACTAGTTTTTTTTCAACTAAATTAGCATTAACTATCTACTAATTAAGGTTTTTATGTTGCCTACAATTTCTTCGCCCGTATGGCTAGGATTTTACACACATAAAAATCACCCTTAATTAAAGTAATGCTAGATTCAGGTTTATGAAACATTCCTTTCTTAAGAAGACTACGCTCAGAGTTGCGTTTGATGTTCCAACCTTTGTCAGCTTTGGAAAAATTGTGTTCATCCACATGTGCCTGTTAGCCATGTCCCTTTCCAGTTTCATGTCACAATCTTTGTTTATACTCTGACTACGGAGATGGTAATTTCTCAATCACCTAATACACCACATCTCAGAAACCTTAGTTCCGAAATGGAAGATAAAATATGAGTTTTGAAGATAATATCTAGATTTACAAACTTCGTTTGAACCACCATATCAAAAAACTCATGGTTACCCCATAAAAACTACTTTAGTTAACAAAACATTTCTGCCCGTCAGAATTTTTCAGGAACGTTTCTCTGTTTTGTAAAATATAAAAAAAAATACTTTTACATCTCCAAAAATTCTGAAATTTTACGTGGGTAACTATCAGGATATCCACTACGTTGTGTCAAAAGGGTTCATCGAAATTCCTTCTAGGTTGAGAGATAAATTCGAAACTCTACAGCTGACCAAAAATTCGTTTTCTGTTTTTTCACTCCATAAATAACATCCATGATTCACAAACCAATCAACCATTCTTGATTATTACAAATTCTAATGTCTTAAGATTGTTGGGTGCAATAATCAAAAACAAGGAAAAATCAAATAAGAAAAAGTTATTGATACTTAGCTCATTTATAGTGGAAGTGATCGATTTGATGAAACTGGACGAGCTCCCCAAATCTCCGCAATAAACAACAAGGCAAAACTTTGGAAAACAGAGTGAGTCATGTGTTCAACACGTTTCCCTTAAGACATTAGCGCCCGGCTACACTCAAGAGTGATGCTATAGCCCTCACAGGATGGATATCTCCAGGATAAAACACCCTACTACACCTACTACTAGCATATGTAGTAGATGCTCAACTTGAGCTTGGCAACTCCGAAAAAACCGTTAAGGAAAATCGCGAACGCTTAAGAAACGGCCATAAAATATTTTCCCTTAGGGGTCCCTCTGAAATATGGAGCAACCCCTTTCCCATGATTTTTACAAAAGTAGTGAATTTGTTTATATAATGGAACAAAACAACTTAAGAAGAAGAACTTCCCGATGTGGGACTAAAAAGCTTATATAGTCTCCTAAAACAACTAAAAAGTGGAAACTCCACAATATGGGACTAATAGGTTTTTTCATGCACAAAAGAAAACAATAAATTATAATTTTATTAAAACCTTAAAAATCCTTTTTTATTAATTGTTTTCCAACAAAAAATAGTCAGTAGACAGTTTTGGATGCCTTTCAAAATGTTGGAAATTTGTGGCCCTCCACAAATTTGTGAGAATTGATGTGTTCTCATGATAATCAAGAAAGCAAAGATTGTAAAATAGAGATGATAGAGAGAAAGAGAAATTGTATTATGATAATAAAACCGATAAACATACGATATTGTTTCGGACATATTTAGTGTGTCTCAATAACATGACTAAATCACTGACCAATGACTTCTAAGAATGTCAAAGTCAATATTTTTGACTTTGACAAACAATATCATTATTCCTAATAGCCTCCCTCAAACTGATAATCATTATTCCATCAGTTACATGAACACAATTTTCAGAAGTGAAATTGCCAGACATAGCAAGCTGACAATTTTCAGTTGAAGTAGAAGCACCAGCCTTAGACAATATTCAAGTAGATACTGAAGAAGAAATCCCAAGTAACTGCTGAAGAAGAAAAGTAAACACAGGAGCACATAGTCCTTTTGTGAATAAATCTTCCAGCTAATATTCTGAAGCTATAGGTTGAACATTAAGAAAGCCACTTGTAATTAACTCCCGTACAACATGATAGTGTATCTTTATATGTTTTTTCCAGTGATGAGAAACAGGATTAGCAGAAAAATATATAGCGCTTGTATTATCACAATAAAGAGTAATATGCAACTTCAAAGAAATATGCACACTGAATAAAGAAGATAACCATTCCAACTCTGCAGTAGCAACAGAGAGACATTCATATTTTGCTTCAACTGTAGATCTTGAGACAGTTGGTTACTTTTTACCAGACTAGGAAATTAATGAGCTACCTAGAAAAATTGCATAACCTCTTGTTGATCTTGCAGTTTCAAGACAATTTCCCTACACAGATTAGAATCTGTGTAGGATGTTAGCTGTTCAATATCTCATTTTCTTAAAGTAATTCCATACCCAATAGTACCCTTCAAAAATCTAAGTATTTTTTTAACTAACAACATGTGTACATCTGTAGGTGCATGCATAAACTGACTTACATAATTAACACCAAAAAAAATATATTAGGTCTTGTCAAACACAAATATTGAAGCATACCAACTATAGTTCTATACTCAGACACATCTTGTAACAAAGTACCCTCATTAAGAGAAACTCTTTGACCTTTAGCTACAGGAGTGCCACATGGATTACACTCTGTCATTCTAGCCTTTTCCAACAACTCAACTGTATATTTTTTCTGTGTTAACATGATGTCATTAGATGTTCTCACAGCTTCTATACCCAAGAAATAATTCAGATCACCCAATTGTTTCACTGTAAAAACTGAACTCAATAATTTGAACCAAATGATCAAGCAAAGCATTAAAAGTACCAGTTCAGATAATGTCATCAACATATAATAAGAGCACCATCATTTCTGAACCAACAACATAAACAAACATAGAAAAGTCTGACACTGTTCTCACAAACCCATAAGAAATTAGAGAAGAACTAAACTTGTGAAACCAAGCCCTTGATGCTTGTTTTAAACCATACAAACTTTTTTTCAGATGACAAACTCTATGAGAAAATTCTTTACTAACAAAACCAGGTGGTTGTTTCATATATACATTTTCTTTTAAATCTCCATGTAAGAATGCATTTGATACATCTAATTGTATTATAGGCCACCCCCTATTAACAACAATTCATAACACAAATCTAACTGTTGTTGACTTGACTACAAGACTAAAATTCTCACCATAATCAATCCCATCTTTTTGATTACAACCTTAAGCAACTAACCTTGATGTGAATCAATCAATTGTGCCATCTGATTTTAATTTCACTATATACACCCATTTACATCCTAATACATTCATATGAGGTTATGGATCAACTAAATCCCGTGTACCATTTCTTTTTAAAACTTCATTTTCAACCCTCATTGACACTGCTATTGCCGATATTGCATTTCCATATTGAAGCTTTTTGGTTCAGAAGGAGTATTTAGTAAAGAAGCAAAAGCATTAGGTAGAGGATATTTAACAAAATAATGTAAAACATGATCAGAAAAGGATTTTGGTTTTACAATTCCACTTTGAGATCTTGTAACAATAGTTGAAGAAGGAGCAATATCAGATAAAGATAAAGAAGACTCACTTATAGAAAGAGAATCAGAAGAAGAGGTATAATTAAAATAAAACTCATTTTTAGAGAAGATAACATGTCAAGAAATATATGTTCTCTTAGAAACAGGATTATAACACTTGTATCCTTTATGTAAAGTACTATACCCAATAAAAACACATTTTACAGATTTGGGGGATAATTTATCAGCTCTCGAATGACCCAAAAAGGATAACAAATACATCCAAAAACCCTTAAAAGAGAATAATCTGGAGATTCATTGTACAATATTTGAAAAGGAGATTTATTATGAAGAATGGGAGTTGGAGTTCTATTGATAAGGTAAGTAGATGCTAAAAAAACATCATACCATTACTCTTTTGGACAAGAAGTATTGAAAAGTAAAGTATTTCCCATTTCAGCAATGTGTCTATGCTTTCTTTCAGCAAGACCATTTTGTTCTGTGGTTTTTGGACAATATATTCTTATTTGAATTCCAGAAGAGTCCAATTTTTTTTTTTTAAAAAACCCTTTAACCAGGTCACTAGCACCATCAGTTTGAAAAGCTAATATTTTTGTTTTAAAAATATTTTCATTTAAAGTCTTGAAAACATTGCAAAGCCTTAGTCTTGATTTGCGTTGGATAAATCCAATGAAATCTACTGAAATCATCAATAAAAAGTATATAGTATCTATGTCCTGCCAATGAGGTGACAGGAGCAGGACCCCACTCATCACAGTGAACTAGTGCAAGTGGAGAAGAAGCATGAGATGGAGATAGTTGAAAAGGTAGTCTCTTGATCTTTGCAAGTTGACAAGGATGATATAAAGACAATAAAATTGATGATTTAAGAATAATATATTTTTGATTATGAAGATGTTGAACAATTTTAGAGGATGGATGACCCAATCTATTGTGCCAAATATTAGAGGAAGCAACAAGAGATGAAAAAGCAAACCTGCATCATAGTAGAAGTAATGGGATATAAGTTGTTAACCATTTTACCCTGAGCTACCAAAACATTATCATGCAAGCTTCTTATCTCATATCCTAAAGGATCAAAAGTAATATATTAATCATTATATTTTGTAAACTTAGCTACTGAGAGCAAATTATATTTCATGTCTGGCACATGCAAAATATTATCTAACTTAAAACTTGTTTTTGGTGTATTAAGGGTAGCACTACCAGTAAGATAAATAGATAATTTCTTACCATTGCCAATCATAAATGAGTCGTTTCCTTTGTAGTTAGAAGTATTCTGAAGCAATGTTCTTTCTCCAGTCATATGAGTTCAAGCACCACTATCAGAAATCCACACAGTATTTGAAGAAGAAGAAGAAGAAGAAGAAGAAGGATCATCATTAATTGAACCATCATTAACACTTATTCCTGTAAAAGCTTGTTGAGTAAGATTTGAACCATTCATTGTACCAGCTGAAAAACTTTCTCCATTATCAGTATTTACATAATGTGCGTGAGAAGAAGTAATATTTATATTGCCAGTTGAGGGTGGATGATATCTAAAGAAGCACCTTGTTGCTAAATGACCCCTTTTCTTGCATATCTGACAAAACATCTTTGAATACTCTATATAAGGCCTCCCATTAGAACTTGAAGTAGAACCAGTGGACCCATTTGAGCTAGAACCATGTTGATACAGACTATTTCTATAATTGCCACCATTTCCATTTCTATCACCATTTCTCATGTTATTGGTATAGTCATTTGAACATTTCTTGCATATAAAGCAGTTGTATTATGTTCATCATATATGTTGTTATGCTGTTGTTGTCTTTCAGCCATAAATTGTTCATGTGAAAGTAACTTTGGTATTAATTCACCAAAATTATATGGGTTTTCCCTATTTTGTGGGCAGATGACAAAAATATCATAGTCACTGCTTAACCCATTCATAAAAACATCATGAGATCTGTTTAACTTATTTTTTCTCCAATTGCTGCTAAAGAATCAGCTATGTTCTTTATCTTTTGAAGATATACCATAATTGACCGATTCTTTTTTTTTAATACCATGTAATTGAGTTCTTAACATATTTTTCCTAGCAAGATATTGAGTTCTAAAATTTGTTTCAAGATAATCCCAAATTTCTTTTGCCATAGTGGAAAAGCGGGGGTCTAACAACCACACCCAATATTGCATTCAGAAATATGTATGGAATAACTCCAATATAATTCCAAGAGAATCAACTAGACGGTCAAAATTTATCCAGGTGTTTATGGGTGAAAACTGTTTCTGCTGATTATGGTAATTTTGGGTATGTGGATGAGAAACGAATCTAAACCCTAAACAATACACTGCACGGGAGTACTTTTGATTCGAGAGATCAATTTGTACAATCCTGGCCTAAACCAAGAAATGGCCGTTCCAGGCTTGCTTCGGTCACAAAGTGAAGGAGAAGGGTTGGTCTTAGGGAGGGAAGCGAAGAGAGTTTTGAGACCAGAATGGTTAATTCTGAAGATGTGGCTTGTTTTATGACTTGTATCAGAAAGTGGAACTGGCTTGCATAGTGAAAAGCTATCAGTTCTTGGCGATTTCTGGATACTATCTTGGTGCCGACCAAAAACTTGTTGTTTTGTGGTAAATAGGTGAAACCTATTTATGCAAGTCATATTGAAACGTACCATGGTATCGTAGAAAATGGAAACGATTGAGTGGTGGAAGAATATAGTAACGTGTAACCGTCATGCATTATGCTTCCGTGATGAAGGAAGTGAATTAGTTTACACAATTACTTTCATCACCACTAATTGTCCCACTGCATGACACTTTCTTATAACGGGCGTATTGCATGCCGCACGCTGTAAACCACCAGACCAATACCCTGATGAGCATCCCCCAGTTTGTGACATGTTTGATGTCTCGAGTGTTTTCGTGGAAAACTTATAGCAGATTGCTATGTGTGGCAAGTTAAAGTCAAGAGACTTGCCATAGGAAAATAGCATGTGATGCTATTAGGCTTGCCTTGGCTGGCCGCCTAAAACTTGCCACAAGTCCGTCAGTTTGGTGGCGAACTTGAATGGTTGAGATTGCATCTCATGATTATGGCTACCTTCTGTTGGCGCCTGGTAATGTCACAGTGGCGTTTTTGGCGTACGCCGGTGGCATTGCAGCATGACTGGCATACCTCGTGCATGCCAGTGGCACGGTGGTGTAAGTGGCGCCTGGCGTAGCCATGGCCACTAGCTGGTCGCCTGGAACTTGCCGCAAGTCTGTCAGTTCAGTGGCGAACTTGGATGGCTGAGATTGCATCTCATGAGGAAGGGTAGCCATTGATTATGGCCATATCTTTGTTGTGTAGCAAAGTGGCGCCTGGCGTAGCCGTGGCATAGCGGCATGCCAGTGGCGTAGCCGTGGCAGCAATTTTGGCATATTGGTGTTAGACCCAAATATGGCTCTGACAACATTGGCATCGATCCCAATGCTCTGGGAAACGTTATTTGGCTTGGTTAACGTAGCAATTTTGCCTAAATTAGGGTTTGGCATGTCGAAACACTAATTAGTACGTGTGGCATGGCTGCGTCATGGTGACGTTGTGGCATGGCCATACCTGTGGCGTTTTGGCATGGCCAAAGCTAGGACTTGACTCCGTGGCAAAAGTTAGGGTTTGGCGGCGTGGCCAAGGCTAGGATTTGGCGTCGTGGCCAAAGTTAGGGCTTTGCGGCGTGGCCAGGGCTAGGATTTGGCGTCGTGGCCAAAGTTAGGGCTTTGCGGCGTGGCAAAAGCTAGGATTTGGTGCCGTGGCCAAAGTTAGGGCTTGGCGGCGTGGCCAAGACTAGGATTTGGCACCGTGGCTAAATCTAGGGCTTGGCGGCGTGTCCAAGGCTAGGATTCGGATCCATAGCCCAAGTTAGGGCTTGGCGGCGCGACCAAGGCTTGGATTTGGCGTCGTGGCCAAAGCTAGGGATTGGCGGCGTGGCCAAGGCTAGGTTTTGTCACCGAGGCCAAAGTTAGGGCTTGGCGGCGTGGCCAAGGCTAAAGTGCCTCGTGGCATGTTACTGCGGCAGAGTGGCATGTTGGCACGTCAATTAATATGTTATTGTGGTAGGGCGCATTTGGCTTGCCAGTTAGTATGGTGGCGCGGCAGGGTGCGTTTGTCCTTTAATGTATAGTGGTGAGTTTAGAGCGAATTGATTGGTCAAGAAAAGGGGTCGGCCAAACATGAGGTGCGGCCGCACCTCTAGTGCTCGTGGCGTATTTAAAGTGACCTAATTGGTCGGTAGGAAGGAGAGGGTCCGGCCAAGCATGGGCGCGGCTACACTTCTGGTGTGAGTGTGGCGGCTTTAGAGCGACCTGATTGGTCGATGGAAAAAGGGGCCGGGAAGTATGGGCCCAACCACAACTTATGTGCGCGTGGAGAGTTTAAGGCGACCTGATTGGTCGAGGGAAATATGGCCGGTTTAGGATGGGGCGTGGCCTATGGCAAATGGCGCTGGCTGGCTTAAGGCATGGCCACGCCTCCCATTCGGCTGCTCCTATCCTGCGGCTCCCTGTTTTCTGATTCTCGGCAAGATTTTGCATCTACTAATCCATGGTGGATTAATTACCTAGTTTGCGTAGGCTTAAATTTCGACAAGCAAGGTCTGATATATTGCGTTAAGGCGCAAAACCCTAACTTTTGCAAGTTAGCCGGGGTGTCGATTGAATTCTATGTGTTGACATAGAGTTCCTTTAAGTTCATTGCCAGAGAGCAACATGATTTATGATTGAATACCTTATGCAAAGACCTTATCCTTGATATTTGGAAATTTGTGCTACTCTGCTGCGAGTGAACACAAATTGTCATGCCATACCAACCTTAAGGGTTCAGCCGGGAACATAGCATAGAAAGTATTCAAAGAAACTCATATTGAGTGAGTATAGGCAAGGCGCCAAAATTTACAGAACATCTGGGATGGTTGCTACATGCGCCAGCCTGGATAAATTTCATGTAAATATATTGAATGTCTCAATAAATATTCCAGTGGAGAGGTTAACACTCACGGCTCCGTTTCCTCGCAGAGTGACGTCACATCAGATGCAAGGTTTTACAATTTTAACCCTAAGCTAAAAAACACCATCAACATTAAGTCCCCTGCTTAACATGTAATAGTAACATTGTTGCGGGGTAAACATGAGATGGTGACATAAAAGGATAAAAAATCGAAAGGGCAAGACATGAGAAGATTACCGGGAAAATTCGATTGACCTTTGGCAAGAGGCATGAGAAGTCACGCAATCTTTGTCTTTGGCGCATACATCTTGGCCACTTTTAGTCTTGGTGACATATATTATTTGTGTAGCGAGCCTTGAATACAAAGATGAGTGTTGAGGTGGTGGAGCCGTCAACACTATAATTTATTGAGGCAGTATGCATGACAACATAGTAGTGAGTGTTGAGGAATTTGTACGTCTCAACACTAAAATGAGAGAAGTGTTGAGGCAGTTTTCCTGGAAACACAGTGATGACTATTGAGGAATTTGAACGTCTCAACACTAAGAGGAAAAATGTGTTGAGGCAGTTTGCCTGGCAACACAGTAGTGAGTGTTGAAGAATATGCATGTCTCAACACTAAGATAAAAGGATGTGTTGATGCCCGGCAACATAATGGTGAGTGTTGAGGAATTTGTACGTCTCAATACTAAGAGAAAAGGATGTGTTGATGATCGTCAACACAGTGGTGAGTGTTGGATAATTTGTACGTCTCAACACTAAGAGAAAAGGATGTGTTGATGCTCGGCAACACAGTGGTGAGTGTTGAGGAATTTGTACATCTCAACACTAAGAAAAAATGATGTGTTGATGCTCGGCAACACAGTGGTGAGTGTTGAGGAATTTGTACGTCTCAACACTAAGAAAAAAGGATGTGTTGAGGAAGCACGCCTAACAACATAGTGGTGAGTGTTGAGGAATTTGCACGTCTCAACACTAAGAGAAAAGGATGTGTTGAGGAAGCATGCCTAGCAACAAAGTAGTGAGTGTTGAGGAATTTACACGTCTCAACACTAAGAGGCAAGGTGTGTTGTGGCAGCATGCCTGGAAACACAGTAGTGAGTGTTGAGGAATTTACACGTCTCAACACTAAGAGGAAGGATGTGTTGAGGAAGCATGCCTAACAACACAGTAGTGAGTGTTAAGGAATTTACACGTCTCAACACTAAGAGAAAGGATGTGTTGAGGAAACATGCCTAGCAACACAGTAGTGAGTGTTGAGGAATTTACACATCTCAACACGAAGAGGAAAGGTGTGTCGAGGCAGCACGCCTGGAAACACGATGTAGTGAGTGTTGAGGAATTTACACGTCTCAACACTAATAGGGAAGGATGTGTTAAGGAAGCATGCCTAGCAACAAAGTAGTGAGTGTTGAGGAATTTACACGTCTCAACACTAAGAGGAAAGGATGTGTTGAGGAAGCATGCCTAGCAACACAGTAGTGAGTGTTGAGGAATTTACACGTCTTAACACTAAGAGGAAAGGCTTTGTTGAGGAAGCATGCCTAGCAACACAGTAGTGAGTGTTAAGGAATTTACACGTCTCAACACTAAGAGATTTAAAACTTATTTGATATGACTAATAGATATAAAACATTAGTTTAAGGATAGTTACTTAGGTCTGTCTCCGCTAGGCATGTCCTTCGCGCATGACTGGGATTTAGGTGTATCGGGCTCACCCGTGAGTAAGCAGCGTGACAAAAGTCCCCATGTGTAATTATCCTGAGCATATTTCCTCGTGGAAGATGTGCTTCCATTGCATTCGCTGGTAAGGCGGTGAATGTGTTTAAATCTAAACCTGAAGGAGGCTTCAGTCCCCAAGTGTAGCTTACTTTGATTGTACCACCTTGAATCCACGCCCGTGATTTGATACAAGTTTATCGTACTCTCTGGATGGGATGCTTGGAACATCACATGGACGAAATATTCTTTGTAGTGGTTGTTGCTATGGTGAAGCTCAAATGATCAGCAGCGGTTCTTGGCAGCAACTGTGATCATAAGAGATTTGGCTGGCTGCGATCACAATCCTGACAGGGAGGAGTGGCGTCACGGAACGAACCTTGGTAGGAAGGAGTGGCGGCCACGGAGAGAACGTTAGGCGCCTTACGGAGCGAAACGTTGAAGATGAGCGACTGGCTACGGAGGTGAGGCGTTGAAGAAGCTCACGAGTGAAGCGTTGAAGCGGAGCGGCTTCGAGAGAACGTTAGGCGGCTCCCGGAGTGAAATGTGGAAGCGGGAGCGGCTTCGGAGCAAAAGCGTTGAATAGGAGCGGCTTTTGGTGGTGAGGCGTAGAAGCGGCTCCCGGAGAAAACGTTGAAGCAGAGCGGCTTCAGGGGAGAACGTTGAAGCGGCTCCTGGAGTGAAACGTGGAAGTGGAGCGGCTTCTGGAGCGAAACATTGAGAGGAGCGGCTTCTGGAGGTGAGGCGTTGAAGTGGCTCTGGGCGAAACGTTGAAGCGGAGCGGCCACGAGAGAACGTTAGGCGGCTTATGGAGCGAAACGTTGAAGCGGCTCCTAGAGCGAAAAGTTGAAGCAGCTCCTGAAGCAAAGTTCGAAGCGCCAACGCAACACGGATGAGATCTTGAAAATATATCTTGGCACTGCATCTTGGAGAAATAAAAAAAAATCTCACACACATGCTCCATCAATTGATGGTTTTGTGAATAGAGTCCCCAGAAAGCATTAATGCACAACTCCACCAATTGATGTTCGGTAACATTTGGTTCATGACAATCTAACGCCCGAATTCTGGATTCCTTGACTAATCATTCGGATGTTCATTGTTTCGCCCCTTTTGAGTTGTGGCCATGTCTGTCTGAGCCTTAGCAAAAACTTCTTGTATTTCCATCAAATCAACAATAGTAATAGGGGGTTGGCTTCCTCTGGCTGCTCGCCCTGATGGTGGAATGACAACAGCTCTGGTGACGACTGGGAGCATCACACGTGAATAAACAATGGGGGTGGCATCAGCGGCTCTGGCTATGGTGATTGGAGGTGTAACACATGAGGGAACGTTTCCTACGTCGATGGTGTTGGTGGTAGAGTATACGGCGTCGCGGGTGTTGATCATGCTGACAAATGGTACATTGAAGTCATTGGAAGGAACGTTGATATCAAGGGCATTTTCAGCGCTGGTGGCATCAGGGTTTGTTGCTGACCCGGACCTGAGCTCTACCATCTTGAAATTGGGATTGAAAAATGAAATTGGAAATTAGTATTGCAACCAAGTGAGATTAATCTCCCATTTGTGGTCGCCAATTGTTTGTGGGTGGCCATTTCTGTTGATTTTGGTAATTTTGGGTGTGTGGATGAGAAACGAATCTAAACCTAAACAATGCATCGCACGAGAGTACTTTTGATTCGAGAGATCAAAGTACAATCCGGCCTAAACCAAGAAATGGCCGTTCCAGGCTTGCTTCGGTCACAAAGTGAAGGAGAAGGGTTGGTCTTAGGGAGGGAAGCGAAGAGAGTGTTGAGACCAAAATGGTTAATTCTAAAGATGTGGCTTGTTTTATGACTTGTATCAGAAAGTGGAATTGGCTTGCAGAGTGAAAAGCTATCATTTATTGGTGATTTCTGGATACTATCTTGGTGCCGACCAAAAACTTGTTGTTTCGTGGTAAATAGGTGAAACCTATTTATGCAAGTGATATTGAAACGTACCATGGTCTCGTAGGAAATGGAAACAATTGAGTGGTGGAAGAATAGAGTAACGTGTAACCGTCATGCATTATGCTTCCATGATGAAGGAAGTAAATTAGTTTACACCGTTACTTTCATCACCACTAATTGTCTCACTTCATGACACTTTCTTATAACGGGCGTATTGCACGCCGTACGCTGTAAACCGCTTAGACCAATACCACGATGAGTATCCCCCAGTTTGTGACATGTTTGATGTCTCGAGTGTTTTCGTGGAAAACGTGTAGCAAGTTGCTATGTATGGCAAGTCAAAGTCAAGAGACTTGCCATAGGAAAATAACATGTGATGCTATTAGGCTTGCCTTGGCCGGCCGCCTAAAACTTGCCACAAGTTCGTCAGTTTGGTAGCGAACTTGAATGGCCGAGATTGCATCTCATGAAGAAGGGTAGTCGTTGATTATGGCTACCTTACGGTGGCGCCCGTAATGTCACGGTGGCATTTTTGGCGTACGCCGGTGGCATTGCAGCATGGCGGCATACCTCGTGCATGCCGGTGGCACGGTGGTGTAAGTGGCGCCTGGCGTAGCCATGGCCACTAGCTGGTCGCCTGGAAATTTCCGCAAGTCTGTCAGTTCAGTGGCGAACTTGGATGGCTGAGATTGCATCTCATGAGGAAGGGTAGTCGTTGATTATGGCCATATCTTTGTTGTGTAGCAAAGTGGCGCCTGGCGTATCCGTGGCATAGCGGCATGCCAGTGGCGTAGCCGTGGCAGCTGTTTTGCTACCGTGGCCAAAGTTATGGCTTGGCGGCGTGGCCAAGGCTAAAGTGGCTCGTGGCATGTTACTGCGACAGAGTGGCATGTTGGCACGTCAATTAATATGTTGTTGTGGTAGGGCGCGTTTAGCTTGCCAGTTAGTATGGTGGCGCGGCAGGGTGCGTTTGGCCTTTAATGTATGGTGGTGAGTTTAGAGCGACTTGATTGGTCAAGAAAAGGGGGAGGCCAAACATGAGGCGCGGCCGCACCTCTAGTGCTCGTGGCGCATTTAAAGTGACCTAATTGGTCGGTAGGAAGGAGAGGGGTCGGCCAAGCTTGGGCGTGGCTACACTTCTGGTGTGAGTGTGGAGGCTTTAGAGCGACCTGATTGGTCGATGGAAAAAAAGGGCCGGCAAGTATGGGCCCAGCCACAACTTATGTGCGCGTGGCGAGTTTAAGGCGGCCTGATTGGTCGAGGGAAATAGGGTCGGTTTAGGATGGGGTGTGGCCAATGGCAAATGGCGCCGGCTGTCCTAAGGCATGGCCACGCCTCCCTTTCTGCTGCTCCTATCATGCGGCTCCCTGTTTTATGATTCTGGGCAAAATTTTGCATCTACTAATCCATGGTGGATTAATTACATAGTTTTCCTAGGCTTAAATTTCGACAAGCAAGGTCTGATATACTGCGCAAGGCGCAAAACCCTAACTTTTGCAAGTTAGCCAGGGTAATCGATTGAATTCTATGTGTTGACACAGAGTTCATTTAAGTTCATTGCCAGAGAGCAACATGCTTTCTGATTGAATACCTTATGCAAAGACCTTATCCTTGATATTTGGAAATTCGTGCTACTTTGCTGCGAGTGAACACAAATTGTCATGCCATACCAACCTTAAGGGTTCAGCCGGGGAACATAGAATAGAAAGTATTCAAATAAACTTATATTGAGTGAGTATAGGCAAGGCGCCGAAATTTACAGAACATCTGGGATGGTTGCTACATGCGCCAGCCTGGATAAATTTCATGTAAATATATTGAATGGCTCAATAAATATGCCAGTGGAGAGGTTAACACTCACGGCTCCGTTTCCTCGCAGAGTGACGTCACATCAGATGCAAGGTTTTATAATTTTAACCCTAAGCTAAAATCCACCATCAACACCAGGAAAGATATCCAAGAGTTATATCTCTATTAGAGCATTGCTCGGTCGAACTCGCAAGCGTTGCTATCTCGAGATTGCTTGTCAATTTTAGTGATCAAAACTATAAGTCTTGATTTCTAGTCTACTTATAGATGTCTCGGACCAGGATAGATTGTGTAGTTGAGCATTAGACTTCACGGCGTTTATCATTGAAGACGAAGAACTACTAAGGAGAGCTTGTGGAACTTCATCAACAAAAAGGTATGTGAAGACTGAAACTCATCTATCACTTGGAAAGTCTATTTTTACTCTATCTTCTATATTGAGACATAATTCGTAGTGCTATATAGTTTTCTATTATGCACATTTGATATTTCGAGCTGAGTTTAACTCGCTTACATATTTCTCGAAATATGCGAACGTGTACGCATACCTCCAATCCCAGCAGAAATTCCCGGACCCAAACCCTTCGCCAGTACGCGTACGGGTACGTGTACTTAGGTTCCCGGAATTCACAAACCAACATGTACGCATACATGTATGCATACTATGGTTCCCGTACATGGATCACACATATGCAAGAGTGCATAACATGTTGTTTGTGGGTGAAAACTGTTTCTGCTGATTTTGGTAAATTTGGGGTGTGTGCGGATGAGAAACGAATCTAAACCCTAAACAAATGCACTGCACGGGAGTACTTTTAGATTCGAGAGATCAATCTGTACAATTCTGTCCTAAACCAAGAAATGGCCGTTCCAGACTTGCTTCGGTCACAAAGTGAAGGAGACAGGGTTAATCTTAGGGAGGGAAGTGAAGAAGGTGTTGAGATTGTGAAGGTGTTGGTTATTTATGACTTGTATCAAAATGTTGAACTGGCTTGCATAATGTAAGCTATCAGTTCTGGGTGTGTTCTGGATCCGGTGTTAACAACACTTGGTTTTGTATGTTTTTTGAAAATAGGTTGAATAACCAATTTATATAAGTCATTTGAGCACAATCGTCATCTCGTAGGAAGTGGAGGAAGTTGAGTGATGGAGTAGTTGGGTCGTGTAGGTGATTGTCACACGATCACGCCTTTGTCCACTTCCCTCATCATCGTTAACCGTCCATGCCTCCTGACACGCTCTCGTAATGGGTGTGTTGCACGTCGCACGCTGTAAACCGCCAGACCAATACCCCGGTAACCATCCCCCAGTTTGTGACATGTTTGATGTCTCGAATGAGTGGGTCAGGTCGTGGGACCCGCCGCAGGAAATATCATACGGTGTTATTAGGTTAAATAAGCGAGTTATTTATGGAATTGATATTCATGAAATATCATGTATGTTCGATGCATGTAGTGCATTGTTTTAAAGCAAGCAGATCAAAACAATCGATATGCATAAAGCATCGCTGTTTTAAAGCTTGATTGAATAAGTTGCGGATTAAGCGTCTTAAAAATGGCAACACGTCCAACCATCTTCGAGTGATCGTCTGGAAGCCGCATGGGAGGGCTACCATATGGTCGATCACTCCCTGTGACAGAGTGGCGGACGGTGATCATTGAGGCGCTTCATTGATCTCCTAACTTTTAATCCAAGCCGTCCGACCAAGCTGGCAAAGTTGGACAGACGAGATGATCTACGACACATATTTGCGGCCGTTGATGGATTTTAGGATTTTTCAGAGATAGGCAACATCCCCTCTTTGGATTGATCGAATTTAAGCATGGGCGCTAATTTTGGTGGGACCGACCAGGCATGCGTGGAGATGGTCCGCTGGCATGCATGCCTATACCTCTCGGTCCCACGAAGATTCGATCTAGGCCACTCAATTTGATCGGCAAAGATGAGTGGTCGTGATCGATTTGTGATAGAACTACATTTGCTGGCATGCTATCTTTGGGCGTGCGTTTCGAGGCGCCGAGCCCCTAACCGCATAGGCCGGCCGATCACACGCAAAGGTGGCCCCACGGTGATCACGTTAACATCCTTGGGACCTCTTGAGTCTATATCTACACCCTCCGATTAGGCTGGCGAAGATGGATGGTCACGTTAACATCCTTGGGACCGCTTACATAATTCATAGTGAGAATACTTCTCACTTCTTTAACTGATTCCAGGTAATTTCATCCTTGTATCTATCTTGAGAGTTGCAAGGATGATGATGTGAGAGTCTCAAGAATAGTTGTATTTTTTATTTTTTTTGCGTCTTTATGTTAATTATCTGAGTTATTCGATCCCGTTGATCGTATCTCATGCTCTAATTTAAAGAGAAGTTTTCAAAATTATTGATCCATGTTAACAAGTATTGTGTTTTCTCTCGTTGGATTTTGTCTAAATCCTTTTTTTACTCTTCTATGATCGGTCCACGAACGTATGTGTCCCCTTCATATGAGTTCATAGGGTTTCCATGACAAGAGTTTCATTTTTCTATTTTCAAGCATATATATATATTCTTTATATTGTGTTGTTCCATCCCTAACAAAAATTATATGGAGAACTCCTCAGGATCTCAAGAGATTGTGAGTCTTGACATGGAGGAGGACACTCAAGGACGTGATTCAGTTCAAGAACTTGTTCTGAAAAAGATGCTTGCAAGGAAATAACACAACTCCTGGATTGATGAATCTGTCAAAGATTTAACTCGTTTTCAGGATGATTCAAAGGTCGAGTTTGCAAATCTTCAACTGCAAATAAATCATCTGAGAAAACTTAATGAGAGCACAAACAATTTATCCTCCTTGTTGGAAATAAGAAGAAGTCATGGGTATACACGTGGCTTGGGTTATAAAAGTTGCAATACCTTAGTTCACAACAAAGAGATAAAGTTTGTCAAATCCTCGTGTACACAAACAGAGGTCTCTGTAGTCAACAATGCTCAGTGTAATTGTGAAGAAACTAATAGGGACAAACCAACGATTGATCATCAATCAAGCCAGGAAATAAAAGAGAAAGTTGTTGAAAAAGGGAAGAGATCAAAACTTCGAAAAGTAAAGAAAAGGAAAGGAGCATCCGGATATTATCCACACAAAGGTAACTACAAAAATTATAATTCTTATAGTATTAAACATTGTTAGTATTGTGGTAGTATAGATAATCTTCAAAGACAATGCAAGATTCGTAGGATGTGAAATGCTCTTCATTTTGTGTCAAAAGAACTGGGAAAAGTCTCTTTCTATACAAAGAACTTTGGTTCATGTCTCACAAGAAACAGACAAAGGAACTACTATGTTAATTCATGGTTTGTTCAGAATGCTCTAAAGTCATTTAAAAAGGGACACAAAAGAAATGACTTTAAAGGAGCAAGATCTGCCCTGCATCCAAAGGAACAATCTCGGAACTAATTTCTGAATATGATGGTACTCCATATCTCAAGAAATGGAAGAGGAAAAACAGTCAAAAATGATGTATTGTTATAAGAACAAAACTCTTGTCAAACACTGTCATGTGTTTTAGAGATTTTTTTGAACAAACTAGGTAATTCTATTTGTTTCCTCTTAATAAAGATTTTTGAAAATTCTACAATAAATTCGAATAAAAAGTTTCTTTTTATAAGAAGTCAAATACCTATTGATGGTGGATTTTCGACAAAGTCTAAAATCGTAAAACCATAATCTTACATATTCCTGATCCAGCAATCAAATGAGTATTGAGGCTCATGTCTTTCATTAAAGCATGAAAACTCATGCCACTATGATCTCTGACTGAGTGTATTGCCTCTCGAACATCCCTAAGAACCTCTCGAATGAGTGTATTGCCTCTGAGTATGCATAAAGGAATATTCTCTCGGCGAGATTTCGGCATATTCCATAAAGCGACAATTTCGGTAATCAATTATGTATAGAATCGAAATGATTGGACGGCTCCTAGATGTATTAATCACTAGTATAGAGCAATAATGTCTTTAGGATGTCGAAATGTTCCCTGACTTTACAGAAATAAACATTCAAATCCAGTATTACGCTTCAACTAGCTCATACCTCGATTTTCGAATAATTATAATGCTCCTAGACAGCTTGCCTGCTAGTATAGAGCCGCCAATTAATTATTTCGAGTCACAATATTCATCAACTGAATTCCTAGAAAATATTCTACGTTCTTGATAATATTTCGTTACTTCAATTCATGATTCTTCCCAGCAAAATTCCATGGGTTAGTAATAAATACTCAACGTACGGGCATCTGAGCCACCATCGAGTAAGCCCCTAGAAAATGGTGCAACTGTACTCAGCAATAATGCACTAACAAGCACCTAAATACAAGAACGAACATTTCAAAAATACAAAGGAATGAGGAAACCTAGCTATGCAAAATAGGGAAGAAAATAATAATAATAAAAAAAAATATTAATTGAGGCGTCTAGGGGACCGGTCCCACCGGCCGGCCGGACATGCCGCCGTGGCCGTTCCCACGCCTCTTTCTTTATATTATCCTATTTTATTATTTTTCTTGATCTCTTGAAAACTCTTTCATTTAAGCAAACTCATTCGTTTGAGAAAAACTCATTTTCATGATATTTCATTCACATCATGGAAATAATATAAAATTAGGAAAGGTGTCGCGGGACGGGCTTACTAGCCAGGCGACCATGCCCTAGTCGTGGCCGGTCCCACACCTTGTAATCCCTTATTTTATTATTATTATTATTTCCTTCATCTTATGAAGTTCCTCAGTTTGAGGAAAACCCTGATTTTTTCATATTTTCTCAAATGTTGCTCAAACATGCACTAGTAAATCTCAAAATTCTCAGGACTTAGACATGGACACTATGGTGACATGGGAATGTCACCTTGACCGACTAGGGTCGGCCCTTTGACTTGCACGGAGCCGGTCCCACATATTTTCATAATTTGACCTAATTTGTTCATATTAGGTTCAAACTTTTCCAAACAACTTGGACTTTCATCAAACGATCGCCAGTCGGTCCCATGACCACCCAGGGACGGTTCCATTACCCCTTGGTCAGTCTCACTTCTCCATAATTAGGTTTTATACCTAATACTCAAACGAGCACTATTTCAATAAATGATTAAACCAGCATTTAATCATCCTTTCACCAACTAGTCTTCAAGGGACTTTGGTATTTGCTCACTCGAGAATCTGGGCACTACATGGTCGGCCCATCATCCTATGTAACCAGTACATCTTTCACTTAGTGGTTGATTTTCAATAAATCTTCAATTGATCAAAATTAGGGTTTCGAATCCAATGCTCCGCAAAGCGTAATTCTGAGCAGGTTCAAACACTAATAATTTTATGTTGATCCCGCAATCAACATATTAATTGATTATACTTGGTCCAGTTGCTAGTATCTTAAGTTAATATTTTATTTGGTCCCGCTACCAATAATTCATCAAACGAGCAATATTTTCTCAAACTAGGAATATTGATTCAATTATCAATATTTAATTCATCGGACGTGCAATATTTTCTCAGACTATGAATATTGATTCAACTATCAATATTCAGCAGTTCATCAAATGAGTGATATTTGCTCACACGAGCAATATTTTCTCAGGAATATTGGTTCAACTATCAATAATCAACAATTCATCAAATGGGCAATATTTGCTCACTTTAATTATTAACATTCATTCGATAATTATACGTCTGTCTCAACAGACATGTTCAATTCATGAATTCTAGAACATTTGTAAATCATGCTCGACTCAGCAACACAAAGACTCATCGTCTCATCAAGTCAACAACTGACTAATTAAATACACGTCTGCCTTGCAGACTCCATAATTATGAGACATCAATCGTGTCACATGGGGGGATATTAACTAGGGTTTTGGTCTGGAGGCCTACGGCACGTGTTTTCATCCACGATGAGAATCTGATTAAGTCTTGCAAGCGGTTAGAGGAGTTAGCAAATTAGTGGGTGGACAATCAACCAAGTCTCCGCACGATGAGTAACTGGTTTTAACATGAGTCTATTATTCTTGCAAACGTCACACTTATTGGGATCAATGTGTCTATTATTCTTGCAATATAAATAAGTCTCTGAATCCATGATTGAAACAACAGAAAACAGAACAAGAACGCTCGTCTGAACAAAGAATTCTCATCACACAAGAATTCTCATCGTTTGAGCAATCACTCTCAACAGAGCAAACATTCAATCAATCAAAACTTATTTTCTTCACGCAAAATACACAACACATCTACAATCCTTGATCAACATTGATCTCACACACTCTCGCCCTTCCCTCCTAAATATCAACCCATCCTATCTTGTGACCGAATTGACTCTGAACGTCCATTGTCTTGGTTTAGTCCGGAGTCTTACAGATTGATCTCTCGAATTCAAGCACTCCCTTTTGCGGTGCATCTGTTTAAGGTTAAGAAATTTGCTCGGTTGAGGAATCATGTCCGCACGGTCGTCTCTTTACTTTCCTAAAAAACCAGTAAATCGTTTTGCCCCATCGGCAATACTTTATATGAATCCAACTTATATTCGAACTTTTCATGTTTTACGTGTTAGAATCATGAAATACCTAAAGAATGTTATATCGAATCTGATATACTCTTGTAGATTCCAAGATCTTTTAACTAGAAAAATTCATATAATTATTTTCACTAAGAATGAGAAAGTTTACAGTGAATTTGTTGGAGAATACTGTATTCAGCAAGTAGAAGGTATCCTGGATACCTCTAATAAGGGGAGATTCGAAATCTGTTCTGAATTTTGCTCTTATCAGATTATGCCCTCCCTTATAGAAGTTACGGATACTAGTCTTTGTGAAGGAGTTCTTGAACTGATTGGAAGAAAGGAACTCCTGAAAGAACTATCCTCAACTTCTCACAAGGAAATTATCTTTCATGTTGCATGTTGGGCATCTTATAGAGATTTTCATGATCTTCAAATGATTAGATTTCACTATGCCAATCTGGAAATGTTTGAAGAAAATTTTGATGAAATCATGGAGACAGAGGATAACAAAGATGAATAAGATTAGATTCTTGTTTGAAAGAAAAATAGACATCAGTTTTTGATTTATTTCGATTATTGTATAAGGTTTATTTTGACTAAAGCTATCAGTTATTTATGAATAAAATTATTGTTTTATAATTTTCCTTGTGATAGTTTCCGATTACATAGCCTGTGCTTGAATGTCTATATCTTTGCTATGTGTTTTCGGTTTATGGGATGTATGATTTCGGTTTTCATAACCTTAATATTCGATCTCATATGATGCGAACCCTTATGGTTTGTGTAACTTTTTGATTTAGCGGGATTAAGTTCTAGCCCATGTTCGTAGGCTTTATCAAAGGATCATAAGGTGTTCCGATTGAAACTCATATGTGAAAAAGTCACAATATGTTGAATCAATTTGTGTTTACATGAGTTGTGTTTAGCATAAACATATGTGTTTAGGGTTTCAACTTTTGCTATTGGCACGCATTAGTTAAAACCGATTCAACCTTTTTATGTTAAAGGTTGCTCTTGTTGTTGTTCTTTTGTTCTTGCGAGAGGATGACAACATACTGGGGGAGAGTTCTAACTTGAACTTGCGCTTAATGATATATCTTTCTGGGGAGAATAGGATGCGGAATCTGAGGTAACGAATTTGTTAGTTAATCATTTTCCTGTTTAAGAAAAGCCTGTTTATATTCCATATATTTTGCTTTTGCTTAACATAATTTATTACAATTGATATATTCCATTATGATGTGTATGGATGTGTGTGTGTGTGATTCAATTGTTTCTGGTTAAGAAAAACTGTGTCAATTCATTTGACTTATTTTTGTTATCTTCTTTATTGTTTGGTATCAAGTGTTTTTTTCTTAACGAAATTTGGGTGTAATTGCGGTGCTATAATGTCTATGTTTGTTTCAATTGCTTCCGGTTAAGAAAATAATTGTGCAAGTCAAATTATTTTGGTTTGTATGTATTGTTTATGGCTTAACAAAATACGGGATCATTTGTTTAGTCCAATTCGATTATGAATAAGAGAAACTAAGTTAATTCTGATCTTAGTTAGACTTATCAAATTGAAGGATTCGGTTATTCAAGTCTAATCGAATGCCTTGACAAGAAATACTAGTTAACTAACCTAGTACTTGTCTTGTCAAAAGAGAAAGGAGTTATTCTCAATTATTGTTATATAATGTCATAGTATTATTACACAACATCAAAGTTCAATTGTATCACAACTTTGACAACAATACTATGGTGATATGTATCACTCCACCTTAGTCAATACTTCATCTCATAATGAGAACCACTCTCCCCCTTACATGATAATCCGTAAACCATGTGTATGTAGTGTGAACTACAAAATAATTCTCCCCAGTTTTGTTAATATAAATTGGCAAAGGTATGAAAACTAGCGGGTTCATAATGAAATTCTCAAAGAGATTATTCATGACTAAAAGAGAACATATCAACTTTGTTTCGATGATTTCATATAATCGAAAATTAGTGTATTCATCAAGGAGTTACAATTTTCCACAACTGCACTCCCCACAAAGATTTGGCAATTAAGCACAAGTTCGATTAAGAACTCTCCCCCATAAAATGTCATTCCCGAAAGAACAACAAGAGCGACCTTACTTTTACAAGAAAAGAAGGATTTCTTTGGACATTAACAAATTACATGAAACATGAATTTGTATCCAGAAAACTAGAATAAATTAAATACAAGAAGACTTTAATGATTAATTTAATCAGAAATGCTCAACATAAGGTTAAGTACTTTCACACAGAAGTGGATCAGGGAAAGATCAATACTGTGGAATATTTAAAAGTTCATTCTATCTTTTATTAATATTTGCATAAAGACATAATAAACTTAACCTTTGACATATATTCAGCTAAACTTCTTATGGATTTAACACATTTAGCAATTTAACTGAAAGATAAAATCATTCAAGACTAAAATACCATTAAAGTTATTACAACCATTAAAAGATAATAGTTTTAATAAGTTCGACATAAGAAGTTCAACAGAAATACCAAACAAGAACAAATGAAAAACAATTAATTCAGACTCTCAAAGAAGTCCCTAGCAATTTCATCAAACTTCCAACTTGCTTCTGCAAACATTCAACTTGTTGTCGAAGATGGATGATCTCAGGATTAGATGATGCCGGAGTTCTAGCTGGAGTTCTGGCTGGAGTTCTGCACATCTTTTCGATGCTTTTCATGGACAAGACTTTTGGTTTTCCAAGACTGGTTCCAACAGAAACAATGCCATAATGACTGCAAATCCTTGAGATGAGACAAGGAAAGCCAAGAGTCTTCTTCGAAGTCTGTCTAACACTTATCATCTGGAGAATAATAAGGCCATATAAATCAATCTTCCTCTCTTCAAAAATGTAATAGACCAACTCAGCAAGAGATCTGGTCCACAACAGTTTGTCAATTGTGTTGGACATCAAGTTTGCCACCAGTAGTTTTCCAGCAACCTTGAGGAACAACTTAGCATCATGAACATCAATCTTACCATCTCTCCAGGATACATCCTTTGCAAGAAGAAAGTTCGAGAGCTCATTTGGAGAAGGTCTCAAATGCTCAGGTTGCGGTAATTGGAAATCACCAACCTGGGACAAGTTCAAGAGTTCGGCAATAATTTGACGATTCACAAGAATAATTTTTCCTCGAACAATGGTTTTGAAAGTGCAGTTTTCTGTGTCAGGTTCATGTAGGTTTGCATAAATTGAGCTGTCATTTCTATATGCGTTGTTCCCATGGGACGAAGAATTATGCCCCATTCAAGATTCTTAAAGAAACCAGGAAGATGTTCTACCCTAAGTTCTGAGGGATCATAAATCCTTTCCATAATAGGCTTTTTTGTAATATATTCCACATAATAATCACGAATCTCAGTTTCAACGAACCTAGTTTGCAAGCTTGGGTCACAAAACGTATCTTCACGATTTTGAGCACTCGAACTCTCACCACGACATGGTATCTCACCCAAACTTTACATTAAATGTAACTGCCTATAATATCAACTTCAACTCTACAAGATAAATGAGATAATTTGTAGCTTAAAAATATAATATTTCTTCAGACTGAAATGTAGCTGAGACCGAATTAACCCTCCAAGCAATTCAGCTGCAGTTGCGTTCCTTACGTCTCTTGAACCTTGCTAGGTTCTACGCACTTGATTCCCTTAAATGAAATCCTTTATAACCTAAGAGTTACTGCAACCTTAGTGAAGACTTTCATGGATTAAGATTGTGGCCCATACCTTCCTCTGGCTGGATCTGGTTAAAGATCAGGGCTTGTATTAGAGATTCCTCTTCCCATTTTTCATAGATTCAATAGTTATCGCTTCCATATCTTCCTCTAACAGACAAGCCTATTTTATTTCCCTTTTTATTTTTCAATCTAGGTTTGGAAATCTATTTGCAGTAAACAATGTGACGGAATTTAAAAATTACGCCGGCGCGCAGCCATTACTCCGATGCGTCATTATGAAGCTACGATCAGGGCCTTAAATTTAGGCAAATGCACGTACATTTAACCTTGCAAGCATGCTCGTGGATCATGATGCAACTAACTCAGCTTCCACACCGTCCCATCTTACCCTTATTCTGCGAAAGGTTTAAAGCCTTGAAGGCTATGACCGATACACCTTACATGCATTGCCTCAACGTAGGAAATTTTTCCCTGAATTTCCTATGTAGCTGAGTAACCGTCATACTGCCGAGTCTTGTCCAGGAATAAGGCATGCCTTGGACTTACGCATAGGCCATTTCTAGGGCCTAACACTACCCTTTAGCTTGGGAATTGCTGAAATCATGCACTTGTCTTGCTCGTGCCAAGGGTGCATCAATCAGGTTCATGCCGTACTCTCGTTAGGCTCATGCAAGCTTCGCTAACTTGCATACCGATGTATCTTACTTTCGAGGCCATGCCCAATGCGCCATTGGTACATGCCTAAATCGAACGCCTTGATAGGAAGCATGAACATCCAATAAATGGAATGCAACTTACCTCATCAAGTTTTGCCACAATTATCTCTTGCATCACAATATCGAGCCAGATGATATGAGAGGCCAGTATGTCGCAATCATCTCTCAATTAGATGATATGAGCGACAAAGTGTTGGACCGGCAATGCTGCAACTCATTGCGGCTACCTACGTACCCTTCCCTACTCTAAAAGGATCAAGCACTGACCATAGTTCACCATCGAAGGGACAGAAACTTAAGCCAACTCGTTTGCAAGGCCGTGGCTAAGCAATAATGGTAATGGCCTAGTCCGTGTAGGCCATTCCGTCAAAATGCATCCAAGGAATGCATATTTGGTATGCGGCATGGAATAGTGATGCCCATGCTTAATACGCTCCATAGGGGAAAGCTATGCGACTATAAATAAGACTTAGGTATCATTTATACTCTTTCGGCTAAGCTACTTGGTGCATAGTTCGCATATGCACCTTCAACCAACTACCCCTCCCTATATATGTTAACTTGACATTTTTACAACTTAAATTGGGGGAGCAAAAATCATTCATCAACTCCCAAGGCCATGATGGCTTCACATGACTACCCTGGCCAAATGCAATGTATAGCCGTGATGGTTGTAGATTCAGTTCTGGCTCACAGGCCAGTTCCAATGTCCGGCCATAATGGCTGAACACTTCCTGAGCCAGGTACCATGAAGGGCCGTGATGGTTGTATTTCCGGCTTTGGCCCATATGCCACTCCAATGTCCAGCCGTGATGGTTGTACATCTCCAAGGCTATCTTACTTGGTGCATGGTCCGTATATGCATCTTCAACCAAGTACCCCTCCCTATATATGTTAACTTGACATTTTTACAACTTTGATTAGGGTAGAAAAAATCATTCACCGAGTCCCACTTTTACTATTCATGATCGTTGCCATATATTTCTGAATAACCGGCCAAGATGGTTGTTCACTGCCAATGCCAACTCCGATGTTCAGCCATGATGGCTGTCCACTGCCAACCCAATGTTCAGCCATGATGGCCGTCCACTGCCAACCCGATGTTCAGTCCTGATGGTTATCCACTGCCGACCTGATGTTTAGCCTTGATGCCTGTCCACTGCCGACCCGATGATCAGCCATGTTGGTTGTGCACTGCCAACCCGATGTTCAGCCATGATGGCTGTGCACTGCCAACCCGATGTTCAGCCATGATGGATGTCCACTGCCAACCCGATGTTCATCCATGGTGGATTACATTATCAAGGCCAACCTGCTCTGTCCTTTGCACACGGTAAAGCGATATTGGCCCTGGTCCAATGACCTGCGTAATGCGTCATGCCATGGTGCATCTTTGCGCATGAGCCATGCTAAAATTTCGGGGTGTTACAGATAAAGTACAACAAACCTCACAAATTCAGTAATTTACACTCAGTTAGCTGAGAAGCTTGGATTCTTAACCACCTCTCAAGAACAATCCAAACAAACCAAATAAGAGTTTAGACATCTATGTTGAGAAATCATAAAGTCTGAGATGAAGAGAACTTTGTGATTTCTATCTATCTTGTTCCTGATCTAAGATAACGAAAACCTCAAAGATCAATAAGAAAAAATCCAGATACAAAAACTATCAAGTAAAGGATAGTCACATCCAAGACTTACGAATTCTTAAGTGAAGTCTTTAATATCGTAACCTAATTATGTTTCTCAAAGGAAACCTAGGGTTTAGAGGACGACTCTATATTAGCAACTAGGTGACAAGAGTGCCAGGAAATCATGTTGCGAGAATCTCGCTTTATATATTTAGGGCTCTAAGTAGCTTTGAATTCAATATAGGGTTGCTAGGAATTCAAGCAAACACTTTCTCAGTTTATATATGAACTTCTTATTAAGAATCCACGTAAACATGAGAGATGTCTTCCTTGAAACTACACAAAAGAATATGTATTATGGTCAAAGTATCTGGAATATTTCACAATGATAGTTCATGGTGGTAAGTATGCATTTTGAACTTTCAAGCATAAGTGGTGTTCAATAACACTCAAGATTTGCATCATAATCCACAAGCCCAAAAGATTTTGTGAATAAAATTGTCTCAAAAGTGTCTATGAGAGTTGTAGCAAAGGTGAACATAGTATTGAAACAATTCGTGATCTTCTGTTATATCAAAACTGGGTATGTACGCATACTCGATGAGTTCACGAAGTCATCCTCAAAGAGTATCGTACCTATGCTAGTTCGTGAAGTCATATCCAAGGTGTACGCATACCAGGTATGTGTACCTTCCCCCATTCTCAAACTCATATCCAAGGGGTATGTATACTAAGTATGCGTACATCTTTAGTTTTCAGAATTCCGGATTGACTTAGGTATGGACGTAGTGACCCGACACTCCACCGATATTGTCCCCACTTAGCTATTGATGTTATCAGACAGCATACGATTTTCAACTGCTGTGATCATTCAGCAGCAGCTTCCCGAGAGGTCACCCATCCATGGATCGCTCACACACGAACAAGCTTAACTGCAGAGCTTTTCGCCAATTTTGGATCTAATTGTGATGAAAAGGCCTCGGTATAATGTAAAGGTTTATTATCTCTTATGATACCAGTATCTGGCATAACCACTCAGCATACTCTCCCACCCAAGCACAAGCGACCCGTCCCTAGTTGTATCCTAATTGTTAACAATACTTTTCCAACTTCCCCACTGCGGTAATCCAGCGATGAGGAATTTTTAACGGCACTACTGCAATCATCCAACAACAACTTCCTGAGAGATCGCACATCATGTGATTGATTCTGTCCGAGAACGCTTATGAGAAGTTTTTCCCATAACTAAGTCAAGTGAACTCATCAGGCCTCGGTGTTAAGATAGGGCAAACCATTACCTATATTCCAATCGGATCACCCTACCTACCTAATCAGGGTATGCGTACATTGCTCCCGACAGTTTTGAAAACTTTCTTAATAAATTTGAAGAATTCCCAATAATCATAGACAATATGCGATGTTGCTTGGGCAATTTCCAAATGATCAACTTGAAACAAAAATAGTTCGCCAACAATAAATTATTCTTAACCAAGATTGTTAAGGAACTAAGAACATCCATTGTTTGAATTATATTTCGAGAAATTTATCAAGGCAAGCCTGAACTCAAAATTTATCAAGGCAATATTAAATCTACTAAAACCATACAACATAGTCTCATAAGAAAGAATGGTAAATGTCGTAGTAAATGGGATAGTTCAGTCTTCACATACCCTTTGTTGATGATGTTCTCACGAATGGCGTCGTTTGATCTTACGTCTTCAATCTTCAAGGGTTATTTAGTGATGTATGATATTCAACTACATACTCGAATCCAAGCCAGGGCTTGACTTTAGTAAACTAGAAATCAATATATAATTTTGTACAACTAACATTAAAAACAAGCTTGAGATAGCAAAACTAGTGAATTCGACCGAGCAGTGCTTCAACACATTTTCCATTTACTAATAATATGGGTGACAATCTTCCTTACTATCAAAGTTACCCCCACTTGTAAATTATTAAAAATACTGGAACACCAAGATTTTTATAAATACCAGACTTCTTTCATACTCTTGTTTACCCCACTGAAAGTTCTTTTGAATATGATTCAATTTATCAGTCAATTTCTTTGGCTTAGGGAATACAACCAAATGGTGGTTGGATATAGTTCCCAACATAGGCTGGCTACGAATATTTTATCCCGTTGAGCTTAAAAATTTAGATTCCACGTAGCTAATTTTGATTCAAAGTTATCCAACATATAGGAAAATGAGTTAATTTTATTTTTGTGCACCAATAAAGGAACTCCCAATTTAAAAGAATATTAGAGACATCACATTTTGGCAACTTTAGTAACTTCAATTAGATTATACTTCTATTAATCTGCATGAGGTTATTCTTGAAGTTAGAAGAATGATAAACACATATATAGCTCCTTCTCTTTCCCTCCAAGTAGTTAGGAAAGGAATTAAGACTTCCATTAATTTTGTAGATCATTTTATGTTCATAGATGGTAAATCCAAAAAATTTAATATGGATCTAGGGATAATTTGGTGTGATAATGCGAGGTAGAATAAAGGGTTCTCGTGCGAGACTTTGGGTGATTCGAAACGGTTGGTGAGGCGACTACTCTTATTTGGCTATCTCTTGTTCTCAAGAGATGAATCTGTCCAAGGTGCTTTTGGTTATTGATTGTTTCCAAATGGTGAATTATATGAATGAAGATTGTAAAAATATCAGTTGGAGGTGCGGAGATCTCTTGGAAGACTGTTGTTATCTAGTAATAGTAGTTTTAAAGTTGTTTATGTTAAGCATGTTAAAAACCATTTAGCTGACCACCTTGCTCGTCGATCTAGAAAGTAATGTATTAAGGATAATTAAGTATCTTTTCTTTTTTTGGTAAGTCTTGTAAGGAAAGAATGATGTGCTGATCCACCTGATGGTTCTCATGCTCTATTCTTCGGAGGAGATAAGGGTTCGAACCCTGGACCTTTTAAAATCTAGTAGTATTTAGGGGCCATAACTAATCGTTGTACTGACCATCAAAAAATGAATGATGTTGTTGTTAGAGCACTGCTCGGTCGAACTCGCATGCGTTGCTATCTCAAGCATGTTTGTCAATATTAGTGATCAAAACTATAAGACTTGATTTCTAGCCTATTTATAGATGTCTCGGACTAGGACATAGATTGTGTAGTTGAACTTAGATTTCACGGCATTCATCATTTGAAGACGAAGAACTACTAAGGGGATCTTGTGTAACTTCATCGACAAAAGGTATGTGCAGACTGAAACTCATCTATCACTTGCAAACTCTATTTCTACACTATCTCCTATATTGAGACATAAGTCGTATTACGATATAGTTTTCTATATACACATTTGAGATTTCGAGCTGAGTTTATCTCGCTTACATATTTATGTGTTGGCAAGCTTTCGCTTCGACCAAGCTCATCTTATATCGTGTGAAAATTGCCGAGTAACATCTTACATGATTTGTGTGATACAATCATTTGGTATAGTCTTGGAATATTTCGTTATGATTATTTCAATATCTTGAAAATTGCTTTGATGCTAATAGTGTGTGAAAACGGCTATTGTCATCCTCTAAGAAAGTTTCAATGATTCAAATAAAGAGCTTAGAATCATGTAACCATGTTTGGATATAAACATAGTGTGTTATCACACTTGTGTGTAAGTCCAAACCGGGAACCTGAAGTATGCGTACCCGTACGCGTACTGGTGATTGTTGGATGTCTGGCCAGGTATGCATACACGTATGCATACTGGCGGAAGTCTCACGTCCGTAAATTTCTGCTGGAGTTTGGAATGTAAAATGGTATGCGCACCGGTACGCATACTGGCGTAACCAAACTCGGTCCGGCTACTTAAGTATGCGTACACGTTTGCATACTTGAGTTGGTTACTTTCTAAAATCGGTTGTGTACATGAACTTAAACATTAATAAATTAAGGAATGCAATCTTTGCAAATCGTGGCTATAATGTTCATGAATTGATTCAAGTGAATCAAACCGATTTTGCTTCAATTGTGTTCTTATATACTTCTATGATAATATAGCAATTGAACGGCTCTTTAATTAGTTTCATTTGAGTCATTTGAACTAGTTATGGTTAAGATGAATAAGGTTGATATGAGAGTAATCATATGGCTAACTGCGGTTAACTTTTTGTGAGCCAACATGGTGTACAAGTTTGGGTACGGTTACATAAACCTAAATGAGGGTACATTTCATTTGGGTGTAACAAGCTAAGTTCGATCTACCGGTTGAAAGATATTAGCTTGGTTGAATCAGGTTTTACATCTAACGGTGAATATTGAATGCTTTGTTACCAAGGTAACTTGGATTGAAAACCCTGATTTGAAAACTATATAAAGGAGAACTCTAGCAACTGGGAAACCTAATCCCCACACCTCATGTGTGTTACTAGTTGCATAAACTAGAGCCGATTCTCCTTTAACCTTAGGTTTCTTCGAGACCCTGTAGGTTAACGACTTCAAATACTTCATTGGGATTGTGAAACCAGACCCAACTATTTTCTTTGTAGTTGCGTGTTCTGATCTTGCCTGATTCCATCGTATTGAGTACAATTGAAATAATTGACTCGAGATTAATTTCTCTAATAGGCAAGATAAAAGTAATCACAAACATCTTCGTCTCATCGTTTGTGATTCCACAATATCTTGTTTCGCTAGTCGATTAAGATTTTTGTGAGGTGATTGATAATACTAGGTTGTTCTTTGGAAATATAAGTCCGGTTTATCAATTGGTTCATGTTCACCTTTATTTATCAAAAGACGGAACAAAAACTCTTGGGTATTTCCGTGGGAGACAGATTTATTAAATCTATAGATTTTTCTGTGTGAGACAGATTTGTTTATCAAGTTTTCGACTTTGGGTCGTAGCAACTCTTGGTTGTGGGTGAGATCAACTAAGGGAATCAAGTGCGTAGTATCCTGCTGGGATCAGAGATGTAAGGAACACAACTGTACCTTGAATCAGTATGAGATTGATTAGGGTTCAACTACAGTCCAGTCCGAAGTTAATTGGTAGTAGGCTCTAGTCTGTAGCGGCTTAATACAGTGTGATGTTCAAACTGGACTAGGTCCTGGGGTTTTTCAGCATTTGCGACTTTCCTCGTTAACAAAATTCTGGTGTCTGTGTTATTTCTTTTTCGCATTATATTTTGTTATATAAACGAAATATCACAGGTTGTGTATTAAGATCAATCAATTAGAATATCCAACATTTGGTTGTTGATTTAAATTGATTGACACTTGAACATTGGTCTTTGGAACCATTCAAGTTACTCCTCTTATATTCAATCGGGCTCGTAGATTTCTATTTGCTGATTGAAGATTGAATTAAGAGTTAGAGATATTAAACTCTTTGATATACTTTTCTCTAGATTGTGTATGAATGTCTAGTTGATTCTCTAGAAAGTATATTGGATTAAGTCCTCTCAGATTGCCAAACAAATTGTTGGGTGTGGTTGTTAGACCCCCGCATTTTCAATTGGTATCAGAGCAGGCAAACACGTTAAAGACCTTATAAGTATGTGTTTGTAGCGATCTGATATGGACAAGAACATCTCTGATTACACACCACCAGCTTACGAACATCCCAACTTGGTCAAGTGTCCTGATTTCGCTGAGATTTCTGCTTCGACGTCTTCTTCTAAATTCACACTTAACTGGGAAGCTCGTCTTGATGAACAGTTAGATGAACTTTCTGATGAAAGTGATTCATAAGAAGGACAAAATGTGGAAGAAGAAGTCTCACGGTATATCATCCTTTTTGATCATGTTCTAAAGAAAAATAAGTCAACATCCTGCTTGGCTGAATATTTGACTCCTCTCTGCATTGAAAACAGAAAATTGAGAAAACTCTTTAAAGGGTATGATTCTGGGTATAGATTATTACAAGCTACTTTTAAATATCATAACGAAGATATATGTTCAAAGAATTCTGAATGTGATGATCTTCGTTGAAATATCCTTGTGTTGAAAGAAAGACTTGCAGAAACCGAAGCAAGATATGTTTCTCAACAAGAATGTTTTAATGACAGAGAAAAGATTTTTCTCACCCGAGAAAAACAATTGGAGACTGATCTTAGTGCTACTCTTGAAAAGGTCAAGACTTTAGAAGAGAATTTGAAAAAATTCGATTCTAGCTCTACAAAACTGTCTTCTATGCTTGGAGCATGTAAAGAACATCGTGATACACGTGGTTTGGGCTATAAAGGTATAGAGGCTCCAAGTACCGGTAAGATGAATTTTGTTAAAGCAAGAGACCTTCTTCAATCTACAACTGCAGATGTATCTTTAAATAAAAATACGCAGCCTACAAGGACGACTCGATTGAGAATGGTTAAAAACTTTCTGTCAAGCTGTTTTTATTGCGGAAAGAAAGGTCACATTGAAAGAAGATGTCATCTTCGTCTACGGAATGAAAAGCTTCACAACATTCTCATTTGGATGTCTAAAGAATTTATTAAATCTGTCCCTCAGTGTTCAGTTAGAAATTCATTCCACAATCAAGAAAAGTCTTCCAGCGGGTCATTTCCTGGTTATGAACATAACATTCCTTCTACTTGCATTGGCAAAAGGAACAATGTTATATGGATGACTGATAACTCCGAAAGACCTGTAAGGAGAAAAAGACATCGAAGAAATAAAAATTCTTCAAAACCCTTTTGTTCTCCAAATGATGATATTGCTTCTAAAAAGGATGTTCCTGACTTCATTCACATCAATAATCGTGTTTCGGAACTCAAGACTAGTATCAATGGTCTCAAGCACAAGATCAAGAAGGCAAGAAAAGCAGCTGATTCAGGTAACTCTTGTCTTTCTCCTGATAATTCTGTTGAAAATGTGCATAAGAATTCAGTTATAGGTCAAAGGAGTAAAAATGAGTGTGTCAATATCTCTAATGAACTTCATGTTCATCAACATACAACTTGACCATTTTTATTATGTGTATCCTCTCTATGGACCAATGAGAAGATACACATAACTCTCGAGAAGATACCTTCTTCTTGATCAATGGTTTGTGTTGTATGTTTGTGATGACATTGATCTCTTTTTCTTGATCTCTGCTCCAAACAGTTTTGTTGTAAATTGTTTACCTAATGCCCTCTTCAAAACCCTAGTTTGTTCCTACAAGAATGACAGTCGAGTCACTTTGTGTCAAAGATTCCTGTTATTAGCTGCTCCATCCGTTCACCAGTCTTGCTAGTTGGGTCATAACCATTAATTTGTGGCCGGGTCCGTTACCAAAACGTCTGCAAGAAACCCTAGGTCTTTCTTGTGAAAATCCTTTAAATATATGTCAAGTTTTTTTTTTTTTTTTTTATATATATATATAGTGGTATGGTAACGGCAAGAGCTCTCCTGGGTTTGATTGAGCAAGTACATAATGGAAGGAAACAAAAAGGAAGATAACTTTGATGATGTAGCCTTTGAGCTTGATGACGATCCCATCCCTGTTATTTGCTTTAAAGCAATTGATCATGAAAAAGATCTTCCAATCCAGATGTCTCTTCAATTGGTTGGAAATCTTCTTCAAGATTTTTAGGTCGTATGAGAACATCTTGAGATTGCATCAAAGAACCTAGTGTTTTTGAAGGAGGAGCTAAAGAGAGCAACTGATGAACTCACTCTTGTTCCATGGTTGTTGATCTTGTCTGAGTTGTTTTTGATTTATTTTGTCTAGGAAACTTCTTATGAGAATTTATTTCTTGTGTTTTAGAAGGATTACTAGGGTTTGGAATACCCATTATTGTGAGTACACATAGCTATTTCCAACGTTTGCATCTTCATGTTTTTAGATTTATTTATTTAAATTCTAAGTGTTTTGGAAGATGAGTTTTGCAATTTTAATCTTTATGATTTTATATATTGAAATTTTTTATGGGATATGTTGTTTACATCCGTGAACCCGTGACTGTCCCATACTTGTTCAAAAGTTATCTCTATTATGTCGGTATGAAAGTATTGATAAAAGATAGAATGAACTTTTGACAAACAAAAGTCAAATCCTTTTATGTCATTATGCAAATTTTTATGGAAGAAAGGATGCACTTTTGTTTACAAGGATTAAGTCTATAATATGTCATTGTGCAAATAGTGATGAAAAATAGAATGAATCCTTGTGTATCCCGCAGTATTGGTCGATCTCCGATCCACATTTTTGTGCATATACTGTGTTGCTCCGTAAGTTCTCTTATGTCGAGCATGACCAATTGAATTGATCATTTTTGTGGTTGATTCAATTGAGATTTTTGGATTCAAATCCATGTTTTCATGTGATTTGGTTATGTCCAAAGATTCCTCCCTTTCTTGTAAAAGCAAGGTCGCCTTTGTTGTTCTTTCGGGAATGACATTTTATGGGGGAGAGTTCTTTTTGAACTTGTGCTTTATTTCCAAATCTTTGTAGGGAGTGCGGCTGTGGAATATTATAGGGGTTATCTTGTATCTTTATAAACTCCTTGATGAATGCATTTAGCTTCGGATTCATGATTGCATCTAAATAAGTTGGTATGTTATTCTCTTTTGGTCATGAAGTATCTCCATGAAAATTTCATGAGGATCCCACTAGTTTTCGTACCTTTTATTTTGACAAAATGGGGGAGAATTAATGTGTAGTTTCATACTACAAATACATACGGTTTACGGATCATTATGTAAGGGGGAGTGGTTTTCATGTCGAGATGAAGTATTGAATAAGGGGGAGTGATACATATCACCATACTATTGTTGTCAAAGTTGTCATACAATTGAACTTTGATGTTGTGTAATAATACTATGACACTGTATAACAATGATCGAGAGCATTTGTTTTCTCATTGTTATCACTACCGATCTTAAACAACTATGCTATAGAGTTGAACATGTTTAGAATCATGGAGTACTTGGAAGTGACGAAGTTTTCGAGTCGTGTTGAAGATGCCAAGGAGATCAAGCATTTTGATGAGAAGCTACAAATTTTTGTTTATTTTGTAATCCATATGTACAGATAGTTTTGTCACTAAAATTAACAAAGGGGGTGATTATTAGAGCACTGCTCGGTCGAACTCGCATGCGTTGCTATCTCAAGCATGTTTGTCAATGTTAGTGATCAAAACTATAAGACTTGATTTCTAGCCTATTTATAGATGTCTCAGACTAGGACATAGATTGTGTAGTTGAGCTTAGACTTCACGGCGTTCATCATTTGAAGACGAAGAACTACTAAGGGGAGCTTGTGGAACTTCATAGACAAAAGGTATGTGGAGACATAAACTCATCTATCACTTGGAAAGTCTATTTCTACACTATCTCCTATATTGAGACATAAGTCGTATTACGATATAGTTTTCTATATACACATTTGAGATTTATTTGAGTTTATCTCGCTTACATATTTCTCAAAATATGTGTTGGCAAGCTTTCGCTTCGACCAAGTTCATCTTATATCATGTGAAAATTGATTTTTCTACAGTGAATATAGGCGAAATGGATCGTTGGATGACTTCAAGCTTTGACAAAGTTGTATGTACAAGATGAAGATGAAGAATATACTTAAAAGTAAAGCTTTTATTACGGAAATATATTACAAGGGTTGCAGAGAGAAGAGAGAAGGCTTCTAAGAGTTCTTTTCTCCAATCCCTTCCTCCAAACTCAACTCGAACTTAAAAACAAGAAAAAAGTTCCCTAAAAGGAACCTACCGAGACAGGTGTGCGGATGGCCGCCACAACAAACAAACTTACAGGTGTGCAGATAGCCGTCATAAAAGACAAACTTACAGGTGTGCGAATAGCCACCATAAAATACAAAATTACAATCTCACTTTTATCTATTACTTAGAGAAGTAGAATAATTTTGCCGAGGCTATCATAAGCCTAAAGCAGATTCCTTTTTTATTGCTGATAAGCGTCATGGCTTGCGTCATTGCTGAATTATTTAGCACAAGTAGTCTAGAGAATCTTCTTTAGAAATTGTTTAGATATTCATTGCTAATATCTAGAGGATCGTATTCTTCCATAATAATGGCTTCATCTTCAATTTTATCTTCTGTTCCTACAGTTGCTGAACTAGAAGCAGTATTAGCTTGGTCTTGTAGAAGAACAAGGAGTCTAGAGAGTTCTTCTTTAGATATTCTAGCAGAAAACTCTTTTAATAAGTCATCAACACTAGTTTTAGGAGGTGGTGGTGGTCCAAGGTCAATAAGTTCTTTGGTAGAGAAAACTGAATTTTTATGGAAGAACTCAAACTTTTGCCACCACTTAATCAAAATCCTTCTTCCTAAATAAGGAACTTGTTTGGAAGTTTCACCTAGGTTGGAAAAACTTCGTTGGCTGATAACAGGTTCCCAGCGGAGAATCCAATGGACTTGGTAATGAACCGTGAACCATAATGAGGTGTTTATTAAGGAAGGATTAAGATCTACAAAATCATCGTGTTTGTCCTTACTTTATACAGTAAGCAAATAGGATATAAACCTAATTGAGAAAACCATTTGATAAACCGATTCGGAATATCATCGACCTTATTAAGGGCAAAATTTTACAGAAAATCGAATAAACCAAGAGAAATTTCTTTGTTTATTCTCATAGTAGAAAGCATGTTCCCATGCATTGATATAATCAAAATAATTGAACTTTACCATAGTATTGCGACCTCACAATGGTCTATTAAGTTCATAGGGTTTGAACAGTTCTCCTGTCCATTGTTCTTGCTTAATAACCCCGTGGATTGTGGCTTTGCCATAAGCAATATCACCACCATTCCTATTGGTGATGTCGAATTCAACTGAACCCATTACGACAAAAATATCTTGAAAGAATTGAAAGTCTTTTGGGTAAACAAAAGGATCAACATTATTTTTGAAGTAGAAAGCAACTACTTGTTGGAACATGATTAGCATATTTATTTTCCTTTGGGATAATCCATTTAATGGAAGTTGGAATATATGGGTAAATATATTCACTGGATGAGAAGATTCTCTTGCGCGAATATAGGCATCATTTTTTAGTTTCTCCTCTTTAGGAGTATCATCTAGTTTTTGTTGTTTAACAACCTTTGGATCTAAGAGAGCCATCGTTTTATACGATGTTGATATTTCTCTCTTTTGAGGTTTAACCTCTTTTGCTTCTTTAGGTGCTTTACCTTTATCAGGAGGTCGTTTAAACATTTTTTCCCTGCAAAAATTCACGAGTTAGAAAATCAGGTAAAGAATTTGATTCTCCTGGAATGAATTCAATATCAAAGTCAAATACAGACATAATAGCTTGCCATCTTGCAAAGACTTGCTTAGAGGTTATGTTTTTAACATATTTCAGTAAAATTTCTTTAGCAGATTTGCAGTCTACTCTGATAAGAAATTTTTGATTTATTAAATCAGATTCGAAATGTTGTACGGTTAGTACAATAGCAAGAATTTCTTTCTTTACCGTAGAGTAATTTATTTGGGCCACGCCAAGCATGGGACGTGAAGCGACCAATTGCTCTTTGTTATTAACCTTTTGTTTCAAAATCCCACCATATCCAATGTCTGAAGCATCAGTTTCAACTACTTTGAATGCTTTAGGGTTGGATAAAGCAAGACAAGAAATTTCCTTGATTTGTTTTTTAATTTGCTGGACTGCTCTAGTATGCTCAATTGTCCAAGCAGGAGGGTTTTTCTTCAATCTTTCATACAAAGGTTTTGCTATAAAAGCAACTTTCTCATAGAATTCTGAAATATAATTCAAACATCCTAAAAATCGTTGTAATTGATTTTTATCTTTTATCTCATCAGGGAATTTTTCCCCAAATGTAATAGATCGGTCTATAGGAATTATAGATCCGTTAGCAATATTATGCCCAAGAAATCGAATTTCTTGTTGAAAGAGTTTAACCTTCTTGGCAGAGACAACTAAGCCTTCCCTTTTTACAATATTAATAAATATCCGAAGATGTTTAAAATGTTGTTCAACATTTTGGCTATAAACTAAGACATCGTCTATGTAGACAATGATAAAATCCATATAAGGATTGAATATTTCATTCATTATTCTCTGATATTCAGAGGGAGCATTTTTCAGTCCAAAAGGCATTACATTCCACTCGTAATGGCCAAAAGGGACTGTGAATGCAGTTTTGTATTTATCTGTTTCAGCAATTTGAATTTGCCAATAACCAGATTTCATGTCGAATTTCGACATGATTTTTGTTTCATATAAGCGGTTTAGTAAATCCTTTTTGTTCGGGATAAGATATCTAATCCATTTCAAAGCTTTGTTTAAGGGTTTATAGTTAATTACAAGTCTGGGTACTCTCCTTTCTTGTTCAGCAGCATTGTTGACATAAAAGGCTAAACAACTCCAAGGACTATGAGACTTGCGAATTAAGCCTTTATTCAAAAGATCTTGAATCTCCCTTTTACATAATTCCAAATATTGGACTCATGGCTATGGGCCTAACTTTGGTAGGAATCTGAGATTCTTTAAAGTCTGGCTCATATGGAAGAGAGACAATATGCTTCTTTCTTTCCCAAAAGGCATTTGGGATGTCAGCACAGATTTCTGATTCAATTTCTTTTTGAAAAAGTTCTATCTTTCCTTGAAGCTTAGGATTTTTTAAAGTTTGAAATCTTTTTAAAAGAAATTTCTTGATTAAAGAACTAATAAATGACTCTTTATTTTTTAATCGTTCTTTAATGGTATCAATTTCTTTGTACTGTCGAGTAGTTATAAACTTAAATAAAATTTCAGTATTAGAAATTTACTAAGGATTCCTTTTTCATCAATTTTAATAATTGGATAAAGCATGTGTAGAAAAGGGTTTCCTAGAATAATTTTATGTGATAAGTTTTTAACCATAATAAAGGGGATTTGAAAACACATTTTTCATTGCAAATTCGCATCTTCTAATTTATATATTTAATATTTAAACTAGAATTATCTCATAAAGTATTTAAAATTTCGCTAGTTTTGGAAAAATATTTTGAAGGAACTATTCCCTATGATGCAATTTAAATCACTTTGAATCTACCATAGCAATGGTATCAAGGGTGAACTCTCTTTTGATATCAAGGGTGAACTCTCTTGTACTTCTTTTAATTCGGATTTTAAATCGATATGGTTGTATCGCGAGTTTTAACCGTCATGATTGGGCTATTAAATCTATTCATAATATCTCTGTATTCATAAGTCCGAATATTTCTTTCAGGTTTATGAATTTCTATCTGTTTTAGATATTCTGTAAGAAGTCTTGCCTTTTCATCGGCATCACTGATTTTGTCAATGACCTCGAAGACAAAACTTTCTTCTTTGGTTAAAACGCATAAACCATTAATTTTACATAGTGCCTTGTAATGGTTTGCCGACCATCACAATCTGTCACTACTATTTGAAGAATAATATTCATCGGAAGAGTTGTCGTCTGTGATAACAGATATGAACATTTCTTCGTTTTCCGGATCGGACTCGGATATAACCATTTTTAAAATTGACCTTTTAAGGCCTTCATCAATATCAAGGCTATTGATTTTTTGTTGGGTAGTACACTTATTACCCTAGGCCATCACCTGTTAATTTACTCCATGAAGAAGATAACAGACTTACTCAACAATATGATGGATCTTCCGTTTACGAATGGAACCTAGATGGACTTAGTGAATATCAAATTCACAAACTAATCCATCAAATGCTTATGTGCGCTACGGCTTATGCATCCCGTGATAATAAGGAACCTGCAATTGCAAAGCTCCTTATTAATGGCTTTTCGGGTCAGTTAAAAGGATGGTATGACAATTATTTAACCATAGAAACAAAAAACGCCATCCAAAATGTTGTTAAACCAAATAGTAATACTCCTGACATAGTCAGTACACTTCTGTATACTATTCTTGTCCACTTTACAGGACAACACGATATGAATACAGAAAGAATTCAAGAACAATTAATAAATTTAAAGTGTCCCACTTTATCCCATTTTAAATGGTATAAAGATGTATTCTTTTCAAAAATCTTTCAAAGAAACGATGGTCACCATGAATTTTGGAAAGAAAAGTTCTTATCAGGCTCCCTAACTTTTTTGCTGAACGAATAAAAAATCGTTTGAGAAACGCTAATAATGGGAAAATCCCCTATGATACCTATACTTACGGAGACCTCGCGTCAGAAGTGGTTAAAGAAGGTATCTCTTTATGTAATGACATTAAGCTTCAAAAGCAAATCCAAAAAGAAAAGTTTTCAGGAAAACGTGCTCTCGGAGATTTCTGCGAGCAAATGGGTTTTAATCAAACTATTGATAATTTTCGAAAACAAAGAAAACCTAACTCAGTCAGATATGGGACTCTATGTCTTATCACAACAGGAAAAAGAGTTTCCCTTTGACGGTATTGACGAAGAAGTTTTCTATTCCGAAGAAAGTAATCTAATTAGAAAATGGTGGTTAGCTAAAGCCCCAGACGAATATAAAACATTTTATCACGGTAAATATAAAGAATATGTAATAAATATGGGCAAACACCATGACCCTTACAATTATGGTTTCTTTTACTTCCTTAGGAATATGCTAAAATTAAGAGGAGTAAAAATTCCTGATTTTATAGACAAGAATTATATTCTTGGTCTCGAAAGTATGTATAAAACATACTTGACTAAGACCGATAGGACGATTAGTGATGTTCACCCTCCTGCTATGAATTTAGTCGTTAAGGTTGATGATGACGACGTTATGGCAACACCTTATCGGAAAGGTAAAAGTATAGAAGTTGTTATAGAATAGAATAATTATACTAACTTGACTCTCCAATCTATGGGAGAGCAGTTAAATCGAATGGAGAAGGCCAAACTGCCTCAAAACCCTCAGAACCCTGTTAACTCGGCCCCGTTCCAACCTTATAGCTTGGAACTTGGAGTAAAACTCGTTAGGACCGTTTTGACTGACTCAGAACCAGATTCTGAAGTAATTCAAGAAATTTATAAAAGGCTTGAAGCCCTTACAATTGAAAAGAACAAGAGGCCCAGTACTGATAAATCGCCTACAGTTCTTACAATCGTAGAAAAAATCCCAACTAATGTGGACCCTTTGTCTCTCGACCTAGAAAATAGTGACACAGATAAAGAATCAACCACTGATGAATTAGTAACTCAATTAGAGAGTCTAACGGTTGAAGATAAGGTTATTCCGTCTCAACTTAATAGAATTTCAAATAAAAGGTTTAATTATAAAACCTATGTTCCTTATTACCCCAGGCCATCACCTGTTGATTAAATTGTCTAATAATAATTGAAAAGAGTTGTAACCTGAGGAAATAGGTATAGCTTCTTCAATTGTTTGGATGATATAATCCGATCTAAATATAAAATTCGATTTATAAATCTCATTTTGTTTGGATTTTGGCAAATTCCAATTACATAGATCATTATCTATATTTTCATTAATTACTAATTCTTTGTTTCTTTTAGAAATATTGGCAGATTGAGAAGAACTTGATCTTCCCAAGGTTCTAATTAATTAATTCATTCACTAGACTCTCATCTACAGTCAACGACTTTTACAAGCTCACGTATTTGTGCCGCCCTCTTAGCTGGTCTTACCGTCAGGAGCTAAACGCGACTAACGTATCAAAGAGTAAGATGTATGAGTGAAGGAATTATACCTTGGAATAGGGATGCTCTTCTATCTTCCCGGTGGCTCTGATACCAGAAACACATATATGAACAGTAGAAATTGATTTTTCTACAGTGAATATAGGCGAAATGGATCGTTGGATGGCTTCAAGCTTTGATAAAGTTGTATGTACAAGATGAAGATGAAGAATATACTTAAAAGTAAAGCTTTTATTACGGAAATATATTACAAGGGTTGCAGAGATGAAGAGAGAAGGCCTCTCAGAGTTCTCAACTCATGATTCCTTCCTCCAAACTAAACTCGGGCTTAAAAACAAGAAAAAAGTTCCCTATAAGGGACCTACCGAGACAGGTGTGCGGATGGCCGCCACTACAGACAAACTTACAGATGTGCGGATAGCCGCCATAAAAGACAAAATTACAGATGTGCGGATAGCCGCCATAAAAAACAAAATTACAATCTTACTTTTATCTTCCACTTAGAGAAGTAGAATAATTTTGTCGAGGCTATCATAAGCCTAAAGTAGATTCCTTTTTATTGCTGATAAGCGTCATGGCTTGCGTCATTGCTGAATTATTTAGCACAAGGAGTCTAGAGAATCTTCTTTAGATATTGTTTAGATATTCATTGCTAATATCTAGAGGATCGTCTTCTTCCATAATAATGGCTTCATCTTCAATTTTATCTTCTGTTCCTCCAGTTGCTGAACTAGAAGCAGTATTAGCTTGGTCTTGTAGAAGAACAAGGAGTCTAGAGAGTTCTTCTTTAGATATTCTAGCAGAAAACTCTTTTAATAAGTCATCAACACTAGTTTTAGGAGGTGGTGGTGGTCCAAGGTCAATAAGTCCTTTGGTAGAGAAAACTGAATTTTTATGGAAGAACTCAAACTTTTGCCACCACTTAATCAAAATCCTTCTTCCTAAATAAGGAACTTGTTTAAAAGTTTCACCTAGGTTGGAAAAACTTCGTTGGCTGATAACAGGTTCCCAGCGGAGAATCCAAGGGACTTGGTAATGAACCGTGAACCATAATGAGGTGTTTATTAAGGAAAGATTAAGATCTACAAAATCATCGTAGACTGTCCTTACTTTATCTGGTAAGCAAATAGGATATAATCCCAATTGAGAAAACCATTTGATAACCAGTTCGGAATATCATCAGCCTTATTAAGGACAAAATTTTCTGAAAATCGAATAAACCAAGAGAATTTTCTTTGTTTATTCTCATAGTAGAAAGCATGTTCCCATGCATTGATATAATCAAAATAATTGAACTTTACCATAGTATTGCGACCTCGCAATGGTCTATTAAGTTCAAAGGGTTTGAACAGTTCTCCTGTCCATTGTTCTTGCTTAATAACCCTGCGGATTGTGGCTTTGCCATAAGCAATATCACCACCATTCCTATTGGTGATGTCGAATTCAACTGAACCCATTACGACAAGAATATCTTGAAAGAATTGAAAGTCTTTTGGGTAAACAAAAGGATCAACATTATTTTTGAAGTAGAAAGCAACTACTTAGCTGGGCTGCAGATTAGCATATTTATTTTCCACTGGGATAATCCATTTAATGGAAGTTGGAATATATGGGTAAATATATTCACCTGGATGAGAAGATTCTGCTGCCAGAATATAGGCATCATTTCTTAGTTTCTCCTCTTTAGGAGTATCATCTAGTTTTTGTTGTTTAACAACCTTTGGATCTAAGAGAGCCATTGTTTTATACGATGTTGATATTTCTCTCTTTTGAGGTTTAACCTCTTTTGCTTCTTTAGGTGCTTTACCTTTATCAGGAGGTCGTTTAGACATTTTTTCCCTGCAAAAATTCACGAGTTAGAAAATCAGGTAAAGAATTAGATTCTCCTGGAATGAACTCAATATTAAAGTCAAATACAGACATAATAGCTTGCTATCTTGCAAAGACTTGCTTAGAGGTTATGTTTTTAACATCTTTAAGTAAAATTTCTTTAGCAGATTTGCAGTCTACTCTGATAAGAAATTTTTGATTTATTAAATCAGATTCGAACTTTTGTACGGTTAGTACAATAGCAAGAATTTCTTTCTTTACCGTAGAGTAATTTATTTCAGGGCCACGCCAAGCATGGGACGTAAACCTGACCAATTGCTCTTTGTTATTAACCTTTTGTTTCAAAATCCCACCATATCCAAGGTCTGAAGCATCATTTTCAACTGTTTTGAATGCTTTAGGGTTGGATAAAGCAAGACAAGGAATTTCCTTGATTTGTTTCTTAATTTCTTCGGATTGCTCTAGTATGCTCAATTGTCCAAGCGAGGAGGGTTTTTCTTCAATCTTTCATACAAAGGTTTTACTATAAAAGCAACTTTCTCATAGAATTCTGAAATATAATTCAAACATCCTAAAAATCATTGTAATTGATTTTTATCTTTTATCTCATCAGGGAATTTTTCTCCAAATGTAATAGATCGGTCTATAGGAATGATCGATCCGTTAGCAATATTATGCCCAAGAAATCGAATTTCTTGTTGAAAGAGTTTAACCTTCTTGGCAGAGACAACTAAGCCTGCCTTTCTTACAACATTAATAAATATCCGAAGATGTTTAAAATGTTTTTCAACATTTTGGCTATAAACTAAGTCATCGTCTATGTAGACAATGATAAAATCCATATAAGGATTGAATATTTCATTCATTATCCTCTCGATATTCGGAGGAGCATTTTTCAGTCCAAAAGGCATTACATTCCACTCGTAATGGCCAAAAGGGATTTGTGAATGCGATTTTGTATTTATCTGTTCAAAGAATTTGAATTTGCCAATAACTGATTTCATGTCGAATTTCGACTTGATTTTTGCTTCATATAAGCGGTTTAGTAAATCTTTTTTGTTTGGGATAGGATATCTAATCCATTTCAAAGCTTTGTTTAAGGGTCTATAGTTAATTACAAGTCTGGGTACTCTCCTTTCTTGTTCAGCAGCATTGTTGACATAAAAGGCTGAACAACTCCAAGGACTATGAGACTTGCGAATTAAGCCTTTATTCAAATGATCTTGAATCTCCTTTTTACATAACTCCAAATATTCTGGACTCATGGCTATGGGCCTAGATTTAGTAGGAATCTGAGATTCTTTAAAGTCTGGCTCATATGGAAGAGACACAATATGCTTCTTTCTTTCCCAAAAGGCATTTGGGATGTCAGCACAAATTTCCGATTCAATTTCTTTTTGAAAAAGTTTTATCTTTTCTTGAAGCTTAGGATTTTTTAAAGTTTCAGAAATCTTTTTAAAAGAAATTTCTTCAGTTAAAGAACTAATAAATGAGTCTTTATTTTTTAATCGTTCTTTAATAGTATCAATTTCTTTATACTGTGGAGTAGTTATAAACCTAAATAAAACTTCAAGTATTAGAAATTTTACTAAGGATTCCTTTTTCATCAATTTTAATAATTGGATAAAGCATGTGTAGAAAAGGGTTTCCTAGAATAATTTTATGTGATAAGTTTTTAACCATAATAAAGGGGATTTGAAAACACATTTTTTCATTGCAAATTACTGCATCTTCTAATTCATATTTAATATTTAAACTAGAATTATCTGCAGTATTTAAAATTTCGCTAGTTTTGGAAAAATATTTTGAAGGAACTATTCCCTCATCGATGCAATTTAAATCCGCACCTGAATCTACCATAGCAATGGTATCAAGGGTGAACTCTCTTTTGATAACTAGAGTAACCTTAATATACCACTCGTACGCGTACTGGCGTAACCAAACTCAGTCCGGCTACTTAAGTATGCGTACCCGTTTGCATACTTGAGTTGGTGACTTTCTAAAATCGGTTGTATACATGAACTTAAAAATTTATAAATTAAGGAATACAATCTTTGCAAAACGTGGATATAATGTTCATGAATTGATTCAAGTGAATCAAACCTATTTTTCTTCAATTGCGTTCTTATATACTTCTATGAGAATATAACAATTGAACGACTCTTTAACTAGTTTCATCTGAGTCATTTGAACTAGTTATGGTTAAGATGAATAAGGTTGATATGAGAGTAATCATATGGATAACTTCGGTTAACTATTTGTGAGCCAACATGGTGTACACGTTTGGGTACGGTTACACAAACGTAAATGAGGTACATTTCATTTGTGTGTAACAAGCTAAGTTCGATCTAACGGTTGAAAGATATTAGCTTGGTTAAATCAGGTTTTTCATCTAACGGTGAATATTGAATGCTTTGTTACCAAGGTAACTTGGATTGCAAACCCTGATTTGAAAACTATATAAAGGAGAACTCTAGCAACTCGGAAACCTAATCCCCACACCTCCTGTGTGTTACTAGTTGCATAAACTAGAGGCAATTCTCCTTTAACCTTAGGTTTCTTCGAGACCCTGTAGGTTAACCACTTCAAAGACTTCATTGGGATTGTGAAGCCAGACCCAACTATTTTCTTTGAAGTTGCGCGTTCTGATCTTGCCCGATTCTATCGTATTGGGTACAATTGAAATAATTGACTCGAGATTAATTTCTCTGATAGGCAAGATAAAAGTAATCACAAACATCTTCGTCTCATCATTTGTGATTCGCAATATCTTGTTTCGCTAGTCGATTAAGATTATTGTGAGGTGATTGATAATACTAAAGTTTGTTTCTTCGGGGAATATAAGTCCGGTTTATCAATTGGTTCATGTTCACCTTGATTTATCAAAAGACGGAACAAAAACTCTTGGGTATTTCGTGGAGATGATTTATTCAATCTATAGACTTTTCTGTGTGAGACAGATTTGTTTATCAAGTCTTCGACTTTGGGTCGTAGCAACTCTTGGTTGTGGGTGAGATCGGCTAAGGGAATCAAGTGTGTAGTATCCTCTTTGGGATCGAGACGCCGGGAACGCAACTGTACCTTGAATCAGTTTGAGATTGATTGGGGTTCAACTACAGTCCAATCCGAAGTTAATTGGTAGTAGGCTAGAGTTTGTAGCGGCTTAATACAGTGTGGTGTTCAAACTGGACTAGGTCCCGTGGGTTTTCTGGATTTGCGGTTTTCCTCGTTAACAAAATTTCGGTGTCTGTGTTATTTCTTTTCCGCATTATATTTTGTTATATAAATGAAATATCACAGGTTGTGCATTAAGATCAATCAATTAGAATATCCAACCTTTGGTTGTTGATTTTAATTGATTGACATTTGAACATTGGTCTTTGGTACCGTCTAGAAAAAAAAAAAGTTGTGAGAGACTTACCAAAATTAACATCTCGTCTAGAAAACTTACTAAGTTGGTCAATAATGACAGCCAAGTTCCTAGATTCACTAGTTCTAGTTTTTGATTAGAAGATAAGACTTCTCTCTTTTCTCTCTCTCTTCTCAAAAACTAGAGAAAACCCCATCAACTTCTTCTTCTTCCTTTGCTCAGATTTAGTTCTTTAGGGGCTAGATCTGAGCAAAAATTTCTTGTTTTTAATTATTTTTGCTGTTTTCTATAATTTCTTCGCTATTAGAGCGATTTTTATCTTCGGTATTTGGGCGAATCTATCTACACTTTTATAGTGTTTTTTCCTAAAGATTTGTCCATGTTTGGTTTTCTTGTTAAAAGTACATCGTCGATTCAGCAAGGGCAAAGATCAATTTCTTCTTCATCAGAAAAATAGATCTTGGGTTCGTGTTAGTTGCACATGAAGAATTTTGGGCATATCACTCCTCTGTCATAGGAGCATCTCTTTTCCAAGAAGTAAAAAAATCTATCAAAATGGTCGAATTATAGTTTCGTACACCATTCCTTCTCCAACTCATAGTACAAGATTTGGGTGCTATCGTGGTAGATCGCTATTTCTCTTCCCGATTTATTATGTTTTGTATCTTTCTTTGTATTTGTTTCATGTTATGATGTACCTGTTTCTGTTTGAAACCATCATGTAAACGTTTCTTGTGGAATAAAATACTTGTGGTTTGATGATCAAAAAAATAAAATAATTAGAAGATAGGAGTCCTCCGTCCTGTTTTTCCACTCCCCCTAGACAACAAGTCCTCCTCCAAGTAACAAAAGGCCAAGTATTTGAAGACAACGATAGGGGTATGCCTTAAAAACTGGAGTTACTAGGAGGTATTATGTAATTAGTAGTAAGTAAAAGAAGTTTTCACAAGCACTTGCCGATTTATAATAAAAAAAAATTGCTGTGGAAAAAGCTGTTAACGTAGAAGTTAGACCACGTCAATGTACTCTGCACGATCACCGAAGCAACTTTCTCTCTGCATACAGCATACAGACTACAGAGAATGCTAAGAGCAACTGCAGTGGTGCGACCATAACCAAAGAGCAAAGAGTAAAAAAAAAACCAAAATTTGGGTTTAGTCCGTGTTGTAACGCAGTGGAGGGAGACTAAAATTTGATCAGGCGCAACTTTGAGTTACGCCCCAATCAAAGCAACCAAAACAAACAGTCCCATTTTTTTTTTTTTTTTTTGTTGGGGCGTAACTCAAAGTTACGCCCCAATCAGGCGCAACTCCAAAATGCGTCCCATTATTTATTTTTATTTTTTTAATTCGGGCGTAACTTTGAGTTACGCCCCATCAGGCGCAACTTTAATTTGCGCCCGACCAAAACTAAACCAAAGACCAAATATGGTTTGGTTTTTGGTTTTAGTCTAGTTTTTGTTCGATAGTCCTCTCCGCTGCGTCTGTGTTTTCGACCAAATTTTTAGTTTTGGTCGATGACTGTGGATGCTCTAAGGGTTAACTGTACTAAATAATTACAGAAACACCACTCCCATCATTGATTTGCCAAATTACCTTTCTAGTCCTCCAATTTCTTACATTTTTAGTCCTTTCTTGAAGAAAGCTATTATTGGGGCGTCACATTGCAATAGTGTGGCTTCACCCATGATATTAATGTCTATTTAGTTGGTTAGGGGGTGTGCTAAAGACACTAAAAAAGTCTAAACTGCCCTTTCATTTTATCAATAAGAAAATTAAAATCAAAATCAAAATCAGTTTTTTTTTCATCACTTTTGCTAATCAATAACAGTGATGGTGATCAAAACCAACCCATCGAAAAATTGATAATCAACAACTCAATCAGAAACCGAGATAAAATCGGGACACGGTTTCAAATTCTTTAATCGCACGACATCTAATGGTTCTGTGATGTTTTATTCGGCAGAAACCCATTTATTTTTTTCTTGGTTAGTGTTTGAAATGATTTGATTTATTGAAAAAATTAGGTTTGGAGAACCAGTTACGGTTAGGCTAAGTCCTATGGGCTAGATTGGAGTGCTAGATTGGCCAAAAAGTGTTGCAAATCATGAAAAAAGTGTGGGAAAAAAGTTAACACTAAACCGCTACTTCTCTCTCCTAGCATTTGCTCAGCGGTCTCACTATCGGCGGGATTGAAACGAATGGTGCGGCGCTCAAAAAGTTGTCTCAACGCCGAACCGTTCGGCGTTCAAAAAGTAATCAAAACGCCGCATGGAGCGGCGCTCAGAAAAACGCCGAATGGTTAGGCGCTCACAGATGACGTGGATGGCCAATCTAGCGGCTAGATATCTAGCCCATAGGACTTAGCCTTAGGTTGAAAACTAAGAACTCCTAACCGTAAAAAAAAAAAATGCATGTAGAATTATAGTTAGTAAATATTTTACGGTCGGGTTCGACCCTCAACAACCCAACCATAAATATTCCTGTGGTTGATCGTAGATACTTACCTCTTGGTTTTGATTTACACATAGCTAACCGAATATAAATTAGTATGCTATGGTGTTTTCATATGCTAAGTTTCTGATCCCCGAGATCTTATTAAGATTTGACTAATTACATGAATTTCATGCTATACTTAAGGATTAAGTCCAAAATCGGTTGCAATATTAGATGAAAAGAGATTTTCAAGGAATCAAGTTGCTTTCCATCGTTGGATGGGAAAGCTTAAAGCTAAATGCAGTTGTCAAATTGTAAACCAAATACCCCACGTTCCAATTGTAATCCACGAACTGGATCTTGATGCCAAGATTCGCGTATTAGATATCCCCTCAATTCTAAACAATCGTGCATTTAGTCTGGGGTTAGATTTTGACGCCAATTTAATGCGGCAATTCGTAATTTAACGAGATGTTATAGGATTAGTTTAAACTTTGAGTTACGTGTGGCTAAGAGAAGTCAAAATCTCCACCGTAACTCGTTTACGGTTGACTTAGGGAAACAAAATAACAACAGTAAGTTGTTTACGTTTGACTCCGAGAAACAAAATACCAACCGTAACTAATTTATGATTTGTTTTCCCAATTTTAATTAGTTACGGTTAGAAGTTCATCATCACCTAACCGTAAATTGGTCTTACGGTTGAATATGGAGGAAGAACCTAACCGTAAATTGCTCTAAAAATCTATAAAATTCTAATCTTTTTATGCTCTTTCACCCATTTTTATGCTCTTTCACCCATTTTTGGAAAGAGATCCCAGAAAAATATTTTTTCCTCTACTTTTTCTTCCCACCAAAACTAATACACTTAATTTGACTTAGCTTTTCACGCTTTGATTTAGTTTTTCACTAAGTAGATTCATTAATTCAATCATCACCTAATTAAATTATTAATATTAACTAAATGAGGGTTGTTTAGTCATTATGAAAATATTTAGATATGGGGTTTTTGAAATTAATTATGGGTGACCCATTTTTGTCCTATTAGATGACCCCTCTATTGAAATATGACGCCCCAATAATTGGCTACTTCTTGAAATCTGTATGATAGGATACCTTAATATTGTGCGGGAAACCATTGTTATTAGCATCAGAAGGATAATGTTATAGATTGATTTGATATGGCATGTGACTGTTGTTTTTTTGGATTCGCATACGAGTACCACCCACAAATATGCACCCATTTGGAACACCATTTAGGGGGCAGCATGGCCCCCACTGCCAATAAAGGGCTGCTTCTTCTCATGAGTCATGACCTCTTACTCCGTCATCGGTGATGTAAGTTATACTGCCCTTAACCGGTATGCTTTTAAAATCACAGGTTTCATTTTTCACAAGCAAAATTTAGCACAGGGTTCGATAAAATTAATAAAAGAGGAATCCAAGTTTAGTGAGACCGGTGGTTTCTAAGTATGAGACTGAATCTCTATAGAGAGGCTATTTGGAAATAAAATAGCTCATTCACAGTTAAAAATAATTTTTGAATTCTATCAAAAATTATCGGGGGTTAGTCCTCAAGTGATTTGTGGGGAGTGTATTTTAAATTTTGGGGATTTTGAGAGAGTTTGAGAGAGTGTAGGGAGTTTGAGAGAGTTTGGTGTTTTTGAGTTCAGGGAGTTCGGGGGAGTGTAGGGAGTTTGAGAGAGTTTATATCACATCTCTCCTTCCAAATCCACCATAAGACACAACATACACTTTAGATGAGGTTCAACCATTTTCATGTTATTATAATGATGATTATGTGAGGATAGTGTTGATGAAGAATTTGAAATAAGTACGCATAGTGATCATGAATTTGTTACTCCAATTGAGCTTAATAATGATAATGTTTCTAGTTCAAATCCAAATAATTTTAATAATTATTCACCTATTCAAAAGGACGAGGATTATAAACAGATCTAGGCCTGATTTATTACCCGATAGACAATTATAGGCCTGTTTTTTTCAAGTTTACATATCTAGGCCTCCATCCATGTTTCCATCCAAAATTGTTAGTTTTGTCAATTTCTCGGTCAATTCAGTCAATGTCTCTTTATATGAGATGAGATAATGCTGAAACTTTACCCTTATACCCTTACACACGTGTAAGGGTAACAATATCTGGTCTGACAATTGTGTAAACCCGTAAGAAATTAACGGGTTAGATTAGATGGAATAGCAAGTCGCCAAGTGTGACAAACACAATTACCATCTCTAAAATAATCGACGGTCACCAATAAACCCCTATCGATCTTCAACTTCGCCCTCTTCTTCTTCACAAAGCCTTTCTCCGTGGGTAGAATCTTGTTTCTTCTGTTCTTCCTCATGTTGGTCGCATTGAAGGTTGAGACCAAAATTACAGTTGCGCTATTTGTTTTATACACTACAGTGAATATAGTGAAGCAGAAAAGGGCATGGCAAACAAAGGTTACTCAGTAAGAAGTTATTGAAGGTTAAGATTAAAATTAAAATTGAATTTCATCATTTTTTTTTTCTTTGCTTAGAGATTATTTAGGTTCTCTCTAGGATTTATCTATGAATTGGTTTCTAGGGTTCTCTATAAACAGTGGGCAACCTGTTTCGAATTGGTGAAGTTTCAAGGTGAGAAATCAATCAGAGGGGAACCGGTTTACTGCCTCTGTGGATATGAATGATGGGGATTGGGGTTGTCCTAAAGTTCTGATGAGTCTAGGAAGAATGGGTCAAATTAGTGGAGTTTCAAGGTGACAAATCAGGGAAGAAAACAAGTTTTGAGCTGTATTTGCCACCGGAAATCAACCACTACTCTCATTAATTTTGTGTGATGTATGGTGTGTATTTTTCAGAAATCAGGGTCTGCATATGTTTGGAAATATTTGGTTCCCTTGAATGTGAAATTGCTCCAGGAAGGAGGTAGAATGGGCTTAAGAATCATCAGAAAGTATAAGACTGTATGACTAGCACAACGTACAGAAGGTGTTTGTGGAAATGCCCGAGTGATCAGTTTTTTGAAGATTTAAGTTCAGTTGCCATTAGTTTCCTGAACTAGCATTGTCGTCAGCAAGAGAGTAGTTCTGGTGGGTATTTGAAATGAAATAGGAGAGGGTTTTAAGTTTGAGAAGGGAAGTGGAATTTGTGTTTGAATGGTTTGCTGTTTTGGACCAGTTTAAAAGCCATCAAAACAGCTAAGAAGTATTGTATTTGGCTCTTTGCCAATAGGTTTTGGTGTAGAATGGTTGAGATTTGATAGCTTCTAGGGTTTGTGTTACACATGGATTCTTGGGGTTCTTTATCCTACTGGAAAGGGGTTAAAATCCACAGAAAAACCGCGGCTTACACATCTAATGCAGTTTGCATACATATTCTTGGTTGTGTTATGCTAGTCGCACTTTGTTCTTACTACCACCAGTCCACCATTCATGACACCTCCAGCACCTGCCACCAGTACCAGGCCACAACCAGTTTCTTTACCAAAATTCTTATTGCGGCTAGCCAGGGTGCATATGAGAGTTTTGCTTCCGTTGTATGCTATGGTTAAATGGATGAGTATTTTTATGGTTAAATTGATGAGGTTGAAGTAGTCTTTCAGAAGTTAATTGAGATAAGAAGTTGGGTTTCATTTGCCAGCAAGTTTTGAGCTTGGATATTGACTGCTTACTTTGCTAAGATATCAATGAACAAGATGTTGTCACTACCGTTTAATACTGATGGATGATGGGGATTCAAATGCTCGACAAATTTCCAAAAAGCACATGTCCTCCTTGTTGGTGCCAAGAGTTCGCACCAGCAAAGTTTGGGTCCGTACAGATGGTCAAGATGGGTTAGTGTGATACAGATCGACCTAGCCGAGTGGCATCAGCGATTCAAATCAAGTTTATGCATTCAATGGACTTAAATGTCTTTTTCCATCACTCAAACGGTGACAGCTAGAAGATAACTGCCGTGTAGCGTTTTTTCAAAAAAACGGTCAAAACCGGCCTAGATTTGTAAATTTGAAAAAAACGGGCCTAGATTTGTAACCCTCAAAAAAAACAGGCCTAGATCTGTTTTTCACCCTTATAATGATGATTATGTGAGGATAGTGTTGATGAAGAATTTGAAATAAGTAGGCATAGTGATCATGAATTTGTTACTCCAATTGAGCTTAATAATGATAATGTTTCTAGTTCAAATCCAAATAATTTTAATAATTATTCACCTATTCAAAAGGACGAGGATTTGACTAGAGATACCCCCGTTTTAGACGGTGTAGTATTTCCTTTTGATTATTTTGATTACGAAGCTAATAATGGTTTAGAGAAACGAGTTTCTTCTGAGAATATTGTTTTAGAGTCTAGAGATTTAAAAACATTAGTCTTAGACAAAGAAAATGAACTCGTAGAGATGAGTGAGGATGAACCTGACTTAGAAGAATCAATTGACCATTTTCAGGAATCTAATGACCTTGAAATTAGGGAAGTTGTGACCCGGTCTTTCTAGAGACACTGAAAACTCTAAGTTTGGGGGTGATTATCATTCTCCATGTGCTTTAATCCTTAGAAAGGTCCCTCACTTGCGACTTGACATATGTGCCTCAACCATTTTAAAAGATTATCTTCATATACGTTTTTCTGAACCTAGTGATGTCCATAAAGAAGTTCAGTTGTTAGAAACCCATCCTATGGTTGATGTGGTTTATCCAGGCTATGATACCCAGATTGACTTTGTTTTCCCATCAAATATTTTTCAACCAATTGTGGGAACGTATAAGTTTCAAATGTGTCAATTATTTAGTTGTGAGACTAAACCTAAGTACTTTAGGAGATTAGAATCGACACATTTGCCTAAAATTGACCACCACTTTCATCATGGTCAATTGTGTGAGTCAAACCTGATTGACTTTAAGAATCATGATTATTTAGGTTATTATTATGTGCTTCTAAGTTTTTATTTGAGTTTTTCCAGACTCTAATACCTGAATCGGATCTTAGCTACGAGGAAATGCAACCCATGAAAATATTTTATTTGGACCCAGTTATAGAACCTGAACTTGAACCACAGCTAGATGTAGTTTTCTTAAACAGGAAACTAGACAAGGGTGTACTTTATTTGTTATTTTTCTTTGCATGTTCCAGATTCCTTTTATTTGTGATAGATTTATTTGGTTTTAATGACCCACAGTTGTTCCGGCTATTACTTTATGATTTTATGTGGTGACTAATCCTTTCTTAGTCTGGCTGAAGACTTTAAACTTAGCACTTCTTGGGAGGTAACCCAACATTCATGGGACACGGTAATATCTTTCCTTATCTCTTTTGCTTTAAATGGTAACAGTTTCTCCTTGTTCATGCTTTTAATTTTAGCTTTAGAACATTGAGGTTAATGTTAGATTTAAGTTTGGGGGTATGGGAGAAACTTTTTAGTTGCAATAAATAAACTTCAGAGCCTAGAAATTTATGCTTATTAAGGATGGTACTAACCAATCTAAGTGGATGGAAGCATCTTGGTTGTAGGAGTTGAGGAACCAATCTGATTAGATGGAAACATCTAAAGAGTCTATTCATAAAAGCACGAGCTCGAGGTGTTAAAAAAAAAAAAAAACATGGTAGTTTCGCCATATCTCGTTGAATCCTTTTCACCTTCTGTTTTTATTTTCTTTTCTTTTAAATATGTTTCTAAGTGATTTGGTGGGGCACACGAATCAATTTGTTACCACTGCTAGGGTGAAATAGAGTGACCAAGAGCAAAAAAATGAAAAAAAAAAAAAAAAGTTTGAGACCTGACCATCAGACCAACTGGAATAAATTCAATAAAGTCGACCACTGGTACCCTTGTATATGCCAGTTGTGTTGACCTAGAGTTAGGATTATCGACCACTAGTTCCCTTGTATATGCATGTGTATTGATATTAGTCCAGACCAGTATCTCAGTCCATTAGGATAGGTTTATTTTGGAAGTGGCCTTCAGACAGATATGGGAAACACCGTTCACCTTAGTCAACATCAAAACCATCTACATTTTTCTCTACATACATCTTCTTAATCTATCCATGTGATTGGTTGACTTCGGTTATGATGTACAGAAACTATCTGAGTAGAGCTCTGTCACTTATATATGAATTTTAGTATGCTTGAGTGCAAACTCGTGTACATCAATTGGAATTTCACATCAGGGTACTTCCTCCTGTAGTCAATAAGTATGCCAACCAAGGAGATTCTTTAGTGCCTTCCAAGGTTCTGCGTAGATATCTAGGGTCTGGAGTAAAGGTTTTGTGGGTATATCTCTTGTAATCCCTCCCGAGACTATAAATCGGCCACAATGGCCACCTAGGAGTTGAAAGGCATGTTGCACTCAAGAATCTCTTGTAATCCCTCCCGAGACTATAAATCGGCCACTATGGCCACGCTAAATGCAACCGACGATGCCTGCGACAGTGAGTTAGGATTTTATTTTCTAGATTTGATTTGCTCGAGGACTAGAAAATAATAAGTTTGGGGATATTTGATAGACGCATTTATGTGTCTATTTTGATCTCAATTGTATATATTGTTAGTGCTTGATTTTGTACTTATTATGGTGTTTTATGTCTTTGTACGTATTTTTGGGCAATAAACGTTTTTGGAGAAATCGACTCGAAAAGTTGATAAAGGCGCCCGGAGGATACCTATTATTCGACTCTCAGTTTGGATAAGGGGTACTTCAATTACTAAGAAGCACCTCACTGCTATTTGTACCGCAGATGTATTATTTACACCCCATGGCTATGGGCACCCCTACTCTGGTTATGGGGCATCCAATTCCATGTTTGAAAATTAAGTTTTGGCGGGAGAATGAGTTACAACTGCGTAACTTTCTGGCAACAATTTGGGTGCGATTCTGTTGGACTTTTTCACAGATATGGTTCATCATGGGCTTGGTGCAATAGAACAGGGATGGTAACGATTTGTTTACGTAAGAAAAAAAGGAAAATATTTTGATTTGAGTGAAACAGGGAGATAGTCTTCTCGGATTTATATTTGGGAAGAACTGAGAGATTTAATTGGATTTGTTGCCATGTACTGATTGATATGACCCTGTTTTATGATATAAGGGAAGTTGTGAGTCTTAAATCGAAAGATAAAAAGAAGATACGTGGAATCACGAGAAAACAAGGAGGAGAGGTATATCGAGATTATTTGGCTGTATATTTGGGAAGTACGTGGAATAAGAGGAAGTTTTTGTTAGCTCTTACTCGATCGAAGAGTTTTAGTTAGGAGAGAAAACTCAGGAGACGCGTTCAAAGAGTTCGGAAAGAAAAGAAAATCCCGATGACTTCCGGTGAAAGAAAACCGAGATATTCTCGGATTTATTCGAGAGAATTAGGGTCTATTGTGTATAAAAAGAGGTGGTACGAGTCCCGGGGATGGGGTCGCGAGTTTGGGGGAACTTTGGGCTAGTTACAGAGAAGAAACAAAGTTGCAGAGGCGTCTCCAATCATCACAGAGAAGGAGGGGGAAGAAGACACAGACGACACTTTCCGTGTGTCGTTGTTGTTCATCATATAAGACTGTTCTTCTGTCACGATTTAAAAGTATAGTTTTTCTGTAACAGTGCAACACCCATTGTAACAGTCTGTTTGTAACGCCTCCACAGTTGACAAACAAGCTGCATGCGCTTTATTAGTTTTCTCTTGTTTTTCACACTTTTGAGCAATAAACACCTATTTTGAGAACGTGAATAATATGAGGAGCTAAACTCCAACACCGGGACGACGGAGGAAGCCATGTTTCACAATTGCTTGGTAACTATAATGATTCTTCATGACTTTTTGCATTGATTAAATTGATTTATGATTTTTATTAATTAGTTGTGATTTTGTCTGATGACGTATGCTTAGACGTAGAGCTTTTGATGTGTCATGCTTATGATTTACAATTAATCTTTTACAAAATCTACCTTTGGCAAAGAAATAGAGTCCATAAAAGAGCTAGAAGTGTTATGAATCAATATACGAACCAATTGAATGTGATTAATGGTGGAAAACCTGAGTCTCAGTAATCTCTCGATATTAGTGACAACCTTGTGAATATATTTTTATTATTTTTAGTGTTTTCTATTTTTAAGTCTGAAATCGAGTCTATACAAGTCCGAGTGAACGATACTCTTTTTACCACTTTCAAAACAACATCAGCAGACTATGTGCTTAGTTCTTGAGTACTCAACCGGATTCTCAGTGATGCAAATCGCACTTGGTTATCACAAAAGATCTTCATTATTCCAGAATCAATTCCATAATCAGCAAGCATTTGTTTCATCCATAGAAGTTGAGTACAACATGACCCAACAACAATGTATTCTGCTTCACATGTTGAAAGAGATTGTAAATTTTGTTTCTTGTTATGCCAAGCTACAAGATTAATCCCTACATAGTAGAATCCCCCTGATGTACTCTTTTTGTCTTCCACACATCCTGCCCAATCGACATCTGAATAGGCAGTAAGTGGTGCGCGTCGTTTACACAACAAATTAATTACTTCTTTCCACACAATTAACTGGTAATATAATGGCAAGGAGTTCGTTCCCACGAATAGCAGGGAGTTTATAGTTGTTAAAAGTAACTGAAGTTCTAACTGAAAGGGGGGTTTTTAGATTTTAAATTAAAGTAACTAATAAAACAAAATAGTAATACTTTGCTGTAAATAATAATAAAGAAGATGATTAGGGAATCATTAAAAGATCATCTGAACCAGAAGCTTAATTAAATATAAATTTATTTCATGTTTAACTTATATTGTTACCAATAGTAGAATAGCAATAAGCTCTACTATCCCAGGATTCCTAATGCCACTTGGAGTTTAAGCGCTCGACTACCAGATTTTATCAACCAACCCACCAAGAATAAGCTCCCAAGGTGTAAATTAGTCGAATGCTTTACACTATGTGAATCGGAGTTGATCTAGCAGGACGCATAAAGGTCGGTGCGCTTACTAGTGTTATCTTTACACACAATTGCTTAACAAAATCACTCTGTCAGCTCTTGCGATTTACTACTTGTGTAAAGAGTTGATGTGACAATTACACGTATCACACAACCCTAAACTAGTAGAAGAAATATTGGTTGGTTAATTTAATTGATCATTTTAAATAACCCCCAATATTCTTAGGCAATAAAAATAATAAATATAATCAACAATTAAATAAAACTTAAAATAAACGTGGTTAAAGAAAATAATGCTTCATGGTTCATGACTTTGAAATCGTCCCTAATAAATTAAAAATTTAGCTACTCATAATTAAAAGAATGCGAAAATAAATAAAGAAGATGAATTTAAAATAAACCTCACTTGGTAAAAAGCTAGCTCTCTCTATGTTTCTATCTTTCTCGCAAGTTCGCAACAAATGGAAATGACTTGTTCGATGAAGAAGTGTTTTGGTCTCTTACATTCGACCCCTATTTATACAAGAGGATCCCGACATTTTTCCTAACAATCCGTAATAGATGAAGATAAGAAAGTCGGTTGGAGGAGTTTTTACTGATTTGAAAATATATGAGGATTATTCGGTGCAGCGAGAGACATTTCAATACGGTGTACACAACTTCCAATTGGTTATGGAGTTCGACGGGGCCATAAATATTCATGTGTCTTCATCCACACCGTCCATCTATCCAGCTTTGATGCTCCACATGCCACGAAATAATCATTTTTTCCAATACGCGTCAGACATTTTATCTTTTCATCAGATACTGACAGACTGTTCCCTTATCAAAATCCAATCAACCCCACTTGTTCTTCTTGCACGCCACTTGAGAGGACCATTGTTTGTACTGCCAACTGATTATATCTCATTCTATAAACCCCCACTTTCTATCTCGGCATGTGTACGGTTCAAAGTTGAAATTTAAATTGGCTTTTGTATCCCACAAGTCCACCATTTCACCTCATGTCTTTAGCAAAAATGCAAACTTCATCATGGACATCCGTCTTTATCAAGCACCTCAAATTCCCTCCGCAATAACAATTCAAATAAAGATGTCCCGTATGTTTTCCTGGACGTGAGAAATGAAATGGGCCTGGTTGCCCCTTATCCAATTAGGGGCTCCGAATAACATATGCCCAAGTAAAACCAAATTATCCAATTTGATAATGTTTCCCAATTATCTTCCTTTGTCGCGTGCGGACAACTTGTGGCAATATGGTTTCCCCTTAGCGTCTGATGGGGTCCAAATAGAATCTTCCTATAAAATGACCATTTTGCCCTTTTGTCTTCTAAATTCTTGTTTTGCTAATAACTTCTTCATACGGACTCAGAATGACTCCGTTCTTTCGCAGTTGACTTTTATATTTTCGTACCTCTTCAACGTGATAGAAAGGACTCCTGGGTTTGAACAAGTTTCTCTTGGTCTTTGGCCCCTTTTCCACTTGTAGCTAGCTTCTTTTATTGCACAATTAAGCGCAAATTCACTTCTTTTTGGATGATTCACCTACTGAAAGACAATTACAAGAAAACAAACGTAATATACAATAATCTGTAAGAAAACCAACAAATACTAGCATGAAATTGACACCAAATATAAGTGAAATATGCACTTATCAAATTCCGCCACACTTGGCTTTTGCTAGTCCTCGAGCAAACTATTTAACCTAAAACAAATCCCTGTAGTTGAGGATCCGGTTGCACTTAGCATGTGCAACAAGCCTTTAAAACCCTAGGTGTCCCTAATGGACGAGTTATAGTCTCGTGAGGGCTTACGAGAGGTATAACCACAAAACCTTCTCCAACTTCAAAGCCTTCCAGCGTCCCAGGCATCCAAAGAGCTATGAGGACATAGAGTTTCTGCATGCTAGTAATAAGAAGTTAGAAATACCAAAGAACATATTCTTATTCTTGAATGTTGAGTGAGAAATAATCACACCATAATGAGAGAACGCGTGTTTGAGAGCGACCAATAAGCATTTCGCCTCGACTTCTGCCTCACTTAAAAGGATTTTATGATAATTGCACTCAATAAGATAACTTTTTTATGGGTCTCACATGTGTGCATGTAGGAATGAAGAGATAAATACTACACACATTGAATGGTGGGAAGGAAACCTTCCGAATTATTTCTAGATACTCCAAAAAATCGTGGGAAATAAAAGACTTTTTCTGGTGATCTCTAAGAAAGGAAATCAACCACTATAGAAAGGATGAGAGTACTTACCACCTTCACATACGATCGGCAGTGACGAAAGCACCACTCTCACAACATCCAATAGAAACGTCTTCGGCTCGTGTTCTTCATCTTCTTGGTCTTCGTCTTCGGCTTCAACTGTTGATGATAAACCTTGAACTTCATAAAACTTTGTCAATTTGTAACTTTTTTCCTCTATTTCCTTGTTGCTTGAAACTTCTTTATATATTTTTCTTTTCTTATGGCTTTATTGATGAAATAACAACCTAAATGCAAATCCCCTTTTTTTTTTTTTGTATATATATATATATATATATATTTTGTATTTTTTTTGGTATTTTTTTTATGTATAAAATGATTGCAACTATAATAGTAATGACTAAAAATAACATGGCCATGAAAGAATGATTTTACCACTTGAATTTTCACAACCTCTATTGTCTTCGTATCATAAACTTCAATAGTTCTCATCTTTTGATTTTCTTTGCTCTTGTAAATAAGTCTTCATATTGGTATAAAATTCTGCTCATTATATGTAAGTCTTTCAACATGTATATAAAATCTGCTCATTGTATGTTGCTTCACTTGGATATGAAATTTGCTCTTCCTTGTACTGTTTCTTATAAACCTTAAACATGTTCAACTTTTCTTTTAGATTTTGATGTAGCTCCCTTGTTGATGATGATGTGTTTCTATGGACCTGTTGTTGGCGAGAGAGATAATGGTGCTAACTGCAAATCAAACTACAAGAAGGTGGTTTTCATCTATAACGTCACCCTCATGATTCACAAAATTAGCACTCAAGAGATCAAAAATAGTGCTGAAAAATGGTGTGAATTTGGGTAGCTTACCATTCTACCCGGAATTAACGTACGGTGACACACACTCAAAAGAAAGCTCTTTAGTCATCTACAAAGATTTTTTTGGTCTAGTGCCTCAGTTGATTTGAAAATAGGTAGTCTCCACTAATGATTGATCAACAACTCTAATAATGCATTTTTCCCTGCTCCTCATTTGCATCACCGGCATGATTAAATCCATTATTTAACACTCTAACAAGCAAGAAATCCGAACGTAGTTCCCTAACACTTCCAAGTTCAGTTATGTCGGTCAGAATTCTCTATGTAAACATACCTAGAAGTATGCTAGTGACTCTAAAATCTCTACAAGTTGGAGGGTTTTTTTTATGCAAAATTTTGAAAAATCGACTCAAAAAGGCTAAAAACTCTATATGCAAAATATCCAAACACTCCCCCACACTTAAACTTTACATTGTCCTCAATGTAATTGAGTCATCCAAAGAAAAAGAAGGTGGGAAATCAAAACATGATATGCAAAACTAAAAACAAAAGATAAAGATAGAAATACAAAATCAATGGGTTGCCTCCCACGTAGCGCTTAGTTTATCGTCCTCGGCCCGACTTAGCACTCATTCACATTACTCCTCCAGAGGAAGCAAATCACGAAGCTCAAGGGAATCTACATCCACCTTGTCGCATGGAACCTCCCCATATACCAGTAATCTGAAAATCTAGAAGTCCACCCAGAAAATAATTTGCAATTCTAGTAACAACTTCACAAAAATGTTAGCATAAGATATAAATAATGAAATTTTTATTTTATGGAAGTTTCCCCACACTTGGTCCTTTCTACACTCGGAAGTGGATATAGAACATAAAATATAGGAACTTCTTTGGGTTCCTCTCTGTGAACCTGCACATTGCTAGAATCAAACACATCTAGTGGTGGGTAATTATATGTAAAATAATCCGTTAAAACTTTGGAAGCACACAACTCCAATTCTAAGTGATGTGGATCAAAAGATTTATAAATGTGCAAAGGATTAGACAAACCTTCCACAATATCTTGTATTACAGGATCTTTATCATTCTTACAGAATTGCAATGAATTATTTACCTCATGTGTATCGTGGTCCTCTATCAAGCTCTTTAGCCATTCTTCGTCAGTTTCTTCTTTGACTAAAATATCAGCATCATTACAATCCTTGGCTAGCTCAATTGGGTCTTCCACAAAATCAATCAATTTGGTTTCATTCTCAATCACCATCTCTTCAACAACCTCGTCATCGGAATCAGAATCTTCCCCCAAAAAGTGTAGTTCATTGGTGCAAATCCTAAGGTCTTCCGTATAAGTCTCCGGCGAAGGAATAATTGGGTTTACTTCCTGCAAATCAACCGGCCTAAAAACATTGTAATCCGGATATTCTTCATGATGTTGGTATGCATTTGAGTATGTTATACCGTTTATAACAATGGTTCTATCATTCCAAGGCTCCTCCTTTTGAATAGGAGAATGATCATTATTAGGATTCGGAGCTGGAACAACTTCATCACTATTACATGGAATTTCCAAAGGTTGCTCATGTTCAAAATATTCTTTGTCATCCATAGGAATTTCAGAATTGTTTTGGTTTTGAGGCCATACTTCTTCCTCATCCAATTTTTACCCAGTTGAGAAATTTGTTCGTATAATTTCTCTGAATTCCTTTGAATTTCTCGATGTGATTCCCCCCAATCATAGGTTTGCTGATTTCGAAGTGATTCTTGCATCATGGTACACATCCGTTTTCCAAAATTAGAGAATTTCTGATCAAAAGTATAACCATCCTCACATTATTGTGGTTGCTCCCTCACATACCCGTCATAAGTTTGTTGATATGCACGAGAGTACCCGTAAGGTTCCATAGGATATGGATCATGGCCAAATAATTGGTTTTGATTATATCCTTGATATGGTTGGTGATTATCATAAGACTGAGATTGAAAACCGGTATTAAATTGATTACCACTGTGATTTGAATGATCTTGTACACCGTACATGTTATTTCCAAATGGAAACATGACGATGATACAAAATTGTAAGAACTAAAATTAATAAAACCTAAGCCTAAAAATAAAAATAAAAATTATGCACACAAATCGTCTATAGAATTTCCCCCCGTTCTAGACGGGTCATGAATATTATTAATCCATTATGAACACATAAAAAATAAAATAAAAGCTAGAGCAAAATCTAAAAACAAAAGTATTAAATAAAATTACTAAAAGAAAATAAACTAACTAAAAATAAATAAATAATAGAATAAATAAATTAATAGAATTACTAAAATAAATTAATAAATAAATAAACTAAAAAATAAAAACAACTAAAAGCTACCGACTGCTCCCCGGCAGCGGTGCCAAAATTTGGTGCGCGTCGTTTACACAACAAATTAATTACTTCTTTCCACACAATTAACTGGTAATATAATGGCAAGGAGTTCGTTCCCACGAAGAGCATGGAGTTTCTAGTTGTTAAAAGTAACTGAAGTTCTAACCGAAAGGGGGGTTTTTAGATTTTAAATTAAAGTAACTAATAAAACAAAATAGTAATACTTTGATGTAAATAATAATAAAGAAGATGATTAGGGAATCATTCGCCGTCTCTGAACCGAAGCTTAATTAAATATAAATTTATTTCATGTTTAACTTATATTGTTACCAAACGTAGAATAACAATAAGCTCTGCTATCCCCCGGATTCCTAATGTCACTGGATACGGAAGCGCTCGACTACCAGATTTTATCCAACCAACCCACCAAGAATAAGCTCTCAAGGTGTAAATTAGTCGAATGCTTTACACTATGTGAATCAAAGTTGATCTAGCAGACGCATAAGCTCTGGCCTCGCTTACTAGTGTTATCTTTACACACAATTGCTTAACAAAATCCCTCTGTCAGCTCTTGCGATTTACTACTTGTGTAAAGAGTTGATGTGACAATTACACGTATCACACAACCCTAAACTAGTAGAAGAAATATTGATTGGTTAATTTAATTGATCATTTTAAATAACCCCCAATATTCTTAGGCAATAAATAAAAATAATAAAGATAATCAACAATTAAATAAAACTTAAAATAAACGTGGTTAAAGAAAATAATGCTTCATGGTTCATGACTTTGAAATCATCCCTAATCAATTAAAAATTTAGCTACTCATAATTAAAGAGTACTGAAAATAAATAAAGAAGATGAATTTAAAATAAACCTCACAGTAAAAAGCTAGCTCTCTCTATGTTTCTATCTTTCTCGCAAGTTCGGAACAATTGGAAATGACTTGCTCGATGAAGAAGTGTTCTGGTCTCTTACATTCGACCCCTATTTATACAAGAGGATCCTGACATTTTTCCTAACAATCCGTAATATATGAAGATAAGAAAGTCGGTTGGAGGAGTTTTTACTGATTTGAAAATATATGAAGATTATTCGGTGCAGCGAGAGACATTTCAATACGGTGTACACAGCTTCTAATTGGTTATGGAGTTCGACGGGGCTATAAATATTCATGTGTCTTCATCCACACCGTTCATCTATCCAGCTTTGATGCTCCACATGCCACGAAATAATCATTTTTTCCAATACGCGTTAGACATTTTATCTTTTCATCGGATACTGACAGACTGTTCCCTTATCAAAATCCAATCAACCACACTTGTTCTTCTTGCACGCCACTTGAGAGGACCATTGTTTGTTCTCCCGACTGATTATATCTCATTCTATAAACCCCCACTTTCTATCTCGCCATGTGTACGGTTCAAAGTTGAAATTTAAATTGGCTTTTGTATCTCACAAGTCCACCATTTCACCTCATGTCTTTAGCAAAAATGCAAACTTCCTCATGGACATCCGTCTTTATCAAGCACCTCAAATTCCCTCCGCAATAACAATTCAAATAAAGATGTCCCATGAAGTATGTTTTCCTGGACGTGAGAAATGAAATGGACCCGGTTGCCCCTTATCCAATTAGGGGCTCCGAATAGCATATGTAAAACCAAATTATCCAATTCGATAATGTTTCCCATTTTTTCTTCCTTTGTCGCGTGCGAACAACTTGTGGCAATCTGGTGTCCCCTTAGCGTCTGATGGGTCCAAATAGCATCTTCCTGTAAAATGACCATTTGCCCTTTTGTCTTCTAAATTCTTGTTTTGCTAATAACTTCTTCATACGGACTCAGAATGACTTCGTTCTTTCGCCGTTGACTTTATATTTTCGTCCTCTTCAATGTGATAGCAAGGACTCCTAGGTTTGAACAAGTTTATCTTGGTCTTTGGCCCATTTTCCACTTGTAGCTAGCTTCTTTTATTGCACAATTAAGCGCAAATTCACTTCTTTTTGGATGATTCACCTACTGAAAGACAAATACAAGAAAACAAACGTAATATACAATAATCAGCAAGAAAATCAACAAATACTAGCATGGAATTGACACCAAATATAAGTGAAATATGCACTTATCAGTAAGATTAGTGTTAGTATCAAAAGTGTAAGAAAGACCATACCCGACAGTGTGACTGATGTAGCGTATGATCCTCTTTGTGGCGGCAAGATGAGATTCCTTTGGATTTGCCTGAAACCTAGCACATCAACCAACACTAAAAGCAATATCAGGTCTCGTAGCAGTGAGATACAAAAGACTTCCAATAATATATCGATAAAGTTTTTGATACACATTTACACCTTTCTCATCTCTATGTAGTTTACCCATGATAGGCATAGGAGTGAGTTTTGGAGTTGACTTATCAAGACCAAATCTTGAAACAATATTTTTGCATATTTCTCCCGAGATAAGTAAATTCCATCCTTGTGTTGTTGAATTTGTAAACCCAAAAAGAATTTTAATTCACCAACATTGCTCATCTCAAACTCCTTACCAAGAGAAACTTGAAAATCTTTTGCAAGTTTCTCAGATGTTGATCCATAGATGATATCATCTACATAAACTTGAGCAATAACAACATATTTTTCACTCCATTTGGTAAACAAAGTTTTATCAGCTCCACCTCTTGAAAAACCTTTCATAAGAAGAGAAATAGTTAGTTTTTCAAATCAGGCACGAGGTGCTTGTTTTAACCCGTATAATGCCTTATTGAGTTTAAGGACATGATCAGAGAAATCAGGGTTTTCAATACCTTTAGGTTGAGCGACATAGACTTCTTCCTTTAAGTTTCCATTTAGGAATGTCCATCTGAAACAACTTAAACCTTAAGGAAACAAACATGAGCTAATAACAAACGAATGGACTCAAGGCGCGCCACAGGAGCAAAGGTTTCGTCAAATTCGATTCCTTCAATCTGTAAATAACCCTGAGCGACAAGTCTAGCTTTGTTTCTGACGATGGTGCCAAATTCATCAGACTTGTTCTTAAATATCCATTTGGTGCCAACAATATTTATATTGGGGGGGACAAGGTACGAGTTTCCATACGTCTTGTCTTTGAAATTGATTTAACTATTCATGCATTGCGTTCACCCAAAAGGGATCACTAAGAGATTCATCAATGTTCGTAGGTTCCACTTGCGATAAATAACAACCAAAATTGCAAATATTTTGAAGTTGACCACTCGTCTTAGCAGTAGAGTCCTTACCACCAATAATATTGTTAGTATTATGATTCCTTTGAGACCAAAGGTGTCGTGTGGAGACACGCTCTTGTTCAAGAGGAACAACCTGATTAGAGATTTTCTCCTCATCACTAGAGACATCAGGATCAACAACCGTTGGAACAACTTCTTTTGATTCTGACGTTTCTTCGACATTCTCAATTGTCTCGATTGGAGGCAATTCAGTAGGAGAGTCATCATGATGAAATTTACTTAGATCATCAATGATAACATTAGTTAATTCCATCATGACTTGGGTTCCGAGATTAAAGACTCGGAAACCACGCATCGTCGATGCATAGCCAAGAAAAATACCCTCATCGTTTTTTGAATCAAACTTCCCTTTCTGTTCTCGATCCTTTAGAATGTAGCACTTACTTCCGAACACTCTGAGATAGTGTAAGTTGGTTTTCCTACCCACAACTCATATGGAGTGTTTAAGGTCTTTGACCGTAAGTAAACACGATTAATCAAATAGCAAACCGTAAAAACAGCCTCACCCAAAAACCTTAATGGTAGGTTTCTGTTATGGAGCATTACCCTGGCCATTTCCTGAATATTTTTATTCTTCCTTTCTGCAACTCCATTTGCTTGCGGAGTGATAGGTGGTGAGTATTGTTGAATAATTCCCAGAGAGTCAAAATATTCAAATACCTTGGTGTCTTTGAATTATGTGCCACGATCGCTTCTAATTTTCTTTAGTTTGCGACCTTGCTCATTCTGGATTCTATTAACAATAATCTTGAACTCACATACAGTTTCATTCTTGTGAGCCAAAAATGCCACCTGGTGAATCTAGTATAATCATCTACCATAACCAAAGCATACTTCTTCCTAGCCACTGTAGATTGTTGAATTGGGCCAAAAAGATCCATATGAATTAAATCAAGTGGAGCTTTGGTGAGAATATTTCGGGATGATTTGTGTGGAACTTTCGTTTGTTTACCCTTTTGACAGACACCACATACACCTTAAACCTTAGCATTGATTTTTGGAGCGCCTCTAACAAGTTCTTTGTTAATGATCTTAGTTCGAAGACGATAATTGATGTGACCAAAACGTTCATGCAAAAGGTGTGTAGATTCTACCTTAGTCAAATTGCAATAGTTGCTGAACTGAGTATCTAGAAGATAACAATTATTTTTGCCGCGTGATCCTTGAAAAATCACTTTTCCAGATTTGTCGACAATGTCACATCCTTTATCATTTAAGACAACCTTATGGCCCTTGTCACAAATTTGACTTATATAAAGAAGATTAGCAGTCATACCTTTAACGTATACGATATCATGAATTTCAGGACGCCAGGTAATTTGATCGTCCCTTTCTTGCTTATGTAACAACAACTTCCATCTCCAAAAGTTACGGGTCCACCATCAAAATCGCTTGAGTTGATGAACCGTTAGAGATCTCCAATCATGTGCCTGCTACATCCACTATCAAGGAACCATTTAAAGGGTGATGTTTACTTCAGAGAAAAAGCTCCCATACTAGCACTACTAACCATTTTGGGATTTCTTGTTAGTATTGAATATCTTTTAAGAGATGACACAAGTTCAATAGCCTTTTTATGAAAATCACTAGCAACCTTTAGTCTTCTCTTGAAGGACAAACACACATGTTGAAAGTGATTGTGAGAACCACAGAACAAACATGTACTAACATCATCAACCTTGTTTAAAGAGTTCTGAGCACTGTCAGATTTCACAAAGCCTAGACCTTGCTTATCTCCTGACAAACGACAGAGTTTTTATTCAAAACTTTTGAAAAAGTCTTTACGGAGTTCAAATCCTTAAGCTTTGCAATTTATGCAGCAAGATCAGAATTGATCTGGATTTGTTTATCTAACTTTTTCTGGAGCTCAACAACATCTTCAGAGCAATCTTGAGAAATAGGTTTTTTGATATAACCTTCGCAATGAGATTCATCAATTTCTTTTATCCATCGAAATTTTTCGAGACACAAGAACTTGATAAGTTTTTTTAAATCAGGATTCTCGACTTTTTCGATGGTTTCTAGAACACACTCGATGTTGAGTTTATCCATTTCTAGTGAAGCGTTTTCAGAGACGGTATTTTCCATCATCAGATCGCTACAAAAACAGACTTATGAGGTCTTTAATGTGTTTTCCTGCTCTGATACCAATTGAAAATGCGGGGGTCTAACAACCTCACCCAATAATTCGTTTGGCAATCTGAGAGGAGTTACTCCAATACACTTTCTAGAGAATCAACTAGACAGTCAAACTCAATCTAGATTAAAGTATATCAAAGAGTTTTAATATCTCTGTTTCACAATGTAATCAACAAATCAAACAAATAGAAATCTGTGAGCCTGATTATTATGAGAAAGAACTTGAACGGTACCAAAGACCAATGTTCAAGTGTCAATCAATGTAAATCAACAACCAAAGGTTGGATATTCTAATTGATTGATCTTAACGCACAACCTGTGATATTTCAATTATATAACAAAATATAATGCGCAAAACAAATAACACAGACACCAGAATTTTGTTAACGAGGAAACCGAAAATGCAGAAAAACCCAAGGACCTAGTCCAGATTGAACACCACACTGTATTAATCCGCTACAGACACTAGCATACTACCAATTAACTTCGGACTGGATTGTAGTTGAACCCTAATTAATCTCACACTGATTCAAGGTACAGTTGCACTCCTTACATCTGTGATCCCAGCAGGATACTACGCACCTGATTCCCTTAGCTGATCTCACCCACAACTAAGAGTTGCTACGACCCAAAGTCGAAGACTTGATAGACAAATCTGTCTCACACAAAAAAGTTTATAGGATTGAATAAATATGTCTCCCGCATAAATACCCAAGAGTTTTTGTTATGTCTTTTGATAAATCAAGGTGAACAGGAACCAATTGATAACCCGGACTTATATTCTCGAAGAATAGCCTAGTATTATCAATCACCTCACAAAAAACTTAATCGACTAGCGAAACAAGTTATTGTGGAATCACAAACGATGAGACGAAGTTTGTTTGTGATTACTTTTCTATCTTTCCTACCGGAGATATAAAATCTCGAGCCAATTATTTCAATTGCACTCAACACGATAGAAACAACAAGATCAGAACACACAACTACAATGATAATAGTTGGGCCGGCTTCACAATCCCAATGAAGTCTTCAAGTTGTTAACATATAGGGTCTCGAGAAGAAACCTAAGGTTAAAGGAGAATCGACTCTAGTTATGCAACTAGTAACACACAGGAGGTGTGGGGATTAGTCTTCCCAGTTGCTAGAGTTCTCTTTTATATAGTTTTCAAATCAGGGTTTGCAATCTAAGTTACCTTGGTAACAAAGCATCCAATATTCACCGTTAGATGAAAACCCGATTCAACCAAGCTAATATCTTTCATTTGTTAGATCGAACTTAGATTTTTACACACAAATGAAATGTACCCTCATTTAGGTTTATGTAACCATACCTAAACGTGTACACCATGTTGGTTCACAAATAGTTAACCGAGGTTAGCCATATAATTACTCTCATATCAACCTTATTCATCTTAACCATAACTAGTTCAAATGACTCAAATGAAACTAGTTAAAGAGTTGTTCAATTGTATAGAAAATACAATCGAAACCAAATCGGTTTGATTCGCTTGAATTAATCATGAACATTATATCCATGGTTTGCAAAGATTGCATTCCTTATGATTTAAATTTTTAAGTCCATGAACTGACCGATTTGACAAAGTAACCAGATTAAGTATGCGTACAGGTATGCGTACTTAAGCAAAACCGGATTTGAGTTTGTTAAGTTTCCAAACTCAACAGAAATTTTCGGTTCGAAAACTTCCGCCATTATGCGCACTGACCAGTTTAGGAGTTTGTAATTCCCAAACCCAGCAAATATTTTTGGTTCGAAAACTTCCGCCAGTATGCGTATCTTGTCTCCTTCACCAATTTCGTATACATACATATGCATACTCTTGGCTCCCGGTTTATGGATTTATACACTAATGTGTGAACACACTATATATGTTTATATCCAAAGATGGTTTCATCCTCAACTCTTTGTTTCAATAATTGAAACATTCTTTTATAATGACAATAGCCGTTTTCACACACTATTATCATCAAAGCAATTTTCAAGATATTGAAATAATCATTATCGAAACATTCCAAGCATACATCAAATGATTGCATCACACAAACCATGTAATATGTTACTCGGCAATTTTCTCATGATATAAGATGAACTTGGTCGAAGCGAAAGCTTATCAACACATATTTCGAGAAATATGTAAGCGAGATATACTCAACTCAAAATATCAAATGTTTATAGAGAAAACTATATCGTAACACGATATATGTCTAAATGTAGGAGATAGTAGAAATAGAATTTTCAAGTGATAGATGAGTTCAAGTCTCCACATACCTTTTGTTGAAGAAGTTCCACAAGCTCCCCTCAGTAGTTCTTCGTCTTCAAGAGATGAACGCCGAGAGATCTAAGCTCAACTAAACTATCTATATCCCAGTCCGAGACATCTATAAATAGGATAGAAATCAAGACTTATAGTTTTGATCACTAACATTGGCAAACATGCTTGATATAGCAACACATACGAGTTCGACCGAGAAATACTCTGACACTAGGTTTTTCTAAAACCATTATAGGTTAACGACTTAAAGACTTCATTGGGATTGTGAAGGCAGGCCCAACTATTTTCTCTGTAGTTGTGTGTTCAGATCTTGTTGTATTCTATCGTATTGAGTACTATGTTCTCTAAGTTTTGCTCGAGATTGAATCTCCGATAGGCAAGATAAAAAGTAGTCACAAACATCTTCGCCTCATCGTTTGTGATGTAGTGCATCTTTCTCTATATCAACAATGCTTGTTGATCCCTTGAGATTGTATCAACTATTAGAGTTGATCCAAGCGTCTTTTTTAGTTTGCTTGTTTTTCAAGTCTTTCCTTTCCTAGTTTACGTTAAACTCTTTTCTTTTGTCGGTTCATGTAAGCCTATATAAAGGCTATGTCTCTTGTTTACAAGGACATATATTTTTAATCAATATTATTATCAATTCAATTATCAATTTTACCTTAGAATCTTGATCCTAGAATCAGATTTTGATTAAGTTCCTAACGGAACTTAAACTATCTTCAAACCCTAAGCAACTAGTTTTCTATTTTCTTGTTTGTGCTACATTAGTTTGTAATTCCACAATATCTTGTTTCCCTACCATACGATTAAGATTATTGTGAGGTGATTGATATTACTAGGCTGTTCTTCGGGAATATAAGTTTGGCGAATCAATTGGTTCCTGTTCACCTTGATTTATCAAAAGACGGAACAAAACTCATAGGTATTTCTGTAGGAGACATATTTATCTATTCAATAGACTTTTCTGTGTGAGACAGATTGGTTTATCAAGTCTTCGACTTTGGGTCATATAAACTCTTAGTTTTGTGTGAGATCAGCTAAGAGAATCAAGTGCGTATAGTCCTGCTGGGATTCAGAGGCGTAAGGAACGCGATTGTACCTTGAATAAGTGTGAGATTGGTTAGGGCTCAATTACATTACATTTGAAGTTAACTTGGAGTAGGCTAGTGTCTGTAGCGTCTTAATACAATGTGGTGTTCAAATCTGGACTAGGTCTCGGGGTTTTTCTGCATTTGCGGTTTCCTCGTTAACAAATTTCCGGTATCTGTGTTATTTCTTTTCAGCATTATATTTGTTTATATAATTGAAATATCAAACGGTGTGCGTAGTTCAATCAATTAGATAATCCAACCTTTGTTTGTTGTTATAAATTGATTGACACTTAAACATTGGTCTTTGGTATCGTTCAAGTCGTTTCACATAATAATCAAGCTCGCGGATTTCTATCTGTTTGATTTGCTGATTACATTGTGAAACATAGATATTAAAACTCTTTTATATACTTTAATCTAGATTGAGTTTGACTGTCTAGTTGATTCTCTAGAAATTATATTGGAGTAAGTCCTCTCAGATTTCCAAAAGAATTGTTAGGTGTGGTTGTTAGACCCCCATATTTTCAATTGGTATCAGAGCAGGCAAACACATTAAAGACCTCATAAGTCTGTGTTTGTAGCGATCTGATGATGGAAAATACCGTCTCTGAAAACGCTTCACCAGAAATGGATAAACTCAACATCGAGTGTGTTCTAGAAACTATCGAAAAAGTTGAGAATCTTGATTTAAACAAACTTATCAAGTTCTTGTATCTCGAAAAATTTCGATGGATAAAAGAAATTGACAAAATATTTGGTGAGGTTGTTAGACCCCCGCTTTTTCACATTGGTAATTAAGGGAAGCATATTTTCAGTAACTGATAATATGATATCTTTTCCTCTGGATTCGGAAGAATCAACTAAGGAGTCATCCTTTGAGGTAAGTCCCAAACATTTGGAGTAATCAAAATAGGATGAAGTTATGTTTTTACGTGACTACATATTCCAAGAGATTTCCAAACACATACTTATTAGATCTTAACTTGTTTGCCTGCTCTAATACCAATTGAAAACGCGGGGTACCAAAATACACCACCACTTTTTTCTTAGGTAATATGTATGGACAAACTCAATACAACTCCGAGAGTTAAACTTAATAAAGGAATATTATCTAGATTTATATCTCTCTCTTGCGATTAAAACATTTACAAAAATAATTCCTTGAACCTAGTCACAAGGAGATCATTTGGACGGTACCAAAGACCAATTTTCCAAGTATCAATCTAGTCGTATCCAACAAACTAGGTCGGATGTATCTACTCAGATTGATCAACGTAAAACCTATGATATTTCAATTATAAAGATAAACAATATAATGTAGAAAAAGAAATAACACGAATACTAAAAGTTTTTTTAACGAGGAAACCACAAATGCGGAAAAACCCTAGGACCTAGTCCAGATTGAACACCAAATTGTATTAAGCCGTTACAGGCACTAGCCTACTACCAATTAACTTCAGACTGGAATGTAGACGAGCCCCAAAAAGTATCCCACCGATTAAGGTACAGTCACGCTCCTTACGCCTCTTGAATCCCTGTAGGACTCCGCGTAATTGATTCCCTTAGATGACGTCATACCAACTAAGAGTTGCTTCAACTCAATTGAAGACTTTAAAATAAATATTCCTATTACACATTAAGCCTATATATTGATTTCCTTTTACAATCAAATAATTTGATCAAAGGTGTGGAAATCGATAGCAATATACAAAGTCTAGCTAACCTCAAAATCCAGGACTTCGCAACCCGAAGTGCAACTTAGATTATTATTCACCTCACAAGTATAAAACCCGTGGAATCAACAAAGTTTGTGACGAATAGAACTTTGATGATTTATACCTATCTTGATCGATGGAAAAAGCTCTACAAACAATCAAGATTAGGATACTCAAGTTATCAAGGAAAAATAATTGGACCTGGCTTCACGAATCCCTATGAAGACTTCGTAGTCGCTAAAACCTAAAAAGGTTAGGAAGAGGACGACTCTAGATACAACTAGGACACACCAAAAAGGAATGTCGGGATTCAAAGATCCCATTTACTTGAAGTCCCCGTTTTATAGACATTAAAAGCATAGGTTGCTTTAGGTTTAAGCTAAGATAGCTTTGGAACCAAGCAAACAATATCCACAATTAGATGAATCTTTGAATCTGATTTATATAAGCAAGATATACACTATGGTTAGGTGAAATCATAATCGAACCGTGTACAAAGACTATGTTCAACATGGTTAATGAAACTAGCCATTTTGAACTTAAAAGCTTAATCTTCACTTTCATGAACACATAAGACATTAACTCTGAGTCACAAGCATGTGATCAAATAAGTCTAGTGTTTTTAGAGAATTAATCAAATGCTAAGTATCTCATAGAAATAATTTAAACACGCTTGAAAATATAATCGACATGGTTAGTAAGTGTACAAGGTACAAATACCACTGTCGTTCGTGAGTCAATTCAGTCACAGTACGCCTACCGGTTTGTAAACTGTTAACCAAAACCAAAGTTTCGGACTTCACAAAACTTTTTAGGTTTGCGTATCGGTTTGTAAACTTTCCACCAAACCAAAGTTCAAGTTCACAAAACTGTTTAGGTTTGCGTACCGGTTTGGAAACCTTAAGACTGTCACCGCTTCCGGAGTTCACAAAACTAAATTGGTTTGCGTACCGGTTTGGATACGCTATCGATTTCAAGAACATAAAAATGTTTTATTTGTGTGCCGATTTGGATACTCACCCCGGTTTCGTAACCACAGTTCAAGAATGGTTTTCCATACGAGTATGCATACCGATCCGGTTCACGAGTTAAACATATTTTCACATGATGTGCATAATATGCGTATCACAAATATGTAAGTCGATATATAGCTACTCCACTACGTGTACGAGTACATGTAATACGGGTTCAGACGTATAACAGTTTTCCCAGTTTGTAAGAGCAGTTCTTATGAACTTGACAAACTTGAAGTTGTTGATTTTTCTCCCACTATGGACTCAAAAAACATGAAAAATGGATGTACAAACCAATAAAGAAGATACTAAACAATAATCCAAATAATTGACACAGTTTTTCTTAACCGGAAACAATTGAATTATACACACACATCCACACACACATAATGGAATATATATCAATTGTACCGAAATTTTGTTAAGCAAAAGCAAAATATATGCAATATAAACAGACTTTTCTTAAACAGGAAAACGATTAACTAACAAATTCGTTACCTCAGATTCCGTATCCTCTTCTCCCCACAAAGATATATCATTAAGCGCAAGTTCAAGTTAGAACTCTCCCCCAGTATGTTGTCATCCTCTCGCAAGAACAAAAGAACAACAACAAAGAGCAACCTTTACCAGAGAACGGTTGAATCAGTTTTAACTAATGCGTGCCAATAGCAAAAGTTGAAAACCCGAAACACATATATTTTCTGCTAAACACAACTCATGTAAACACAAATTGATTCAACACATTGTGACTTTTTACATATAAGTTTCAATCGGAACACCTTATGATCCTTTGATAAAGCCTACCAACATGGGCTAGAACTTAATCCCGCTAAATCAAAAAGTCATACAAACCATAAGGGTTCACATCATATGAGATCTAATGTTAAGGTTATGAAAACCGAAATCAAACATCTCATAAATCCAGAGTACTCATATGTATACCAAATATTTAGTTTATAGAATATAAACAAACAATAGTATATGTGACTTACATATGATCTACAATATCACAACTTTCCTATGATTTTGATATAGCAATCACAAAGATATGATCCAAAGATCGGTTATACTCAAAAGTCACTAACCCTAAGGAAGTGAGCCAATATATGAGACTGGAACATAATGGTTTGTCTCATAAACTCAAATGCAATACACCATAAATATTCAAGAGACAATCAAGTATTGCAATTACCTCAATCTTGTAGGAAATTAAATTACGAAACCAACGCAAAAAGAATGAGGTCATTCCGAGTTCGGACGAAAAAGTTATGAGCAAAACAGTTTTACACTCCTTCATGTGGACCAATCAGGCTTAGTTTGGTAATCTCATGGCTTTTGTAAAAGCGCTTTTCTCTTTGTCTTTGTCTTTCTTTTGTGCTATGTAAAAAAGCGATTAGGTGTTTGGTAAACTAGATACTAAAAGTTAAAGCTGATTAAAAAATGATCAAATTGTGTTTGGTAAAATATAGATTCACTTATTGTAGTTGTAACAAATGACAAAAACAGACATAATCTTTTAATATAGTTTAATTCTATTTTATGGGATTTAAACATATTAGATATTTATATATAATTTGGTAACTATTTTTTTATTATTGATATAATAACTTGGGATAAAAAAAATTATACTAAAATCAAATATTTACTAAAATTATACTATTTTTTATTTTATAATTATATTGGTTCTTATTTATTTTATTTTTTAATTAAAATGGTATATAACCAAAAATTTGAAAGTGAAAATAATAATCTTTGAAGAATGTGACATAGTTTAAAATAACAACCTTTAAAGAATATTATGGAGAATAAGAAATTAATTATCAAATATTTAAGGGCAATTTTGGTCATCTATATACTATAATAGGGATATAAAAAAAAAACATGCATTAAAATAAGGTGGGACCAAAGCTTATGCTTTTAGAGCTTTTATAAGCTCCTCTCCCCCAGCTTTTAAAAATTGGGGTATTTTGGAAGTGCTTTTGGTTAAAAGCACTTTGAAAATATTTTACCAAACGCTAGTATGAAAAATAATTACTATATATATTTTTTGAAAGTGTTTTTCGAAAAATAAAAGCATTACCAAACTCAGCCTAAGACCGGTTACAATAATCAATAAGACCGGTTACAGTAGTCACTAGGACCGGTTACAGTAGTTACTAGTGATGGATCACAATACTAAACTATTTTTGTCATAACTTTTGCATACAATATCCGAATTTAGTGATTTTCGGTTCATTTGAACAGTAAAAACAAGAGATACACATATATGATCAGTAGATATCAACATAATAAACTCAAATTACCGTTTCTATCAAAAGCTCAAATATAGATATAGAAGGTATGAGTATAGAAGAAAATAAATCTCCCTAAAGATGTTAATTAGTCATATAATAACCGAGAGATCATGTGCTCTGTTTTCATGTGCTTCCTCACCTTTCAAAAGATTGAGCACCAAGGTGAGGATGCACATTCTAACACAACTAGGTTGTGTTGAGTTGAGCCTTGTCTTGTTCGTCATGAGTGACTAAGACAAAATCATCATTCTTGACCTCTTGCTTGGTTTGTTTTCTCTTGTTCCATCTCTTTTTTTTCTTCTTTGACTTGTGATGAAGAGTGCCATTATCACAACGTTCACTAGTACAAGAGATTTCAGACATGATGTCTTTCTTTAGTCTTTCAAGAAAACTCTTGTAATTATTGTCACCAACAATTAACAAGCTCGGAGAGTCATTCTTGTGACTAACTTTTGGTCCCTTCTTGGATATGGAGGACTTCGGGACCCATTTAGAGTTGGGTTTCGCAGAGCGACTTGCTCTTTCATACCATTAGGACGATTGTCCTTTTGAATACTTTGCGAAATAACTTTTCTCTAATTTGGAACATCAGATCTTGTCTTAGCATTTACAAAGTGATCTCTTTTTTTATATTCGGGTCTTTTATGAGATGTCCTTGTCGAGCGATAGGCAAAATTTGAACTATCATTATAATAATTCTTTTTCCTAAACTTTAGACAATATCGATCCGAGTTCCTTTGGGGAGCAATCTTAGCCAATTCGTTTGATACAAAAGAAAGTGTATCTTCTATCTTACGAATCTTGCATCCCCATTCCACATGCCCTTTATTACCACAATAACAACAATGCTTGGTAACATACGAAGTATGAGTTTTAATGTTACCTTTTTGTGGATCCTCTTGTATTGGTGCTCACCGATTTTTCTTCTTCTTATCTTTGTTCAACGTGTTGCTTTCTTGATATTAGCAGAAGTGCTTTGTTTGATGGCTGCACTTGAAGAGTACGGTTGAACATGCTTCTTAGGCCTGACTGGATTTACTTATTTACGAGAAATATGAGTATCTTTGACATCAGTGGAAGCCTGTGGTTGAGAAGAATTTGTAGCTTTGACAAATTTTACCTCTTTGCTAATATTTGAAGCATCTATTCCCTTATAGCCCAATCCTCGTGTATCACGATGATTTCAACTTGCTTCTAACATTGAGGTTACTTTTTTTTAGCTAACATTGAACTTTTTAAGGTCCAAATTTTCTTCTTCCAATGTCTTGATTTTATCAAGAGCACCAGCTAGATCAGCCTCAAGGCGTTTTTCTCGTGAGAGATATTCTCCTTCTTTCTCTTCAAAGTTCTTTTGTTGAGAGTTAATCATTGCATCAGATTCAGCAAGTTTCTCTTCCAACAAATGTACTTTTTCAAGAGCCGCATCGTGATCTTTCTCAAATAATTCTGCTTGAGAAAGACTAGCACATACTTTGTCTTTAAGACTCTTTATTTGTTGAAAATCATTTTTCCTCAACTTTTCGTAGTCTAGACGATGCCTTTCACATTCAGTAGTCTTTAATTGTAAAGTAACCAGAAGTTCCTTTACTTTCTTCCCATACATACTTGGGAGAATTTCGTTAGAAATCAACTATTCACAAATCTCTTTCAACTCAAAGTTTGTAACCTCTGATTCTGATAGTGGTTTAACAACCTCTTGCGATACGTTAAATGAGTCTTTCAATAATTTTCGCTTTCGCTTAATCTTACTTTGACTCATTTCTTATAGGATGGATCGCACCAAACACAAATTTTTAGATATTTTCGTGTTTGCCCGCTCTTATACCAATTGAAAAGAAGAGGGTACCCAAATACACCACAATCTTTAATTTATCCACCTATAAGTCCTCTTACAGAAAGTGATTGTCTATGGACAAAGTCGAGACAATACTACAAATCGGTATTCACACTTTGTGTGATCGTCTATGGATACGAGATCGAGACAATACAACAATAAAAGTGTGATTACTTGATAATAGGTTCAGACTTAACCAAACTCTATAGGATCACTATCAAGTAATACAGAGTTAATACTTTTAATTATAATAACAATTATAATTGCGGAAATAGAAAAGTAAAAGACACGACAATATTTTGTTAACGAGGAAAACGCAAATGAAGAAAAACCCCGGGACCAAGTCCAGAATTGAATACTTTCAGAATTAAGACGCTATACAAAATCTAGACAAACTTCGTATAGTTGAGACCAAGCAACTAAACCTAGTTCACTTAGTTTCTTCAGTATCGCAGCGCTTCCAACATTTAATAAGTGCCTTATTTGGAACAATTCCTATGGATCGTATTCCAAACAGTAAAGGAACAACAAATCTGTTTGGTAACAATTCTCTTGATTCTTTAAGATGAAGATATCTCAAGTCATATGCAAAGGCTCTTTCGTTTAAACTAATAAACTCCTTTCTGGTTAGATCAATCTATCCAACAACTCCAAGTAGCGAGTTTAGATTTGCAATCAATCAATATAGAATCCAACAAGGAACTATAAAGCGATGCCGATATCACACAACTAATCAATCGAATAAATCCGATTCTAGTTGGATCCCAGCCGATCAAGGTTTGTGTTACACAAAGATATGAGAAACCAATTAGAAATCTTCTTTGTCTTCAAATGTTCTTTAATCTTCAATTAAACCTGCACAACACCACTTGAATCTCATGTGATCAATCACGCACAAAACGAAGTCTGTTAACAATGGATTATCACAAGATGTCTTTAGATCTACAAACAGTTCTAAAGATCCCATTGACACTTCGATCTAGTTTGAGTGAATATTATATCAGAAGAAAAGATTCTCAAGAATAAAAAAACTAGGTGCAATCAAAGTTCAACAACTGTTAGTCAATCAAATCAGTCGAATACTAATAAACTGCAATTATCTAGTTTCCCACCAATGGTACTCGTAGAGCTTCTTGATCCCACAGAATTCTTTAAACGAGCAATCGTAAGAGATTTCGCCTAATTAGGGGACTTTCCTCTCCGGATAGACGACTCCACCAGAAACAATAAAAAGATGAAGTTTGCCTGTCTCTTAGGATAGTTTGCTAGAAATGAAAACTCAGGTATTTATAAACCAAGGATGTATGGACACCAAGGAATTTCTAAAACCGAATATTCTCAAGATATGCAATAAATGCCCAAATCGGTTTTCATAATTCCTGGAAATGCTTTGTCTAATATTTTCAGAAATCTATCAATAGAAAATCTCCAATCAGTAAATGCACATTACTAATTTTTATTCTCTAGAGATATGCATTTAATTGCAGGTAATTAAAGCATATAAAACTAACAATCTTAATTCAAATATTCTTAATTTATTTCGGACCGGGATCTCCTTGAGTAATTAAGGAATATCTTTGAACAATAAAAGATAAAAGTTATTGTTCGTGTTCAAAGTATGTTGACATCTTTTCTTTGCAAATCCTCTTTCATATTTACAATCTTGGAACCGATTATAACACACTTCCAAACAAGTTTAGAATTGGTCCATCTGTATTCCAAGACAACTATGTGATTGATCAAGTATCAAATCACTATCATGGGTTCAATCGGTTCTACCAATCACAAGGATAGGTTATTACTTAATATGGATTACTTGTTATGGAACACACAAGTTACCAGGACCGGTTACATCAGTTACCAGGATCAGTTACGTCAATTACCAGGACCGGTTACCATATACTCATGGTATTGCTTGTGATCAGTTACACAAGTCACTAGGATCGGTTACAACAATTACCAGGATCGGTTACACCAATTACTAGGACCGGTTACACCAATTACAAGGATCGATTACACAATTCTTTTGTGATCAGTCACACCAATTACTAGTATCAGTCACACCAATTACAAATATCGATCATACCATCTCAGGTGATTACTTAGGATCGGTAACACTAATTAATAAAAACAAGTCATACCAAATCATAAGTCAGGCATTGTGATTAGTTATACCAAGATATATAATAAGTTATGATAGGTTCTACTAACTCACACATATTGGTAATCCAAAGATATGCAATGAATAACAATACCAATAAGCCTGGCGATTTCCCTTTCGATTCATAAAACAAGTTTATGAATGTACTTCCTTTAAAACAAATGTAAATATTATTTCCTAGGATGAACTTCACCTGTACCCATACACATAATCACAATAGCATTCATACGATTAGGTCGATGTCATATATACGAAGTTCAAAATATAAGCGTTATACTTCGTATTTTAATTCCTTAATACTATGATCATGTGATCATGTCTCACTAGTAAAGTATAATAATCATTTACAGCTTCGCAGTTATGATTTCAATATAGCACGAATTTAAAGATACGTTAGGAATGAAACAGTTCAAGTCAATATTACTAACCTCAATAGGAAGGATGATGCCGTCGTTGTAGCTCGTTACTTCTTCACGTTCTTCGGGTCTTCGAGTAATACTTGTATGTCTCATAATCATTGACTTTCTAGTCTAACCTATACGAAGTTGTCTCTAGTACATAATCAAGCGACTCTTAGATGAGTTTTGATTCACTAAAATATGACAACCAAACTTGACATACCAACGCTTGGTGGGTTCAACGAGCTATGCTCTAACAAGCACATTATGCGTACTTTTATGCTAACTGTTGCAAGTTATTCCAAGTACGGGAACCATGGTATGCGTATCCGTACGCGTACTGGTTGGTTAATGAAAGTCCGGGAACTTATTATGTATACCCGTTTGCGTACTGGCGTAAATTCAAGTTCCGGAATTCAACTTTTGTTGGTGGTATGCGTACAAGTTCGCGTACTAGCAAAACCAAACTTAGTCCGACCACTTAGGTATGCGTACACGCTCGCATACTTGAGTAGGTTATGTTCTAAAATCGATTTGTTCATGAACTAATACATTTATATAATAAGGAATGCAATCTTTTGTAAATTGTGGCTATAATGTTCATGAATTGATTCGAGTGAATCAAAATCGATTTTGCTTCAATTGTGTCTTGTATACTTCTATGATAATATAAACAATTAAACAAATCTTGAACTAGTTTCATTTGAGTCATTTGAACTAGTCTCATACTCCAGATGGAAGAAGATATACAACTTTGTCATAGAATATGAATTCATCCACAGCTACAGGGAGGTCAAATTCTCAGCAGACTCACTAGCTAAAAGAGGAGTTACTTTAAACAGAGGAGAACATCAAATTTTTTATATTAAAAACCATCTTTCTTAGGGAGCTTAGAGAATGAACATCATATATACTATAGATTTAAATAGATGAGCTCCAAATCTATTTGTATTTTCTTTTAGTATTTTGATCCTCAATTTTGTACTTATGTAAAAAAAATATTTTTTGGTTATCAATAAAAGTTTATTATCAAGAAAAATAAAGGATAAGATGAATAAGGTTGATATGAAAGTGTTCATATGGATAATTTCAGTTAACTATTGTTGAGCCAACAAGGTGTACACGTTTAGGTATGGTTACACATATCTAAATGAAGTCACTTTTCATTTGTGTGTAACAAGCTAAGTTCGATCTAACGGTTGAAAGATATTAGCTTGAGTTTAATCAGGTTTTCATTTAACGGTGAATATTGAATGCTTTGTTACCAAGGTAACATTTATTGCAAACCCTTATTTGAAGACTATATAAGGGAGAACTCTAGCAATTGGAAACCCTAATTCCCACACCTCTGTGTGATACTAGTTGCGACTAGAGTCGATTCTCCTTTAACCTTAGGTTTTACGTGTGATACATATTTGTTTATTAAGTCTTCGACTTTGGGTCGTAGCAACTCTTAGTTGTGGGTGAGATCAACTAAGGGAATCAAGTGCTTTGAGAATCCGGCGTGGTTCAAGAGGCGTAAGGAACGCAACCTGCATTACCTTGATCGGTGTGAGATTGGTTAGGGATCAACTACATTCCAGTCTGAAGTTAAATTGGAGTAGGTTAGTGTCTGTAGCGGCTTAATACAGTGTGGTGTTCAATCTGGACTAGGTCCCGGGGTTTATTTTTGCATTTGCGGTTTCTTCGTTAACAAAATGTCCGGTGTCTGTGTTATTTCTTTTCCGCATTATATTTGCTTATATAATTGAAATATCACAGGTTGTGCATAAGTTCAATCAATTGTGAATTCAACCTCTGGTTGTTGATTGACACTTTGATATTGGTTTTTGATACCGTCCAAGTTGTTTCTTATAATAATCAGGCTCACGGATTTTTATCTGTTTGAATTATTGATTACATTAAGAAACAAAGATATAACTCTTTGATATATTTCTTGATTCAGCTCGCTTTATTATTTGGTTCTCTCAGAATTATATTGGAGTTAGTCCATACAGATTGCTAAGCGAAATATTGTGTGTGGTTGTTAGACCCCCGCTTTCTCAGTTACCATATACTCATGGTATTGCTTGTGATCGGTTATACAAGTCACTAGGATCGGTTACACCAATTAGCAGGATCGGTTACACCAATTACTAGGACCGGTTACACCAATTACAAGGATCGATTACACAATTCTTTTGTGATCGGTCACACCAATTACTAGGATCGGTCACACCAATTACAAATATCGATCATACCATCTCAGGTGATTACTTAGGATCGGTTACACTAATTAATAAAAGCCAGTCATACCAAATCATAAGTCAGGCACTACGATTAGTTATACCAAGATACATAACAAGTTATGATTGGTTCTACTAACTCACACATATTGGTAATCCAAAGATATGCAATGAATAACAATACCAATAAGCCTGGTGATTTCCATTTCGATCCATAAAACAAGTTCATCAATGTACTTCCTCTAAAAAAAATGTAAACATTGTTTCCTAGGATGAAATCTTCACCTTTACCCATACACATAATCACAATAGCATTCATATGTCGATGTCATATATACGAAGTTTAAAAGATAAGCGTTATACTTCGTATTCTAATTCCTCAATATTATGATCATGTGATTATGTCTCACTACTAGAGTATAATAATCATTCACAGCTTCGCAATTATGTTTTCAATATAACACGACTTGAAAAATACGTTAGGAATGAAACAGTTCAAGTCAATATTACTAACCTCAAGAGGAAGGATGATGTCGTCGTTGTAGCTCGTTACTTCTTCACGTTCTTCGGGTCTTCGAGTAATACTTGTATGTCTCATAATCCTAGACTTTCTAGTCTAACATATACGAAGTTGTCTCTAGTACATAATCAAGCGACTCTTAGATAAGTTTTGATTCACTAAAATATGACAACCAAACTTGACATACCAACGCTTGATCAGTGTGAGATTGGTTAGGGATCAACTACATTCCAGTCAGAAGTTAACTTGGAGTAGGCTAGTATCTGTAGCGACTTAATACAGTGTGGTATTCAAATCTGGACTAGGTCCCGGGGGTTTTCTGCATTTGCGGTTTCTTCGTTAACAAAATGTCTGGTGTCTGTGTTATTTCTTTTCCCCATTATATTTTCTATATAATTGAAATATCACAGGTTGTGCATAGTTCAATCAATTAGATAATCCAACCTTTGGTTGTTGATATAAATTGATTGACACTTAAACATTGGTCTTTGGTACCGTTCAAGTTGTTTCACATAATAATCAAGCTCCTGATTTTATCTGTTTGATTTCTTGATTACATTGTGAAACAGGTGATATAACTCTTAGATATATTTCTTGATTGAGCTCGCTTTATTAGTTGGTGCTCTTGGAATTATATTGGAGTTAGTCCATACAGATTGCTAAACAAAATATTGGGTGATGTTGTTAGACCCCCGCTTTTTCAATTGGTATCAGAGTTGTCAAACACGTTTAAGAACTCATAAGTCCGTGTTTGTTGCAATCTGATTTGTGTGGATAGTTGTTTATCTCAAACTCGCACACATATAAATGAGTTCCAAAAATTTTGATTATGAAAAATGTCTTGGGATTACCTCCAAGTATAGCTCCTTTGCTGATTCTTCTGAATCCCGAGGTAAGAATTTTCTGCTATCAAATTCTAATAACATTCTCTCTAATGTGACATTTGGTATTATGTCTAAAGCTGAAATGGAACCCTCCAGAACTCTAAAAAAACCTGCTGAAATATTGATTTTCAAAATCATGCTCAACTCATTAACGAACTTGAAAATTCTCTTGGTCAAGAACGGGAACTCTATAGTATCATTGAGTTTGTGTCTAACAATATCGAAAAACTCGTTTAAAGAAACTACCCTACATCGTGAAAAGATTAGTGTTCTTGAGGATATTGTTAAAGAAGATTCAATTAGAGAAAAAAACGTTTGATCGAGACTAATTCATCTGATCTGAACAACTTTCATGTTGAAAAAGAAAAACTGGTTGCATCCCTTCTTCTAGCCCAGGAATAGTGCAAATCCTTGAAAAAGGAAAACTCTGTTTTAATAAGAAAATCATCTGTACTAATTACTAATTGTCAGGTGGAATTATAGTACATGAAGAAAAGTTCTCCAAAGGAAGTTCTTGCTAAGAAGTTGTTAGAGCATTGCTACGTCGAACTCGTATGCGTTGTTATCTCAAGCATGTTTGTCAATGTTAGAGATCAAAACTATAAGTCTTGATTTCTAGTCTACTATAGCTAAGTCTCGGACTAGGATAGAAAGTGTAGTTGAGCACAAGAACTCCATGGCAACTATCATACAAGACGAAGAACTACTCAAGGAACTGGTGGAACTTCATCGACTAAAAGGTACGTGGAGACTTGAACTTATCTATCACTCAAAAATCTTTCTACTCTATCTCCTATTTTGAGACAAAAGTCGTTTTGCTATATAGACTTCGATTATACACATTTGCTATTTCGAGCCGAGTTTATCTCTTTATCTATTTCTCGAAATATGTGTTGGTAAGCTTTTGCTTTGGCCAAGTTCATCTTTACCTAGTGACGAAAGTCATGATATGTTTCAATCACTTTGAAAATTGCTTACTTTGACGAAAAATAGTTTGTGAATAACAACTATATAATAACGTCCTCTAAGAATGTTTCAATAATTGAAAATGAGAATTTAGATTATATAACCAATGTTGGATACAAGCATTGTGTGGTAGAACATATATGTATAAGTCCTTTTTCCTTGAACCGAAGCTTGCGAACTTTGTTGATCAAGAGAACCAGAACAAGAGGCGTGAACTCGGTCGCGCGGCGGCGGAAGTTCTCGGCCGAGAAATTTCGGAGTTTGAGAACTCCTTAGGGAACTTAAGTCCGCGAACTAAGTCTGCGAACTTAAGTTGATTATATCTAAAGACGATTGTTTGTGAACTTATATTTATATTAACTAAGGAATGCAAAATGCAAACCGTGGCTATAAAGTTCATGAACCGATTCGAGTGAATCAAATCGTTTTTGCTTCGATTGTGTCTTGTGTAGTTACATAAGATTTACTTGCAATTGAACAACTCTCTAACTAGTTCATTTGAGTCATTTGAACTAGTTATGGTGAAGAAGAATATGGTCGATATAAAAGTGCTCATATGGCTAACCACTTGGTTAACTATTGTTGAACCAACAAATGTACATGTTTGGGTACGGTTACACAAACCTAAAATCGTGCATTTTATTTGCGTGTAACAAGCTAAGTTTTCGATCAAATGGTTGAAAGATATTAGCTTGAATCTAATCAAGTTTTCATCTAACGGTGAATATTGAATGCTTTGTTACTAAGCTAACATTGATTGCAAACACTGATTTGAAAGACAATATAAGGGAGAAATCTAGCAACTGGGAAACCTAATCCCCACACCTCGTGTGTGATACTAGTTGTATTAGCTAGAGTTGATTCTCATTTAACATTAGGTTTCTTCTTGAAAACCAGGTTAACGACTTAAAGACTTCATTGGGATTGTGAAGCCAGACCGATACTACTTTCTCGTAGTTGTGTGATCTGATCTTGTTGATTCTATCGTGTTGAGTAAAATCGTAACGATTGGCTTGAGATTAATATCTTAGATAGGCAAGATATAAAAGTAGTCACAAACATCTTCGTCTCATCGTTTGTGATTCCACAATATCTTCTTTCGCCGCGTCGATTAAGATTATTGTGAGGTGATTGATAATACTAGGCTGTTCTTCGGGATTATAAGTCCGGGTTATCAATTGGTTCCTGTTCACCTTGATTTATCAAAAGACGGAACAAAACTTGTAGGTAATTCTGTGGGAGACAGATTTATCTATTATCGTAGACTTTTCTGTGTGATACAGATTTGTTTATTAATGTCTTCGACTTTGGGTCGTAGCAACTCTTAGTTGTGGGTGAGATCAGCTAATGGAATCAAGTGCGTAGTATCTCTTTGGATCGGAGGCGTAAGGAGCACAAGCTGTACCTTGGATCAGTGTGAGATTGATTGGGGTTCAACTACAGGTCCAGACCGAAGTTAGTTTGTAGTAGGCTAGTGTCTGTAGCGGCTTACACATTTGATATTTCGAGCTGAGTTTAACTCGCTTATATCTTTCTCGAAATATGTGATGGAAGCTTTTTGCTTTAGCTACATTCATCATTATTCTTGACGAGTTTAGTTGGAAACTAAATAATGAGTCAAAAGATGATCATGTGAAAATTGCCTTGAAACTTCTTACATGATTTGTGTGAGACAGTCATTTGATGTCGACTCGGAATGTTTTGTATAGATCATTCGATCACTTGAAAATTACTTATAAGCTAATAGTTTGTGTGAGACCGCTATTGTCGTCTTCTAAGGATGTTTCAATGATTGAAATGGGGGTTTAGAAAAATTAGGAGTTTCGGATCGCGCGCTTGACCTCAAACTTAACAATCACCAAGAGGAGTAACATGTCATTAGTATGAGGAAGGTGCGAACCTTTTATTTTGACCACTTTCTTCTTCTACCGGGACTTCGCCTTCACCTTGTCCCAGTCCTTCACCTTGTGTCGGTTGTTGACTTGGCCCACCGTCTTCCTCTAAAACTTCGCTTTGGCTTGCTTGTTGACTCGGGTCAACCACATCATCTTCCTCTTCATCGTTCTCATCATCTGATTCTCCTGTATGTTCGCGGATTTTTATGTTTCTATGGTCCCTATTCTCCCAAACTTTCCCTCTTGTAGAGCCTGCCCCAAACGCTTATTGCGACTAAATTCTTTCCCTCGAGGAGGCAGGACTCGGGAGTGCCAAAAGCGTTCTTCTTTCATTTCTTAACACCAGCATCTTTACCTTTTCCTTTCTTAAGTTCCTTGGCTTTGTCCCTATCAAAAGACATACAATAATTAAACAACAACTAATAATCATATATGAAACCGACATTGCTATTTAAAAATAAACTATGCCAGCTTACAAACCAAAATTAAGGAGTTTCCGTAGTCTTTTACTAATAATCAGGCATTGTCTATCGACAACTCGACCATGACGGGACGTAATACCGGCATAGATGAATACATGCCGACAATATCGATAGTCTTAACATTCCAATGTTATTTTTGTATACAAAAATAGCACTGCCGGCATGGAGATAAAATTTAAAACAACGTCGTAAAATAACGTCGGCGTAGTATTCAACCTGAAATCATTGCCGGAATTAAACATACAATTTCAGGTGATTTTGGTTTTCTTAGCCGGCATAGTATTCATACTAAATTCAAAGCCGGAACCCAATATGGGCATGGTATTCTTACTAAATTAATTGTCGGCATGGTATTCATACTAATTTCAATGTTGAAACTGACTGTAACTGAACTGTTTGATTTAGGGTTCGCATTTCTAACCTAAACCCACTGCTTTAAATCGATTAAGACACCTAGAACAGTTCAGAGTCACTTACCTTCTCACAAAAGCCATTTTTCTGAGAGTTTGATGGTCGAATCTTCTTCTTCTTCAAAAGCAATCCGATTAATCCTTTGTTCTTGTTTTTGTTGAGCTACTGATTTTGATTTTGATTGCGTGTTGGGTTTCTTTCGTGCAGGCATGCTTATAGATTCGAGTAATCGACGATAAATTCGTGAACGATGAAAAAAAAATCAGAACCTTAAGTATGCCGGAACAGATGAATGAAATTGGGGATATGATTTTGATTTTTAGTTTTAATTTTTTATTTGAGAGAAGACTATTATAGTCTTTTCAATATGTTTCTAATTAACCCAAAACATATTTTAATATTTCCACCCCAAAAACACCCCTTAACAGATACTATTAGATGGGATTAGTAATTTATATCCCAATTAGTTTAAGCACCCCCAATTGAGCCTTCAATAAAAATAAGCGCTCCTAACTAAGAATATGACTTTCTTTTTCTTCGAATAATCTTTTTTTTCTTTTTTTTTCTTCTCTGAGTAATCTAGTCACCGTTCCTTTGAAGCTTAGGATGAATTTTTCTACTAAAAAAACAGGCTTCTGTGATGTCTAGAATGTTCTGGCAGCTAGCCGTGATGTTGATGTTGAAACCAGACTGGTGGTACAATTCTGTTGCGCTAGCCAACATATGCCATATTTACAATGACATACATTTTATTTTGATTCGATAGCTAACACGGGTCATGGGGGCAAAAGCTGAGACCTTAGTAGTCTTTATAAGTCCGGCAATTAATCCGGTAGTGGTAAGAGAGTTATGGTTTAGTCACCAGAAAAAGAAGAAAAAAAAATGCAGTTAAACAAAATTCAAAGCAAGCATACTCTGGAAAACGAAAAGGCATTATCAGATTTGAAAGGGAAAATATGCTTCTACGATAGTAAAAAAAAAAAAAAAAACCGACCAGTTCTCGTTCAGTCCCATTCATCATGTATTATTGTTTCTTTTCCAATTTTTGTAAGTAGATATTAAACTCCCACACAAGGAAAAAGAAATATTGAAGTCTGGGAGTGCATTCAAGCCTACTTGTGCGAGTGACTGTGTCAAGCCAGCCAATTTTCACTAAGCAAACACTAAGATCAAACAAAATAAGGTGATGAACATGAGTCACAAAAATTTAGTGTTGTCAAGAAAGACGGTAAGAACTGTATCTGACAATCTAATAGTTCGATTATTCTGGACAGTGCTAACTATAAGCAGAAAAAAATACAATTCTTGCCCTAAAAATAGATCTCAAGTACTTATTCCAAGTGCCCAACTCTACAAAACTTGTGTAACAAATGTATGTGGTGGGTAGCCCATAAAACAGAGTTGGGTGTAGGATGAGATGAAGCATCAAAAAAAAAAAAAAACTCCATGAGCCATGTACATAGTGAGTGATCAGGGTCTTCACTTGAGCAATCACTGCCTGCACTCGACTGCATATCAATATTTGGGCCACCGAGGATATGGATAAGGGGCTGAACACAAAAATAAAAGGAAAACTCAGTAAGCATCAGATATGCAACATACTAAATGACTACACAAGTTTTGCAGCAGACAGCGGCTAAAAAGTAATGCACAAGAAAGTTACCTGGTGGATAACAAGGGGCGGCCTGTGGTGGAGGTGGATAGTCTGGGGTATAGCGTGAAGGTGGGTATGCCTGTGGAGGATAGGCAGTTGGTTGGGAAGGATGGGGGATGGCCTGTGGTGGTGGATAACGCTGTGGACTATAGGGTGAAGGTGGGTATGCCTGTGGAGGATAGGCATTCTGCTGGGCCTGTGGTGGAGGTGGATAATGCTGTGGACTATAGCTTGCAGGTGGGTATATCTGTGGAGGATAGATATCTCGTTGGGCAGGAAGAGGGACAGCCTGCTGTGGAGGTTGGTATGGCGCTGCTTGAGGATTTAGTGAAGATTGCACTGGAGGAGCATCATCACCTGTGCTGTGTGATGCAGACAGTAGACCAGTTACTCCACGTCCTCGTCCACCAGTTACTCCACGTCCTCCTCCACCAGTTACTCCACGTCCTCCTCCACCAGTTACTCCACGTCCTCTTCCAACAGTTACTCCACGTCCTCTTCCACCATGAGGTAGTTGACTCTGACGACCATGAACTGATTCTTGGAATTCACCGAGAGAAAGATGCTATCAAAAATCAGACAAAGCCCTGGTCAGTAAACGAAAGAAGAACAAATAGCAATGGCCACTCTGATACTTCGTTCTTCTGCAAATTAATCAGGCATTTTATAATAATCTGATTAAGAAAATTCGAAGGTCAGAGTGCTATGAACAAGGCATAGCAAAAACACCAGGTAGTACCATTTTGACTTTTGGGGATCGAACAGCAACATCTTTTTGCTTCGCTGAAGATCTGCCACATCCCTAATAGAGCGAACGATGTATATCAGAAGCTTATTAGAAAAAACAAGCTTACTAGAAAAAACGATGTATATCAGAAACCGGACAGCTCAGCGAAGACAATCTTACCAGCTGGATGTAAACTTGTTCATCATTTTTGTTCTTCACGTACATCTGCATAGTATGAAACGCTTCGTCGAAGTCTGCTTTCCTCTCTTCAGCCTTTGGAGGAGCTTTCCCCCCCCCTTGCTTGTAGTACTCAGCTAGCGTCGCCTACAAATTAGAAACGAAGTGCATGACTTAATAACATCACTGTAACGAAATGTGAGCATCCTGTAAGATTAAAAAAAGAGCATGAAGAAGGCATGGCAAATGTAACATACATTTACTTTTTCTACTTTAATATTAGTTCCCTCGAGCTCCTTTCCATTCATATGTTTGATGGCGTTCTCTCTAGATTTTTCATTAAGAAATCCCACAAACCCAAAACCCCTTGATTTTCCTTCACTATCAAGGCATACAATACTTTCTCTCAGTACTCCGAACTCCCTGAATTTATGAGCTAACTTGATTTTATCAATAGACTCTGCAAGTCCGCCTACAAAGCATCTAAATCCCTTCTGGTCATTGTGTCGGCAGTAAATCGCCAAATGTCCCCGTCTCCCACAAGCATAACATCGACCGGGTAACTTCTGAAACATGCAGAAACCCTCTGCCACATCCCTCCTCAAAAATTCTCTAAATGTCGGATCTAGTTCTTCTTGTGGAAATATTGTAGTTCCAGGTGGTAGTCTACGCCCCAGATGGGATAGCCGATCAGCTGGATAATTCCTCTCACGAGGAACCCATCGAAATATTAACTCTTCCCCAGTGACTCTGAACTTTTTGATATTCTCCTTGATTTCGGTCATCAAACTCATCATCTGTTTTCTGTCATTTGTTCTACGTCTACCTTCCAAAATATCTTCAAAAGGTACCTCATCTCGGATATTTTCAAGCACCTCTATGGCCTTCTTATTATCACACTGGACCACCAACTTCGGAAACTTCTCTGCAACATCTTCAAGTCCCAGTAGTACGTTGGCAGCTGTCAGCTCCATGTACACAGATGTCGGATTTTTCAATGAGAGATCATTACTAAAAGAATCCATCTCTACAACTGTATTATCGGAAAAATCCATCTCCAAAACTGTACCATTGGAAGAATCATCCTCCCAAGGATCTTCATCCTCCCAAATTTCAGAAACTTCCACGGGTTCGGATTGAGGATCAGGAAAAAGCCGACAACCGTAACCACTTTCTAGTCTTTCACCGTCTTTGTTTCTAACTAAAACTCCGACAGCAAATAATGGAGTGGTACCTATCCTACTACCATCAACAGTGGCTACATCGAATTCTGGGTCAACGGGTCTCAAGAAATCTGCTTTAGTTGGTACTTCTTCGCCATTCTTGATGAAAGTTCGTGGATCTTCCATATCCATACAGACAAATTCGCCGTCACAATACTCAGGCGACAGGAATTTCATATCTTTCCTGAGAGTTCGAGTCATGCTGCAAATACCGAGAACAAAGTACATGGTCACATTCAAAATAAAGTGCATACTTAAACAATTGGACAATACAAGGTTACAGGAGCCAATGGGCCTAGGAGCAGTATCATGAAAGTGTATATACATGAGCCATGGGCCTACGGGTGGTATTATGGAAGTATACGCGTGAGCCTAAATTATTATTAGAAGGCTAGGGATGTAAACCTGAACGCTTGATTACAAAGAGCATTCGAAGACATGAACATTCTTAGAGCTACCTTCAAAGTGAAACGAAAGGGAACACAAGTCAACAGTTAAGTGAACATTGAATCATATACCTTCTGCCACCAGTAGATGTGTGTCCTTGCAAATTTGAAGATAACTGAGGTTCTGCAGGAAGACCAAAACAGGAAGGTTCTGGTTGAGCATTTGTGGCCTGAGGTTCTGCAGGAAGACCAAAACAGGAAGGGCCAACACGACCACCATCACGAAGGTTTTGCTGAGCTTCAGCTCGCTCTTCTTCTTCTTGTTGTTCTTCCTCTAACCTAAGCATCAGGTGTTCAGGGATGTCCTCCTCCACGCCACTAAGAATTTCACTTCTGTTACTTTCACGAACAAAAACGAGCATATATGCATTTGCACATTCTGCTTGCCCACCGTAGTGCTCCTTTAATGCCTGGTCGATATCTACTACTTTTGTCACCATATGATCATTGAATTTGAACCATTGCTCGGAGTCTGTTGGTTTTATGAAAGCATAGTAGTGTCCGTCGTTTCGTCCATTACCGCTGTGAACCAGAACTGCATGAAGTGTGTAAAGATTGCGAACACTCCTATCAGCAGCTAGAGATAAGTATTTGCCATCATCCTTGTCGAGATCAAGTTGCAGTGGGAATTCATACCGGGCGTCTATCTTTTTCATAGTCATAGACCCATGATCATATTTAAACCGCTTCAGCTGGAGCTGGAGAACAGGTGGGAAGTGAACAAAACGAACATGTTTCTTTGCATCTTGTAAACCATGTTGAGCAGCATCAAACTTGTTATCACCTTCAAGGCACTCCACTTCCACATACTTGTCGAAAGAAGCATAAACATCCTTGCAATCTTCTACATCAAGTTGAAGGTCATAAAATGACTGCGGCATATCAGAGCTGTAGTCCACATTGATGCATTTAGTGTGGTTCACATAATGACCTTCAAACATCTTTTCTATTGTACCCTCCACAAGACTTCCCTTCATTTTATTTTCAAGGTGTTCAAGAAGAACCACACTGAACTCATGCACATCATGTTGTTGAAAGCTTCGCCCGAACCCCATCCGAATGATTTTGTCAACTGTTTAGTGCTGATGCTTTCTTTACTGTTCTTGAGCTTATAGAACAAAGCCTGCAGTGCCAACGGGATGCTTCCTTCTGATGCCAAATCATTCTCAGTTGGCATCCGGTACACCGCATTCCTGAAAGAAGGAATATGATACAGAGTCTGGAGAAGAGAGTTCATATAACATGTTGCTCCCTGATTCTTGAGACCAACATAACTTGTTTCTTCTCTAGAATCAGTATTAACCTCTGGTTCACCTAGAGGCATGAGCTCTGTATGTTGGGTAGTAGATTGGTTCACTTTTGTATCTTTAATCACTGTGTCCTTCTCCTTCTCACCAGCAGCACCAGTTGGAGCAGTTCTCTTCCTCACCATGGCTGTATCTATGCACCAGTAAATGACAAATTTCAATCCTGTGTACTTAGATAAACAAACAGCTTAAAGAGACACTAAAAAAGCATAACATAAAACCCTTCCTTCTAGACTATTCTTAAACACTTCATAAACAAATAAAAAAAAACATCACTTCAACATCATCTTACTTGACTAAAACCACTTGCTACTCTAGATGCAGCATATGATGTCTGAGGAGCTAGCTCAGAGAGAACATGAGTCTACTATTAGAGACTTCCAAAATCACTTCTTTTAAGAAATTTCCCAAGTTTTAAAAGAAGCATGCTATTGTTATGACTTGTGAGTTCACAAATGTAAATGCAAGATTTAGGTTTATCTACTGTAAAGAATAACAACAACATACCTTTAAGAATTTAGGGTTTAATGTGTGATCCCGCAGTAGAAGAGGAGAAAAAAAAAATCCTGGCGGCAGGAAACAAGGAGAACAGAAGAAACAAAGAAGCTAGGGTTTAGTAGGGAGGGTTTTATATGGGGATGTTCTTGGGCAGCTTGATTATGTGTGAGATTCTGCTGCCCGGGTCTTCATTTGCCCGGGTTTGACTGTGGAGTTGGTCAATTCTTCCTGAACAACCCCATGGCAATGCAGGAGTCTAGTCTGTCAAGACCAATGCCATCTGATTTAGAAGGATCCACATGCCCACCAAAATTCAAAGTGTCCCAAGACAATGGAGGCAAAAGTGGGAGCAAAGGACTCTGAAGCAGGGGACACACTACACTTCGTTGATATGGAAGCCTCTGATTTAGAATGATCGACATGCCCACCAAAATTCAAGTGTCCCAAGACAATGAAGGCAAAGACGTGAAGATTGCAAACATAACTTTTCCCAAAATCATTTTTCCCATAGTGAGCTAGGCACAGTGAGTTATCACGCGGGATAACCCACTGTGCCCAGCTCAATGTGGGTGGAATGTTTTTGGGTGTACTGATAAACATTGGTATCCTCCGGGATTACTAAATTACCCTTCCAAATTACCAAACTGCCACTGTGCTTTATGGCAGTTCCTCCGGAAAAGAGGATTTTACAGAGAAAAACGGCAGATCTAAGAAAAACAGCAAGGAAAAACTGAGATTCAAAGAGAGGAAAGTAACTGGGACTGAGTGGAAGAGAGGGGTGAACAAAAGTTGGGAAAATTGGATTCAATTGTCAACTGCTCCTTACGAAAATAGGATTGACTACAAGTTCGAGCCATAGCGGGTAGGGGATGAACAAAAGTTGGGAAAATTGGATTCAATTATCAATTGCTCCTATCGGAAATAGGATTGATCGGCTATGGATTCAAGCCATACCGGGTAGAACACCTGATAAACAAAACAATCAGATGTACAAACCACTTCCTCGGCTACCTACTTAACGGATTCATATATACGAAGGGTTTTAAACAAACAGTAAGCGTATTCGAGATGATAAGGTTTTCTTTTTCTTGAGAAAAACTGAACACATTTCAGGGACGGAAAGGAGGAAGCTTTAGGGTTTGTGCTCCTGTGAGATTAGCTTCATTCCTTTATATACAAAACCCTAATTACGTGTTAACTAGGTACTTAATAAAAATAATTATCATATGGTGCTACCGGTTGCATTACTGTGCCGTAGTTTCCTTTAACTAGATCGATAAATTTCTCCCCGACCAGGATACATACTGCATCAGAACCGTCAGATTTATGCCTTTTATTTAAGAAAACGTACATCTGGGTGCACCATTAAACATTCATAAGACTTTATACTTGTCGCTCGTCCACGCGTGTATAAATCACGTGGCTCACAATCCAACAAGCACTTGTTACCAATGCATGTCTCACAGCAATCTCGGTCAGACTCGTCATTCAGGGTCTTCGTCTGTGAGCACACATGGTCAACACTAAAAAGTCATACAGTATAACAAAATAATAATTTGACATAGAAAGAAAGAAAGAAAGTAATGAGATTTTTTCTTTCAGGGAGGGAAACCATACCACATCGACAGGACGAGCACGAGCAGCCACAACTAAATCAGGAACACCATTTTTTGTGCCGCTGCTGACAAAAGAAAAATTTGTAAAGTCTACTCTGAACTAGATTTAACAAACTCCAAACAAGAAACATACATCAATAAAAAAACCAAAAGATGCGGAAGGAAGCCTTAGTAAAATGGACGCGATCCTAGTCATGACCTCCATGGACGCGATCCAATTCACCAGGATATTCTGAATTTCCAGTTAACTACATTTTCCAGATATCTGCATGCAAAAAATGTAAAATGAGCAAGTGAGACAATGCTATAGAAATCATACCAGATAAACCTATCCACGCTAAACTCTTAATAATACAGATTATTGTGATGATAATTTGTTGCAAATCTAAATCAAACCAATAGTTCGGCAAAAAGAGCTTCATCTAAACCAAGTCATATAGCTAAAAGTCTTTTTTTCAGTTATATAATAAACCTGTTAGGAACTGCCATTTCTTTGTGTCGTGCTTCAGAACATTGATGAAACTTCCTTCCAAAACTAGACGAATCACGAAAGTAACAACGTTGGCCAACATGAAATAAAACAACCAGCAAATAGGACTTTCACGAGAATCGTAGGAGAGTGTATACCTCTTCACATCTCATACTGCAAAACCAATTACTGTCGAGGTATTTATGGTCCAGCTTACTCAATCCCCTTTTTCTGACGCACCTTATCTGATCTACATAAGATGTAAAGATAAGTTGGTGAAATAGTAAACACTTCAATAGGAAAAACAATACACGTGTTCTTGGCTAACGATAGCATCTTACCTACATTCATGATTGCACTGGTCACAGCATAGAACTTTCTCTTCAACGAGATGTTCTTCAGAATCACTGTCAAGCTTGCTCTGTTAGCCACATATTCTACATTGACAAGATGGGCAGAACCATTTTCCATCTGGCACATCCTAAACAACATCAACAGTTGTTGTAAAATTGAATCTAAAGGATAAATATGGAAGCAGATAAAAATACCTAAACTTAATTTGAAGTAGATATTCGAATAATAAAATGTACCTCTAACCCAAGGCAGTTCAAGTGAAATGAGGATGAGCATTGATCACACAACAACAATGCACCTCCATGGTGACAAATTGAGCATATATATTCGTTCTTTTTGTGCACTAGATCTCTTTTTTGAGCATATATATTTGAGCATTTTTCCTGCAGCTGCTTCTGGCAGTGTAACAACGAGCTTCCATCTTCCAAGTAAATCCTGGCTGATGGCGAGGTATAACAGCCACCAACATGAAGTCTAAACTTATACAGACCGAAAACATTTTTGTAGCAATTGCACTTGATTCTATCTTTCCCTGTCCAATTGCTGAATCATCTCTTACACTCAAGTAACGTACTTTTGCCCTTTGCAAAACCACGTCATTTTCGATCAACCAATAGAGAATAGCTCGAGGGCTGCAATGTCCAGACCTCGGTACCACAACCTGTCGTGCCCTTTTGATTGAATGTGGAACATGGGTATTATTACACTCGTCCGATTGTAGTTCAGACACCTTCGTTTTCACCACATTTTAATTTCATTAAGATGGGGATAACTGTTTCTTTGTCCCTTCCATTTTCCTGCATAATACCAACTTCTGGATTGTCTTTTGACTGTTGCGGATGAGCCAGATCCTTCGGTATAACACTTAGAGAACAACGCATTCTGTGCCAATATATTGCCTAAGATCTCAGGGTGCACATTATTAGAAAGGAACAACTTATCATGACTGGATGGGCTCATACACTGGGATACCTCTTTAACATATCCTATGCAAGCAGTCACAAGAGATTTAAAAGATGCAGAATTACTTGGACAAGTAAGTCCAACCTTCAGCTGAAAGGTGCTTCTTTACCTTTTCACGCAAGTCCTTTACATTTTTATCATGTTTTCAGCATCATCTGTTACTCTGATATCCATTCAGATAATCACACACAGCCTGAGGGCAGCTTGAGGGCGATATTCAGGCTCAACATGAACATCCAATTTGCAACGAATAAAAGAGTGTTCTATGATTTTCGTAAGTGTTTGAATAGAATGAATCGGGTTTCAGACAAATAGGAGGAGGAGAAGCACAGCCTTGATCGTTTCACCAGATCATTGATAAAGGAACCTGCCAACGAAGAGTGAATTCCATATCCTGCAGACATGCACGACGAAGAGAATACAAGGGTCTACACCCACCCCACCCCACCACACCACTCATCAATACTGCGGCTCGAACATCTTGTTGCCTTCAAACATACTCTGAGTAAGTTACATCAACAACTAAGAATAAGCATACCATCGTAAACAAAGAATAAGCATGCTTAAAATTAAATGCACCTCAGTAGGTAAAAAACTCATGTATAGTGCATTGAAATTGGACAGTTTTCTCGGCAGTAATAATAAAATCTCGTATTGTGCCTAAGAACTGGGGAATTACGAGAATCGAACTCGTAACTTCTCGGACCCTCAGAAACAATCATACCACTGGACCAAATGAAAGTTCTCTATTGAGGAAATCGATCAATTTAGTGGTAAGTAGTAATTAATCGTATTGATACCTATTTTCTACTACTTAGTACAGTACCAGTAAATTGCATCAATAAAAAAGATAATTAACATAATATAGGTGGTGGTGGTGATGTTCGTTACTGCCAACACCTTCATTACAACCACCACCACCACAACAACATAGAAAAATCGAATAATCAAAGCCCTAAAACTAGCTAGTAATGGCGGTGGTTTTCTGAGTGGTGCTAATTTTAGCCCTAGAAAATGTACACCAGCACCTCACCACCACCAAAAACAGAGTAACCAAAATCGAAAAAAATGAGTGTGCCCTAGAAAAATTTAGTAGTAAGCAACTCACCTCAACTCTGGATCCGAGTAAAAGCTTTCTTTTAGTTTTACTGTGTTGATTCTGAGTATCTCCTTCTTCTCTCATGCGTTTCTTCCTTCTTGTTGGCGCCATTAAAACTGATACCAAAGGTGCGCAGGTTAGGCAGGACAGAGGTGAGCGCAGGTTAGGCAGTAATAGAAGAAAATGCAAATTAGAGATGATAAAAGAAATAATGTGAGAATCTTCTCTCAAAAGAGAGCGCGGCTTTTTAAAACCCTTCTTCTCCAAGTAAAATGAGACTTTTTTTTTTTTTTTTTTTAGCAGCAGGAATTGAACCCCTAACCTATCACGCTAACTGGGCTAGCCCCCGTTAGTTAGTAAAATGGGACCTTTGCCCTCACTAAACGTGACATAGGATATAATGACACATGTGTACACCTTTGTGCACTCACTTGTTCTTTTTTTCTTTGGTTGGCATGGCCAAATTGAGGTATACCCAAATTTAAATGGATCGTAGTGTCCTTGCTACGCGTGATAAAATTTGATGATCTTACTTTAATATCCTTAACCAAGCTAAATTTAAAAGTACACCCCATTTTTTAAAATCAGTAAACTTTAAAACCTAAAAACACTTGAAAATTCTTAATCTTCCTAATCCTTTTACATCCTTTATCTTTCATCAATCTCTGGAAATTCTTCAAACAAAAATGGTTGATCCTAAGCAATCAAGTAACAATACTGAATCAACAGGTGATATCAAAACCTCCAAACCAATGGAAAAAGGAAAGAAAAGTTGGATCTAGTGAAATCGGTAAACTCAGATTTCCAATCCCTGAAGATGTTGAAAAGAATTCATCATGAGCGAGAAGAAAATTGTAAGTGATGTTTAAACTCAAACTCATTATTATGTTGTATGCTTTGATTGTTATACATATTAGGTTAGATTAATGAAAATTTTGATTCTCTGGGTTGACGTCATCATGGTCGATAATTTAGTAAAACGACGACTTTTGATATGTTATATTAGTCGGCACAGTTGCAGGATGAAGATCCTGCAGACTTTTGATATAATTAATGGCGATTGTTACCCGGAAACCATGGTCGGCATGTTATCTAAATCTGGATGATGCCGACTTGTGGTTGTTATTATCATCGGTATCTTCATTTTTTCTGAGTTAATTTTAGTGTATTAGCCGTCACTATTTTGAAATATGAAGCTAACGACTATTTAGCCACATTTTTAGTCGTCGTGGTCGTTAAAATCATAAAGTAACGACTATTAGTAAAATTTATGGTCTGCTATGTCATAAAAATTAGAACATACCGACTGTTGGAGGTTCAACACTCTTTTATGAATTGTACTTATGTATTGTTTAGGTTCCAAGAGGATAACATAGAGGATCTCCCTTGTTCTACCAATGCAGCAGAGGTATTGGCATGGATTGAAAAGGTTTATCCTTCTTTAGAAGATCCTTGTCATGAAACTGGAGAGAAGAACCCTGTAAGAGATTTACTTGTGATGGCTAAGAATAATCCTGAAAATTTTCTAAGGGATGTGAATAGTCCCGGAAATCCCCTCAACTACATTGATTGTTACACAGAAGAAGAGGATTTTGATCCGAGACTTTTTTTTTCGAGGCATCTGACTTTTCTGGAGAGAACCTCTATTTAAATGAGGATGGTGACTACATAAGTCCACGAAAGGAGTTAAAAGTAAAAGCTGATGCTGGTGGAAAAAACTGGTGATGTGGAGGAAGACCAAGTTGCTGATGTTGCAAATCCTGATGAAGTGAAGGGAACATAACGACAATGAGAAGGATCCATGAAAATGTGTTTGATATTTTTGTGTTGTAGAGTGTTTATAATACAGTTTATATTATGTTTTGAACTCTTAGATTTTGGTTTTGGTTTTAGACTTGTCAATAACTCTTAAACTTATGTTAAATTTTTTGGTCTTTTTCTGCAGTTTTAAATAATGTTAGAGTAGTAGTAAGTCGTCGGGCTACAAAATGTTTTACAATGTCGAGTAGTTGTTGAAAATGGGGGTCTAACAACCACACACAACAATTCGTTTAGCAATCTGAGAGGACTTACTCCAATATACTTTATAGAGAATCAACTAGACAGTCAGACTCAATCTAGAGAAAAGTATATCAAAGAGTTTATATCTTTAACTCTTAATTCAATCCGCAATCAGCAAATATAAATCTGCAAGCCCGATTGAATATAAGAGGGGTAACTTGTGTTAGAGCATTGCTAGGTCGAACTCGCATGTGTTGCTATCTCAAGCATGTTTGCCAATGTTAGTGATCAAAACTATATGTCTTGATTTGTAGTTTACTTATGACTAAGTCTCGGTCTAGGATAGTTAGGAATAAATGAGCTCCAGACTCCATGGCGATTATCTTACAAAGACGAAGAACTACTCAAGGAACCAGTGGAACTTCATTCGACCAAAAGGTATGTGGAGACTTGAACTCATCTTGTCACTTAAAAGTCTATCTACTCTATCTCCTACCCTTGAGACAAAAGTCGTATAAGTATGATAGTTTTCATACATACACATTTGCTATTTCGAGCCGAGTTTACTCGCCTATCTTTTTCTCTAAATATGTGTTGGTAAGATTTTGCTTTAACCATTTTCATCTTTACCCGTGACGAAATTCATGATGACGTTTCAATCTTGAAAATAGCTTTGATGACGATAGTCGATTATTTATGTCTAACGATTATTATAACATTATAGAAGAATATTTCAATGATTGAAATGTGGAGTTGAGATTACGTAACCAACTATGGATATAAGCATAAATAGTGTGTTCGCACATCAGGGTATAAATCCATGTGCTAGGAAACTAAGTGCGTGCATATGTATGCATGCGGTATTGGTGAAGGAGACATGTTAGGTACGCGTACTGGCGGAATTTTTCGAACCGAAAATTTCTGCTGAAGTTTGTGAAGTTTGCAAACTGAAAACCGGTCACCTAGGTATGCGTACCCGTACGCGTACCTACGAAACTTTTCAACCGAAAATTTATGATGAGTTTCCTAACTCAATCCGGTAGCTATGGTACACGTACCCGTACGCGTACCTAAGCTGGTTATATTTCTCAAATCGGAAGTTCATGAACTTAAACAATAAATCAATAAGGAATGCAATCTTTGCAAATCGTGGCTATATTGTTCATGAATTGATTCAAGTGAATCAAACCGATTTTGTTTCAATTGTGTCTATGTATAAAGATCTAAGCAATTGAACAACTCTTCAACTAGTTCTTATGAGTCCTTTGAACTAGTTATGAGAAAGATAAATACAGTTAATATGAAAGTACTCATATGGCTAACCATTGGTTAACTATTTGTGAACCAACCCAATGTACACATTTAGGTACGATTACTCAAACCTAAATGAAATACATTTCATTTGTGTGTGACAAGCTAAGTTTCGATCTAACGGTTGAAAGATATTAGCTTGGGTAAATCAAGTTTGTTCATCTAACTAGTGAATATTGAATGCTTTGTTACCAAGGTAACTTAGATTGCAAACCCTGATTTGAAAACTATATAAGGAGACGTCTAGCAACTGAGAAAAACTAATCCCCACACCTCATGTGTGATACTAGTTGGTTTGCTAGAGTCGATTCTCCTTTAACCGTAGGTTTCTTCTCGAGACCCTGTCGGTTAACGACTTAAAGACTTCATTGGGATTGTGAAGCTAGACAAAACTACTTCTCTTGTAGTTGAGCAATCTGATCTTGCCATTTTCTATCGTACGAGTTCAATTGAATAATTGACTTAAGATTATATCTCCGATAGGGCAAGATAAAAAGAAATCACAAACATCTTCGTCTCGTCGTTTGTGATTCCGCAATATCTAGTTTCGCCACCATATGATTTAGATTATTGTGAGGTGATTGATAATACTAGGTTTTTCTTCGGGAATATAAGTCTGGTTTATCAATTGGTTCATGTTCACCTTGATTTCTATCAAAAGACGGGACTAAACTTGTATTCACCTTGATTTCTATCAATTGGTTCCTGTTCACCTTGGTCTTTGGTACCATTCAAGTTGAAAAAGTGGGGGTTCCGTCTTTTGATATAAATCAAGGTGAACAAGAACCAATTGATAAACCAGACTTATAATCCCGAAGAACATCCTAGTATTATCAATCACCTCACAATAATCTAAATCGAATGATGGCGAAACTAAATATTGTGGAATCACAAACGATGAGACGAAGGTGTTTGTGATTACTTTTTATCTTGCCTATCGGAGATTAAATCTCGAGCAAATCTTAGAGAAGATAGTACTCAAAAGATAGAATCGGGCAAGATCAGAACACGCAACTACAAAGAAAATAGTTGGGTCTGGCTTCACAATCCCAATGAAGTCTTTGAAGTCGTTAACCTACAGGGTCTCTATAGATAGAAACCTAAGGTTAAAGGAGAATCGACTCTAGTTGATGCAACTAGTAACACACAGGAGGTGTGGGGATTAGGTTTACTAGTTGCTAGAGTTCTCCTTTATATAGTTTTCAAATCAGGGTTTGCAATCCAAGTTACCTTGGTACAAAGCATTCAATATTCACCGTTAGATGAAAAACCTGAAGCTAATATCTTTCAACCGTTAGATCGAACTTATCCTGTTACACACAAATGAAATGTACCCTCATTTAGGTTTATGTAACCGTACCCAAACGTATACACTATGTTGGCTCAACAATAGTTAACCGAAGTTAGCCATATGATTACTCTTATATCAACCTTATTCATCTTAACCATAACTAGTTCAAATGACTCAAATGAAACTAGTTAAAGAGCCGTTCAATTGCTATATTCTCATAGAAGTATACAAGAACACAATTGAAACAAAATCGGTTTGATTCACTCGAATCAATTCATGAGCATTATAGCCACGGTTTGCAAAGATTGCATTCCTTATTTTATAAATGTTTAAGTTCATGTACAACCGATTTTAGAAAGTTACCAACTTAGGTATGTAAACGTGTACGCATACTTAAGTATCCGGACCGAGTTTGATTACGCCGGTACACGTACGGGTGCGCATACCAATTCACACTTCCAAACTCCATCAGAAATTCACGGACGTGAGACTTCCGCCAGTATGCGTATGGGTACGTGATGCGTGTCGTAACCACAACAAATTAGTGAATATTTTTCCACTCAATTAACAAGTAATATGGTGGTAGTTAAGTTCGTTCCCACGAGGAGCAAGAGGTTTTAGTTGTCTTATAAGGTCACAAAAAGGGGGGTTTTGGTTTTAGATTTTATAAAGCAAAATAAAATAAACAAAGCAATTAAAAGATAAAAGACAATCAATAAGAGAGACAAGATCAAGGAATCCTTCTTCGTTGCAAAACAATGATTCAAGTTATGTTCTTTTCCACTTTCTATTAGTCACAGATTATCACCAACCGTAGGTTAACAGGTTCGCTTAGCTAACCCCAAAATTCTTCGTTTCACTGAATAACAGGTCCGCTTAGTTATCAGATTCTATTCTAAAGAACCACCTTGAGGTTCGCTTACAAGACGTAATTCCCCCGAACGCATTAAGATTTATGAATTTAGGTTTAGTACTAATAGTTAAACTCGGTTCGCTTGGTCCATTTTCTAGTGTTGTTTTCACACACAATTGCTCCATAGAATCCCTCTGCAAGGTCTCGTGTTTTCTACTTGTGTAAAGAGTCAAGAAACGATTACTTATCCCCTAACTTTCACTAGCTTTAGATCAAATTAACAAATTAATTTAGTGTGCACTCTAAACAACCTATCAATCAATCATAAACATTAATATTAGTAAAAACAAACGATAATCATGTGAAAACTTCAAAGTAGATTAAAACAACACTCAAAAAATGTTAAGAACTAGGAATTCATCCTCAATCAAAAATAAAATTAGCTACTCATGGTAAGGAGTTCACACGATGAATAAAGAAAAGAGAAGTGTTGTGTGTGTAAGGTGTAGAAGTGTATCTAAGTGTGTATCAAAAAGTAGAGAACTTCTCTATTAATAGGCTTCAATTTCCTTGCAATCCTCTTAGGAATAAAATTCCTTTCCTTTAGCAATTCAATTTCCAAGTTCAAGTCTTTCTCAAATCCTCCATCTTCTCTTTCCAAATTTAAGTCAAATTCCACATCCAAGTCCTACCCAACCCATGTTTCCTTGTTTTAAAAGCCAAAATACGTCCCTTAGGTTTGTCAATGCCGGGATGGTCAAGATAGGTACTTAAACTTGCCAAAAATACGCCCAAATGCCTAACCCACGAGTTTATGTTCATGGTCGGTCAGGAATGACCGACTGTGACCCCTTATGGTCGTTCAGGTTTGGACGACTGTAACCTTGCTTCAATGTTTTGCCCAAAACTTCCTCATACGAACTCGGAATGACCTAATTCTTTCGCCGTTCACTTCATATTTGAATTCTCTTCAAGATGGTTATAAGAACTCCTGAATTTTTAATGATTTGAAATTGGTATTTGGCTCTTCTTCATAAATTTTGAATGATTTCTTCTTATTTTCTTCCGCATGACTCCAAAGTAGCTATAAAACTCAAAAAAAAGCGTAAAATACATAATTTACGGGAAAAATAGCAAAGAAAGCATAACCAATAGATATTAAATCAAAGTGTACTCTACACCTATCAGTATGCATACTTTCCCAGGCATCCAACAACCGCCAATACGCGTACGTGTAAGCATACTTCAGGTTCCCGTTTTTGGACTTATGATAGACACATTTTTGTGTCTGAATTGTCCTCATTGTCTCTATTGTTAGTCTCCATTTTTGTACTAATTTTGGTGTTTTTATGTGTGTGTAGGTGTTTTTGGAGAAATACACTTGTGTGGAAAAGTTGCTCAAAAAGTGTTATTTGGACCCCCGGGAGAAAAGTGATAAAGGCACCCTCATTTTGGATAAGGGCACCTCCGGAGCCAGCTGCTATTCGCACCCCCGGATTGGTTAGGGGGACACCACCTTCTTCATACAAATTTCAAAAATTGGCGGGAAAACTGTGCTCATCAATGACAGATTCTGGGTTGGATTTTTGGACGTGTTAGAAGGAGACTCAATGGCTGATATTCATTGGGATGACTGTTAGAGCCTAACAGGGCTGGTATAGGCCTTTTGTTCGACTAGTTTTGGCTGGATAATCCTAGAGAAGAAATCAGGGCACACATACGCCGAAAGAGATATTCACGGGATTACACGTTTGCTGCTCGTGTTTGGGTGGATTCTAGTCGCTGGAGCAGCGTGGAGGAGTTAAACTTGGATAGTATGCACGTAATTGACTGCTGCAGATGCGTACAGGAAACAAAAAGGAAAGAAAATATATTTTCTTTACTGCCGAGTGATGACAGGTCACTGTGAGTTATTACTGAGGATTTTCTTCAACTATTGTGTATAAATAGCATCTTGGGGTATCTTTGAGAGCGGGGAGAGAGGATTGGGAGAGTTGCAGAGCATCACAAAGTTGAGAAAATCAAGTGGCAGGAAACCACCATTTCTGCTGCTGTGAAGAACACGAAGAACAAAAGACTACCATAGCGATCGTTCATTCTTTGAAGAACATAAGACGCACACGGAGACGGTCGTTTGCTTCTGATAACAACGGCAGATTACTATTTATTGTTCTCATGTATAACTTGATTCGGTTTGTAACAAAAATAATTGTTACAAACCCGATTTTTCATTATTTCTTCCTTATTCATCATTTGTAAACCATTTTTTAGCATAAATAAATTCTTTGAGAGGGTTTTCAACATGATGAGCGGCTAAAATACCCAGTGACTGAGGCCACGGAGGAAACTATTCACTCATGCTTGATTGGTAATTTCTTTTATAATTTCTTTAATTATTTATTTTATTAATTCACTAGGATTAACATAAAGATAAAATTGGTTTTCTTAATTAGTTGTGAATCAATTCGATGTGTTGTGCTTAGAATCAATTCTTTGATAATTCATGCTTAGGGATTACAATTTAATGTTTGGAGACCATATAGATTAATAGTGAATTAACGAGAAAAAGAGCTTAACAATAATTCTTGAAATATCATTATAAACCAATCAATTAGGAGGAATAGTGGAATCCGGAGTCTTGGTCTATTTTTAAATCTTGAAATCACTTTTTATATTAAGTTTTGTTTGTTTTTAAGTTTTATAAGTCTAAAATCTTTTGCTTTCACAAGTCTCAACGAACTTATTTACTACAACTCAATTCAAAATCACATCAATTTTTGGCGCCGCCGACGCGGACTTATCTTTAGGCTAGAGCTTTTAGATTTATTTTTTTAGGTTTTTATTTATTTGTTCTACTTTACTTTTTGGGTTTTTGTCTTTTTACTACAGATTTTGGAATTTGGAGCGAAAGAAAAATTTGCCAAAGCTTTTGGTGAATACTTAAAGATTTGGAGTTAAAGACAAATCGAAAGGAGCGAAAGAAGAAGATTTTTTTATTTTTTTAAAAAAAAGAGAAAAAAAAAAGAGGCATTTTTATTTTTGGATATTTTTAATTTTTTTTAGACTTTCCTTTTATTTTGCACTTTTACTTTTTGGACTTGGACATTTGGACATTTTTTCATTTTCAAACCCTACGGAAGGGTAGTATTAAATATCAAACTGTTTGCAGAGAAGGACGGTGTTTATGATATCACCTCGGCCCCTCAGGTTCGTACACGACATAGGAGTCGTGGCCCGAGTCGACTTCAACGGTTCATCCCCGTCCGGAACGGGAGGTAAGTTTGTCGAAACACTCGCGAATCCCCCATCGTGAGTTCTTGTATTCCTTCGTTTGCATATATGTCGAGGAACTGAATACGGATGCTTTAATTTCCTAGTAAAGGGCAAGGACTGGCCATATAATATAAGGGTTCAGATTTCATCACCGTTCCCTTCTTGCCTGCCTTAGGAAAACGATACTTAACGCAAACCTAAGCTTTAAAATTTGGAATAGAACGAGCCCGATAGGGTAACGATCTTAATAGGAAAGTCGCTCGAAAAATATTGGTTACTCTTTTAAGCATACCTCGAAGTTCATGATGGTTTCTGTGAGTTGAATGCGTGACTGCCCCGCCTTGTAATGCGGTGAGGCCTTGGGTATCAAAGCTCCACGCAACTTCCCTAGCCTCTATTCAACTTACTTAAACTCGGATTGATTCCAGAGGGTTTGCTTTCATTATAATTTAATTCCCTTTCGAAGGATTAGAAGATGGTCTAGAAAACAATCTAAGTGGAGCCATCATGCTTTTTGTTTGCTAGAAATCTTTAGGTTTGCTTTGGTGGAGTCAGCCTGCTTTGTACTTGCTTAGAACCTCCCTTCCTTTTAGGATTTTTCTTTTTCTTTTGTTTTTCTAGTGTATGCCCTAGGTCATTAGAGAACGGGCTTGGAAAAGAAACACTCTAGGTCGTTTGATTAGTGACAAACCTAGTAGTTCTTCTTGTGAAGGCGGGAACTCGAAGACTCTTCTTTTGAGAGCCCCGTTTTTGGAAACTCGAGTTTTGAGAATCTGTCTCTTCATGAGGAAAGTAGCCCTAGTACTTAATTTGTGCGGCGATGGCAACTTTGAAAGATTACATGTTCCCAACTAGGACCAACGAGCCGTGCATTAAATTGCCAATACGACTAATTTCGAGATAAAACCTAATATTCTTGGATGATCCCTATATTCTTAGGAAAAGATGATGAGAACCCTTATTTTCATATTAGGGACTTTGAGGAAATTTGTGGGACGAGTTAGAATAAAAGACCTTCTTGATGAAGTCTTGAAACTTAAGATGTTTCCCTTTTCCTTGAGAGATAAAGCCAAGACTGGCTAAACAACCTACCACACGAATCCATTGAAACACAGCGGGAACTTGTTGTCGCTTTCTATATGAAATTCTACCTAAGCATAAAACTCAGGTATTGTTAGGCAAAAATTAGTGCTAGTGTACAAAAAAAGAGGGAGAGTCTCTTTATAGGTTTTTGGAGAGATTCAATGATCTCATATCCTAGTGTCCTCACCATGGATTTGATAAGATGAAACTTGTAGAGATTATTTATAATAGTTTAGACTATTCGACCAAAGCCATGGTCGAGGCTATGTGCGCTGGTGAGTTCACTAATAAAAATGCTGATGATGCTTTTACCTTCTTAGGAGCTATCGCTGAAAAATCCCAACAGTGGGAGTCTTGTGTTGAACCCCCTAAAAGATCCTGGTCAATAGAAGTATCACCAATGTGGTAGATACAAGCTTCGGGTCAGATGCTAAGTTTGCTGCTTTGTCTAGAAGGTTAAAAGCTTTGGGATTGAATCGCCCTAAAAATAGGCCCCTTGTTGAACCTAATAGAACCTCTCAAGTTTCTAGTTGTGGAATAGAGCCCGATAACTCATTTTGGGAAGGTAAGGTTAGTGAAGAGCAAGCTCATGCTGTCTATAACAATGCTAGGTTTGAGAACCGTCAGAAGTTTGACCCATACTCAGAGACCTACAACCCTGGTTGGAGAAACCATCCTAATTTCTCTTGGTCTAAGGGCGAGAATCAAGGTCGGTCTAGTAATTCTCAGCCTCCCCAAGTTTTGGTTATAATAAGAATTCTTGAGTCAAGCCCGGTTAACCCTTCGAGAATAGAATGACTAGCTTAGAGGAATCTCTTAGTATACTAAAAAAGAGCCAGGATATGTTAACACAAAGCCAGGAAATGTTAGTAAAGAGCCGGGGGTAATTTTCAAGAGGAAACCAAGCGAGAATTTTAAGAATAATTCCCAGTCTCTTGCTAAATTAGAACTTCAAGTCGGCCAAATAGCTAAGTTCCTTAGTGAGAGAGAAGATGGAAGGTTCCATAGTCATACTGATCCTAACCCTAAAGGAGATAAATCATTACAATCATGTGAATTCTATTACAACCCTTAGGAGTGGAAAGAAAGTTGACAATAAGGTCGCCATGCCTGAAAGTGAACATGCTGTAGTTCACCCTTCTGAGCAGAAAATGAGGAGAGATAGAGTCTCTAATGAGACCAATGAGGGTCATATTGAACCGGGCTTTGTTCCCGAGCCCGTTCCCCCAGTGCTAGTTCCAACTAGGAGGAAGTCCAACTTTAATGATATATTTGAGGTTTTTAAGCGGTAACTATCAACCTTCCATTATTAGATGCAATTAAAGCGATTCCCGCTTATGCCAAGTTTCTTAAGGATATGTGTACTTGAAAGCGAAGCTTAGTGTCCGGAAAGAAAGCCTTTCTAGCTAGTCACGTGAGTTATATTATTTTGAATACCACTACTCCTAAGTATAAAGACCCAGGGTCCCCTACTATTTCTTGCACAATAGGTAAATACCGTGTTGAGAAAGCTTTGCTTGACTTAGGAGCCAGTGTGAACTTACTCCCATACCATGTGTACCTTAATCTAGGACTTGGTGAGATGAAACCTACCCAGATGACACTCCAGTTAGCTGATAGGTCCGTTAAAATTCCTCGGGGTGTGATCGAGGATGTTCTCATAGAGGTCGACAAGTTCATTTATCCGGTGGATTTTGTTATCCTAGATACCCAACTGTCCACGATTGACCAGAGAACCAGATACCGGTAATTTTAGGTCGCCCGTTTTTAGTTACATCCAATGCGATCATTAATTGTCGAAATGGTATTTTGAACTTGTCTTTTGGTAATATGACTATTGAGCTGAACATTTTTAATGTTAGTAAGCTACCCTCTGAACTAGATAAATCGAACATAGAAGAGGTGGACATGATAGGGACATTAGTCGAGGAGTCATTACCAAACACTTTGTTAGAAGATCCATTAGAGAAATGCCTAGCTCACTTTGGGATTGATTTCGATGATGATAATGGGATTAACGAGGTGAATGCTTTGTTAGATTCAACCCCTTTGTTAGACACTAGTAATGAATGGAAACCTAAGTTCGAGCCACTATCAATTTCTAAGTCTACCATAGTTCCTTCGTTAGAAGAGCCTCCTAAGTTGGACCTAAAACCATTGCCAGATACCCTGAAGTATTTAGGCCCTTACGAGACTTTACACCGTGATTGTTGCTTCCGACTTGGATAGTGATCGGAAAGTAGGCTAGTAACCGTCCTTGAACAACAAGGAAGCTTTAGGGTGGACCATAGCAGGACATTAATGGTATAAGTCCTCTTGTTTGTATGCATCAAATTTATTTAGAGGAAGATACCAAACCTTCTAGGGAGATGCAACGTCGACTAAACCCCAATATGAAAGAAGTAGTTCGAACCGAGATCCTTAAGTTGTTAGATGCGGGGCATTATCTACCCTATTTTGCATGACAAGTGGGTCATCCCCGTTCGGGTTGTTACTAAGAAATCCGGTATTACTCGTAGTCCGTAATGATAATAATGAGTTAATCCCAACCCGAGTGACCACGGGTTGGCGTGTTTGTATTGACTATAGGAAATTGAACAAGGTCACTAGGAAGGACCACTTTCCCCTTCCCTTCATCGACCCGGATGCTAGAGAGATCAGTTGGACATAGACATTATTGCTTTTTAGATGGCTACTCGGCTATAATCAGATCGTTATTGCCCCGAGAAGACCAGGAGAAAACCACTTTTACCTGTCCCTTTGGTACCTTTGCGTATAGACGCATGCCTTTCGGCTATGTAACGCCTGCATGATGAGCATATTTTCCAGATATGGTAGAACGGTTCTTAGAGGTCTTTATGGATGATTTTTCAGTGTTTGGTTCATCTTTCGATGAGTACTTGCATCATTTGTCATTAGTGTTGACTAGGTGTAAGGAAAAGAATCTAGTGCTTAATTGGGAGAAATGTCATTTCATGGTTCGATCAGGAATTGTTTTAGGGCATATCGTATCTTCTAAGGGTATAAAGGTAGATAAAGCCAAAGTTGACCTTATCAAGACTTTACAGGTCCCAAAAACCGTAAGAGATATTAGGTCATTCTTAGGGCATGCAGGTTTTTATCGTCGATTCATTAAGGATTTTAGCTTGATTTCTAGACCTCTTTGCAATTTGCTTGCAAAAGATATTAAGTTTGTCTTTGATGATGCTTGTTTAGAGGCTTTTGAGAAGCTTAAGACTTTACTTACTACCGCCCCCATAGTCCAGGCACCCAACTGGAACCTAACCTTTGAGATCATGTGCGATGCTTCAGATTAGGCTATTGGTGTTGTGCTAGGTCGGCGAGAAAATAAATTACTTCATGTGATTTACTATGCTAGCAAAACTGCGAATGATGCCCAGTTGAATTATACCACTACGGAGAAGGAGGCGTTAGCCATTGTGTTTGCCGTAGACAAGTTTAGACCCTATCTCTTAGGTTCTAAGGTCATAATCTTCACCGATCATGCTGCTTTGAAGTATCTTCTTTCCAAGAAGGATACTAAACCTAGATTGATTAGATGGATCCTCTTGTTACAGGAATTTTCCTTAGACATTAGAGACATGAAGGTGCAGAAAATGTGGTAGCAGACCACTTGTCTAGGCTTGTTGTGGATACCCCTGATGATTCTCCTCCTGTTAGGGATAGTTTTCCCGATGAACAACTGTTCTTTGTTACCCAATTTCCTTGGTATGCGAATATAGTGAACTATCTTGTTCTCGGGTCGAATGCCCCAACATTGGGGTAAACAAGATCGTTCTAGGTTTTTAGCCGAGGTTAAGCACTTCTTTTGGGATGATCCTTATTTGTTTAAGTATTGTCCGGACCAGATTATTAGGAGATGTATACACGAGAGTGACCAGTCCCAAGATTATTTCCTTTTGTCATGATCATGCTTGTGGGGGTCACTTTAGTGCTAAGAAGACATCTCGCTAAGATATTGCAAAGTGTGGATTCTATTGGCCTTCGTTGTTTAAAGACTCCCACGATTCTTGTGTTACTTGTGAACGTTGCGTAAATTAGGAACCATTTCTGTAGGAACATGATGCCCTTGAACCCTATTTTAATTGTTGAGGTCTTTGATGTGTGGGGTATTGACTTTATGGGTCCGTTTCCTAATTATTTTGGTAACTTATACATCCTTGTCGCTGTAGACTATGTCTCTAAGTGGATTGAGGCAGTTGCGTGTAAAACCAATGACCATAGGGTTGTGATTGAGTTCTTGAAAAATAATATACTTACACGTTTTGGTACATTGCGAGCTATAATTAGTGATGGAGGGTCGCACTTTTGTAATGGACCTTTTAGGCTTCTGATTAAGAAATATGGTATTACACATAAGGTAGCTACCCCGTATCATCCGCAGACTAGTGGTTAGGTAGAGGTTTCTAATAGGGAGATAAAACGTATATTAGAGAAAACAGTTAATCCTAATCGGAAAGAGGCGGTCGTCAGGCTTGCGATGCCTTATGGGCTTACCGTGCTGCGTTTAAGACCCTATTGGAATGTCGCCTTATCGGCTTGTGTATGTCAAGGCATGTTATTTACCTGTTGAGTTAGAACATAGAGCTTATTGGGCTGTTAAGCGGCTAAATTTTTCACTTGACAAGGCAAGAGCCCAGAGGAAACTCCGGCTCAATGAGTTGGAAGAGATTCGTATAGATGCTTACGATAGTGCTAAGGAGTATAAGAACAAAATGAAACTTGTGCATGATAGAAATATTTTAAGGAAGTCATTTTATCCAGGTCAAAAAGTTCTTCTGTATGATACCCGCTTGCATCTTTTCCCTAGGAAATTACGTTCTCGGTGGACGGGTCCTTTTATTGTTCGCATTGTCTTTCCTCATGGAGCTGTTGAGATCAAGACACCGGATGGTAGTAGTTCTTCGAAGGTTAACGGTCAGAGATTGAAACCCTTTTTAGAGCCCTTTCCTACAGGTGATGTTGAGGAGGTCCCTCTGGAGGACCCCGTTTACCCTTGATTGACCATCAAGGCGATTATATATTGTATATTAGTTTTTGATTTCTCTCTTCACCCAGGTACTATCTTTCCGACTTCTCTCTTTACTGATTCCTCATGTTACTTTACTTTTTGGTACTGCTCTTTCATTAGAAACATTGAGGACAATGTTAGATTTAAGTTTGGGGGTGGGGAAGAAACTTTTTGTTAGCTTTTAGTTGCAATAAATAAACTCCAGAGCCTAGAAATTTATGTTTATTAAGGTCGGCACTAACCAATCTAAGTGGATGGAAACATTTTGGTTGTAGGAGTTGAGGAACCAATCTTATTAGATGGAAACATCTAGAAGAGTCTATTCATAAAAGCACAGAGCTCGGGTGTTAGAAAAGTAAACATGGTAGTTTCGCCATATCCTCGTGATGGAAACATCGAAAGAATCCCGATCACTTCTTTTTCTTTTTCTTTTTACCATTGCTAGGGTGAAATAGAGTGATTGAGATACAAAAAAAAAAAAAAAAAGTCCAGACCACTAGACCAACCGGAATAAATACAACAAAGTCGACCACTGGTACCCTTGTATATGCCAGTGAGTTGACCTAGAGTTAGGATTATCGACCACTGGTTCCCTTGTATATACCAAGTGTGTTGATATTAGTCCGAATCAAACATCTCAGTCCATTAGGATAGGTTCACCTTAGTCAACATCATCCACGTTTTCTCTACATCCATCTTTTTAATCTATCTATGTGATTGGTTGACTCGGTTTATGATGTCTAGAAACTATATGAGTAGAGCTCTGTAACTTTATATGAATTTTAGTATGCTTGAGTGCAAACTCGTGTACAGCAATTGGAATTTTGCATCAGGATACTTCCTCCTGTAGTCAATAAGTATGCCAACCAAGGAGATTCTTTAGTTCCTTCCAAGGTTACGTAGATAGCTAGGGTCCGGGAGTAAATGTTTTGTGGGTACACCTCCGGTAAACCCTCAGGAGACAACACTCGCCACTAGGGCCAATTAGTGGTTTAACGGCCACGCACGTGCTAAGTGTAGTCATTTTATTATTAGTTTTCCTCGAGGACTAGCAAATAATAAGTTTGGGGGTATTTGATAGACACATTTTTGTGTCTGAATTGTCCTCATTGTCTCTATTGTTAGTCTCGATTTTTGTACTAATTTTGGTGTTTTTATGTGTGTAGGTGTTTTTGGAGAAATACACTTGTGTGGAAAAAGTTGCTCAAAAAGTGTTATTTGGACCCGGGAGAAAAGTGATAAAGGCACACTCATTTTGGATAAGGGCACCTCCAGGGAGCCAGCTGCTATTCGCACCCCCGTATTGGTTAGGGGGACACCACCTTCTTCATTCAAATTTCAAAAATTGGCGGGAAAACTGTGTTCATCAATGGCAGATTCTAGGTTGGATTTTGGACGTGTTAGAAGGAGACTCAATGGCTGATATTCATTGCGATGACTTGTTAGAGCCTAACATGGCTGGTATAGGCCTTTTGTTCGACTAGTTTTGGCTGGATAATCCTAGAAAAGAAATCATGGCACACATACGCCGGAAGAGATATTCACGGGATTACACGTTTGCTGCTCGTGTTTGGGTGGATTCTAGTCGATGGAGCAGCGTGGAGGAGTTAAACTTGGATAGTATGCACGTAATTGGCTCAGCTGTAGAGATACGTAAAGAGAAACAAAAAGGAAATAAAATATATTTTCTTTACTGCCGAGTGATGACAGGTCACTGTGAGTTATTACTGAGGATTTTCTTCAACTATTGTGTATAAATAGCATCTTGGGGTATCACTGAGCGGGACAGAGAGGATTGGGAGAGTTGCAGAGCATCAGAAAGTCGAAAAAATCAAGTGGTGAAACCACCATTTCGCTGCCGTGAAGAACACGAAGAACAAAAAGACTAGAAAGGCGATCGTTCATTCTTCAAGAACATAAGACGCACACGGAGCGGTCGTTTCGCTACATGATGACAACGGCAGTTACTATTTATCGTTCTCACAATGTGATCGGTTTGTAACAAAAATAATTGTTACAAACCCGATTTTTCATTATTTCTCCCTTATTCATCATTTGTAAACCATTTTTGAGCATAAATAAATTCTTTGAGAGGGTTTTCAACATGATGAGCGGCTAAAATACCCAAGTGATCGAGGCAACGGAGGAAACTATTCACTCATGCTTGATTGGTAATTTCTTTTATAATTTCTTTAATTATTTATTTTATTTAATTCACTAGGATCAACATAAAGATAAAATTGGTTTTCTTAATTAGTTGTGAATCAATTCGATGTGTTATGCTTAGAATCAATTCTTTGATAATTCATGCTTAGGGATTACAATTTAATGTTTGGACACCATATAGATTAATAGTGAATTAACGAGAAAAAAGAGCTTAACAATAATTCTTGAAATATCATTATAAACCAATCAATTAGGAGGAATAGTGGAATCCGGAGCCTTGGTCTATTTTTAAATCTTGAAATCACTTTTTATATTAAGTTTTGTTTGTTTTTAAGTTTTATATGTCTAAACTCTTTTGCTTTCACAAGTCTCAACGAACTTATTTACTACAACTCAATTCAAAATCACATCAATACCCAAATGTGAGAACACACTATGTTTATATCCAAACATGGTTACTTGATTCTAAACTCTTTATTTCAATCATTGAAACTTTCTTAGAGGATGACAATAGCCGTTTTCACTCACTATTAGCATCAAGCAATTTTCAAGATATTGAAATAATCATAACGAAACATTCCAAGTCTACACCAAATGATTGTATCACACAAACCATGTAAGATGTTACTCGAATTTTCACATGATCATATTCTGAAATTCGTCAAGAATATAAGATGAACTTGGTCGAAGCGAAAGCTTGCCAACACATATTTCGAGAAATATGTAAGCGAGATAAACTCAGCTCAAAATCTTAAATGTGTATAATAGAAAACTATATCGTAATACGACTTATGTCTCAATATAGGAGATAGAGTAGAAATAGACTTTTCAAGTGATAGATGAGTTTCAGTCTCCACATACCTTTTGTTGATGAAGTTCCACAAGCTCCCCTTAGTAGTTCTTCGTCTTCAAATGATGAACGCCGTGAAGTCTAATCCCCAACTACACAATCTATGTCCTAGTCCGAGACGTCTATAAATAGGCTATAAATCAAGACTTATAATTTTGATCACTAACATTGACAAACATGCTTGAGATAGCAATGCATGCGAGTTCGACCGAGCAGTGCTATAACAATCTCCCCCTTTGTAAATTTTAGTGACAAAACTATCAATACATATGGATTACAAAATAAATAAAACTTTGTAGATTCTCATCCAAATGCTTGATCTCATTGGCATCTTCAACACGACTCGAAATCTTCGTCACTTCCATGTGCTCCATGATTCTAAACGTGTTCAAATCAGCATCATAGTTGTTGAAGACCCGTAGCGATAACAATGATAAAAAAAAGTGATCTCAATCATTGTCATACAGCGTGTCATAATATTATTACACAACATCAAAGTTCAATTGTATCACAACTTTGACAACAATACTATGGTGATATGTATCACTCCACCTTAGTCAATACTTCATCTCGACATGAAAACCACTCCCCCTTACATAATGGTCCGTAAACCATATGTATTTGTAGTATGAAATTACACATTAATTCTCCCCGTTTTTGTCAATATAAATTGGCAAAGGTACGAAAACTAGTGGGGTCCTCATGAAATTTTCATAGAAATACTTCATGACTAAAAGAGAACAACATACCAACTTATTTAGATGCAATCATAAAGCCGAAGCTAAATGCATTCATCAAGGAGTTTATAAAGATACAAGATAACCATATAATATTCCACAGCCGCACTCCCCACAAAGATTTGGCAATAAAGCACAAGTTCAAAAAGAACTCTCCCCCATAAAGTGTCATTCCCGAAAGAACAACAAAGGCGACCTTGCTTTTACAAGAAAAGAAGGATTTCTTTGGACTTAACCAAATCACATGAAAAACATAGATTTGAATCCAAAAAACTCAATTGAATCAACCACAAAAATGATCAATTCAATTGGCCATGCTCGACATAAGAGAACTTACGGAGCAACACAGTATATACATAAAGATGTGGATCGGAGATAGACCAATACTGCGGAATAAACAATGATTCATTCTATTTTGCATCATTATTTGCACAATGACATATAATAGACTTAATCCTTGTAAACAAAAGTTTTATCCTTGCTTCCATCAAAAATGACATAAAAGGCTTTAACTTTTGTATTCAAAAGTTCATTCTATCTTTTATCAATACATTCATATCTACATAATAGAGATAACTTTTGAACAAGTATGGGACAGTCACAGGTTCACGGACGTAAACAACATATCCCATAACAATTTGCAATATATAAAATCATAAAGATTAAAATTGCAAAAATCATCTTCCAAATAACTTAAAATTAAAATAAATAAATCTAAAAACATGAGATGATAACGTTGGAAATAGCTATGTGTACTCACAATAATGGCTATTCCAAACCCTAGTAATCCTTCTAAAAACACAAGAAATAAATTCTCATAAGAAGTTTCCTAGACATAATAAATCAAACTTCTTTGAGAACCTCATACCTTTCAATAAATCCATCATAGAAGGTATCACTGATTTCCTTTATTCTCTTAACCGTAGACACTCCAGGTTCGTGAGTTAGAACACAAACTTTACGATCAACAACCCGAGCAAGTTGTCTAGCTTTGACACAGTCCATGATGAGCTTCTTCATTCGTATCGGAATATTTTTTATTTGCAAGGATTCGGCCCGACCATCTAAGAGTTGGTTTATTTGCAGTTGAAGATTTGCAAACTCGACCTTTGAATCGTCACTAAAAACGAGTGAAATCCTTATGATTCACCAATCCAGAGTTGTGTTCCTTCCTTGCAAGCATCTTCTTTAGAACCAGCTCTTGAATCGAATCACGCCCTTGAGTGTCTTCTTCCATATCAAGATGCAGAATCTCTTGAGATTTTACAGAGTTCTCCATATAATTTTTTTTAGGGATGGATCAATACAATATAGGATATATATATATATGTATGCATTTTGAATAAAGAGAAGAAACTTCTCATTAAGAAAACCCTATGGACTCTCAGGATAGGGACACGGACGTACATGGAACGTTCACAAGAAAAAGATGGATTAAGAAAAATCCAATAAGAGGAATCACAATGTTTGTTAACATAACTCAATAATTACTTTAAATTAGAGCACTGAGTCATGATAGCAGGATTGCAATACTCAGATTGATTAACAAGAAAACGCCTAACAAAAGATATACAACTAATCTTGAGACCCCTATAATCATCATCCTTGCACCTGTCAAGATAGATTCAAGGATGAGATTACCTAGAGTCAGGTAAATGAGTGAGCAGTGATCTCACTAATAATCATGAGAGAAGAGTTGTACAAGTTTTTTGAGCGTTTCAACTGTGTATTTTCTTCTTTCCATTGATTATAACTTATTCCGGAGGAATTTTTCATAAACCCTTTCAAACATCTATCAGAAGGATTTTTCTGATGACTAAGTCTAGGACCTCTAGAAATTGGTTCCAAAAGAGAAGAGTTGGAGGATTTCCATCTTCTTGATCTAGACTTTCCATACTTGTTATTATAAGCACAGGGAACGTGTTCATTAATGACACAAGAGTTTATACCATAATGGGGAACATGCAGCCTGTGATGATTTCTTGAAGAGAGATCATTTTTATAATATTTATGGTTTTCTGCAGGCAAGAAATTCACTGTAGATGTCGTCAGATGTGTTAGAGCATAGCTCGGTTGAACCCACCAAGCGTTGGTATGTCAAGTTTGGTTGTCATATTTTAGTGAACCAAAACTCATTTAAAGAGTCGCTTGATTATGTACTAGAGTCAACTTCGTATAGGTTAGCTTGAAAGTATTAGGATATGAGACATTACAAGTATTACGAAGACTTTAGGAAGTGAAGAAGTAAGGAATTACGGCGACAACATCATCCTTCCACTTGAGGTTAGTGATATTTGACTTGAACTGTTTCATTCTCTAACGTATCTTTCAAGTCGTGCATATTGAAAATATAACTGCGAAGCATGAATGATTATACTCTAGTTAGACGTAGTATTAAGGAACACAATACGAGGTTTATTGCTTAAACATTAAACTTTGTATATAAGACATCGACATAATCGTATGAATGCTATTGTGATTATGTATAGGTATGAGGTGAAGATTTCATCCTAGGAAACAATGTTTTACATTCGTTTAAAGGAAGTAAATTCATAAACTTATTTTGTGAATCCAAAGGGAAATTGCCAGGCTTATTGGTAATGTTATTCATTGCATATATTTTGAACTACCAATATGTGTGATTAGTATAACCGCTCATGACTTGTTTATGTTCTTGGTAAAACTATTCACAATGACCTAACTTTTGTATTGGTATAACTTTTATTAGTGAAACCGATCTTAAGTAATCACATGAGATGGTATGATCGATTTAGTGTTATTGGTATGACAAATTCTAGGCAAAGGGGAATCGATCCTAGTAAGAGGTGCAACCTATCACAAGAGGGGAATCGATCCTTGTATGAGGTGCATCAAGTTTCTAGATATTGGAAACTGATCCTATGAACATGTGCAACACGTTTTAGACATTGAGAACCGATCATATGGACATGTGCAACACGTTTTTAGACATTGCGGTTATTTACACGAATCCTATAAATTTTTGGCGTCACTGCCGGGGTTCGGTTGTAGAATATTGTAATTGGTATTTTGTACATAGTTATTATTTATTTTATGTACATAGCTTATTTTTGCTTTTATTTTTATATTTTATTTCTTTTATTTCTTTTTACGTAGCTTATTTGATTTTTCTACCTTAGTCTAAAGAGCGATGATTGGAGTCAACAACAAGCCTAAAGTAGGTACTTGATATTCTCGCAAAGCTTTTGCAAGGTGAGTTATTGGGAAAATGCTACTTTGTATTATGGTTTCCAGTGAGTTGACTTCTTTTATAACAATTTTAAATCTTACCAAAAGAGCTGAGACATAGGAGTCACCTGATATTTCACTTAAGGAGTATGCATATGCACCTTCTCATTATCAAGAACCTGCCGAGTGTGTAAATAATCTTACCACAACTATATTTGCTATAGCGCCTCAACATTGACATTGTTGAACAGAACAAAGCTAATGAGTTTTTTTTTTTCTGAGCTAAGTAAAACTCAAGCTTATATTTCTCAACTTGCGGAACAAACTGTTTTATCGATTGCTCAACTAACGCAGTCGGTAGAAGATCGTGGTCTTACTGAGGATACAAGTTATAATTTTTCTAATACTCTTGATACTTACGATGAAACTTCTTTAACTAATGAATCAATGTGTATGGAGAATGATGATGAACTTGATAGTTGTGATCATAGGAATAGAGACATTGTTATACCAAGTGAAATGGTGTGATTAGTCCAACTATTGATCATGTTAATAATCACTCGCCTATTCAAAAGGATGAGTTTAGGATTGAGGAAACCATTCCTTTATACGGTGTGACATATCGGTGCTATAATAATGATGCTTATGAAGAATGTGTTAATTCCGAGGAAACTGTAGTTAAGTCTAACGACTTAAATACATTACACTCTATCTATAAGGTTTCTTTTAATCATCTTTATTGTGATATTCCTATTGATTCCTTGGTTGGTGATGATTATGATGATGATTTAGTACAGGGTCACAAACCCATTGGAGAAGTTAATATATCGAGAATCGTTAGCACAAATTTTCATAAGATTCCTAATTTTGGATTAGAATTGCGTGCTTCATCAGTATTATTAAATTATTTTGCATCTCGTGACTTCTCTTTGCCTGTGCATGTCTCCCAGATCATTTCAGTTCCCATCTCCAGCGAACCCATTGACTAGGTTATTTTTGATCAAAATGATACATCTTTTGCAAAAACCAGGTTTGCGAGTAGCTCTTTCCTATTGATAATCTCTATATCTTTACATTGCTTCAGCGAGGATTTGAGATTGTCATCGGTTGTATATAATGTGCTCTGGGTTGATCCCCAAATATTTAGTTTGTTGATATATGGAGAGTCTTGTTTGAATATTTCAGTAGGTATGTTTATGTTTTATTTTTTTTGGTTACTTTTTGCACATCGTTTTATAAATTTTCCATCGTGGGGGAGTGGCATTTTCGTTAGGAATTTTCGTTTAAAAATTGCATGATATGACCAGCTGTAGAGCGGGTCTTTAAAAAAAAACATGTTGATTTGCGGGATGACCGGTTGTCAGCCGAGCAAAAATAATTTCACTTTCTCACTCTACTAAATATAAATGAAGTACATGATAAGAAAGAGTTCATATCCACAGAGAGGCAATTGTTGTTATGCGATTTCAGTTTCTTAGTAACCAAGGGGGGATTTTTGTTTTATCTAGACAATAAAAATAATTGAAAGCAATAAAATAATTTGAATAATCAATAAGGAGAAGATATTGGTCACGGGATAGTATCATTCACAAACATGTATTTTCATCAACGATTAGAATTGGTATTTTAATCTCTCATTTACTAAAAGTCTTAGGATACCTTGATCGCAAGTATATCCCGCTAATTCCCTGATTTCATAACAACCACATTAAAATATGCATATGTGAATTCTTCCTAGAAAGCAACCTAAAGTGTAAAAGCACAATCAAGTTTAACTCCCTAAAAGCAATAAGTTCTATGGAATAAGACTAATCAATGCAAACGAACGTGTAAAAGCACTAATCCGTTTTAACAAAAGTTATGATTCACTTGTGACTAGTAGGATATATCACTACAAGCACTACCCACAATTATGCTACTTAGAATCAGGGATAAACAAATTTTTCGTATTGAAAACCCTAATATAGATCTAGAGATGAATGCAAATCGGATTGATTCCGGACTCAACCTAACAAGTATTCAAATCATATAACACTATTAATTGTGAATCACAAACAATAAATTATTGATACAAAACTAATTCATAGATTCAAATAACATGTTGAGAAATCAACTTTATCCCATAACCAATAATAATTGTTTAGCTACTCATAGCTATGGAGTTCATCATAAAAATATTAATTGAATAGAAGAAGATGAACAAAATCAAACCCTAGAAGCGTAAACAAAAGCGGCTCTCTCCAAGTTCCAAGAATAATACGTGTTTTTCAAAGTTGTAGAAAACCTTTTTGTAGCTTTTCCTCTCTTCCAAAATTAGGTCCATCTCTTTCTCTTTCCCTGTAGCGTCTCTGGTCCGCTCTGCAACTAATTGTACCCTGATTTTAGAAGAAAAGAAAACCTCCCTCTATGTCTCTTCTGTATTCCCTAATTATTGGTGCAAGTTGCAGAGAGATTATTTAAGTGTCTCGTTTTATATTGAATGAATGACAACAAGGATTGGAATAGATGGTTAGAATTTAGAAGAGAAGCACGGACGTGTTTGTTTCTTCAAAACACCTCGCGGTCCAAAACTTTTACATCTCATTGAATTGGAGTGGATTCGAACCCTACCTCCGCAGTGGGAGGGAGCATGCCAACCACCAGACCATGGTTTTTGTGCCAAATCTACCGCGTTAAAAAAGTCCATTTACATATCTAATGTCCCGATATACCTAATACATATCTATCAGCATTTGGACTAAAAAATGGGTTCGCGTCTGGTTACTTCCTTCGTTTCCGGTTACGTATAGTATAATAGCCTAAAAAATGTGTATTCTCATGTGAATCTAAACGAAGGCACAAAATAGAGAGAGAAAGAGAGAGAATTTCCATTAGATGTGTATAGAATACAGAGTTCAAGTCTCTATTTATATAGATAGAGGACTTGGTGCCCAAGATATGTAAACCCTAATCTTAGACACAAAAGGCATCTTAGTAATTAAACTTTAGGTTTATAACACTCCCCCTGATGACCACTGTGGCTAAGTCATTACAAATATACCAGGAAAACTCAAAAGAGAAAAACCTGAAATTGCATATACACGGAAAGACTTGAAACAATGTTGGACACACAAACGTTGCCCCGTTAAAACCTTGACAAGGAAAAACCCAATGGGACAAAACCTCGACATAGGAAAAAGAGTACAACATGATAAGTCCAGTAGATTGCACCTTGTATGATGGTGCTCCCCCTGATGAGTACTTCAGTAAATTCTTGGCTTGCTAATATTTGAGTCGAGACATCCCAATGTCGCTGAAAAATTTTCTTGAATGCAAAAGATCATTTTTGCTCCCATGAAGATGTTTATTGGTTGATGAAGTCTTCTTTTATGTTGCACAAGCAATATTGTCTTCGGTTAATACTTTTGCAGAGTCTACGTTCTTCTTCAACATTGAGAATTTGTGTGATGGTTTAATGCTAATTTCTCGTGATGATTTGATGAAGTCGTTGATGGTGTTTCTTCGACAAAAGAGCCAAGATGTAGGTACATTACTGTAAGTGAACAAAACGGTATTTGTGTGCATACCTTATGTGGCTTAGATGAACATCCAAATTTCTAGGAGATTGTTATGTTGATTTGGTCTAACAAAATGACATATTCAATGGTGGGAATCCACCAAATAATCACAATTGATACAACTCCCTCTTGGATGACCACAATGTTGAATTGATTTGCCTCACTAAAACCTTACCTTTAAAACCCAATGGGAAAAAATATGGATGAAGGAAAAAAGAGCACAAATATCAACATTAAAAGAAATTTAAACGTCAGATATATTGCCTCGTTAAAACCTTGTCAGGAAAACCACATGGGACAAAACCTGAAACGAAGGGAAAAGAGTACAAATTTTGACATTTTTATTGATGCTAACCCAATTATATGAGTTTCTAAAAAAAATATAAAATAAGCATCAAAAGAATAACTCTAGTCTATCTTAAAGACGAGTTTATGCTAGCATAATTCCAACTGCAGATTTAAGAAAGGAAAGAAAATAAAATTTATGCTGCTAAGGCGTGGATTTTTGTGTTTTTAAGGTCTCCTCAAGAGACTTATAATTTTGAAATCATCAACTAATTAATCCGGATTTTTGGTTTTATACCAAATTTCTAAAAAAAAAAAAAAACACATAAAGGATTGTTAAACCTTAATTATGTAAGCAAATAAGGTGGCTGCCTGAATATATTTGAATCCTCTAAAGATTACAAATACAATATGTTCTTCGACCACATTTCTTGTGTGAATGCAACATGAGGTTACCACGCCAAGTGCATTGTATAAAGAGAACAATTAATAAATCAATCCTAGGGTCTGAAAAATGGAATAAAATAAATAAGACCCTGAAATCGTTTTTACAAACGAACAAATTTCTCGTATAACGACGCATAATGTCTACACCAACCTGTAATTAATGGACTTGGCATGTTTAAGGTGTTAAGTTTTGGATCCAAAATTGCGTCGATCAAGAAATTAATCCAACCTAATTGGATTGTATGCCAACCAATCACATTGTCGATATTCCTCTGCAGAGGGGTTCAAAACCACCATCATTTATTTCAGTAGCTACTTTAAATGGATATTCAACAATCATTTTTATTTACCACGATCCCACACAATTCTCAAGTATATGCATAATTTAAAAAATTCTAATTTATTGGTACTTGTGCCCACAGGCGTTATAATCTCATCATCATCAAGGGATGAGATATTCATTTTGAGAATGTGAATGGTGTTTTGGTACACTCAATTGGAGCATTACAAGTAGCCTCTATTGGAACGCTACTTATTTTACGAGATGTGACTGGATTTTCCTCTTAAGAGGCAAAAGCTTATATAAAACAAAAATGCGAAATTTCACGCCAATCATATAATGACAGCCTTAATCGATTTGATCGTGATGGGAGAGCATTTAATATAACTTTTAATGAACACCAATCCCCTGATTATGGCGGAAATATTTTCGTCTCATATACGAAAACATTCGTAAAGTATTATCCGATTCACTCGAGGACATATACTCATAATAATTTCTGGACAATTGACTTCAAGAGCCATAAAAAAAAAATGTCCGAAAATTGAACATCAACCATGGATTTTATTGGTTACAACCATAAATCTCCAAATAATTTTGTGACCTCTAAGGCGAACAAGATAATGATTTAGAATCAAATTATGGACACATTCTTTGTCAAAGAAAATTATATCAAGATCTATATAGTCACTACAAGGACTAATTATATGGCCTAACAAGCCGGGTGCGCACCCATTGATCTTTAGTGTCCGACCGTAACCCAACTATAAGTGGAACAAATCCGAATTTTGGAGATTATTACAAAGAAAAATTAATAAAAATTAAAATTGATCAATGTCTTTAAAGAATGTAGCAAATTTTCGTTTATCGGCATTTAACGATTGGCTTATACCATAATAACGATATTTCATTTAGGGATCGATATAGATGAAATAAATCTTGACTGAATTATATGTTTCTTTTTAAGAATATAAAGAAATCATATCGTTATTTTTCTATGAAGAGATAAAATCCACTCTTTTTAGTTGATAATGGTTTCATGTAAAGGAAAATGGAAACCAATGGTTTACTATTAGATAAAACCATACATATTTGATCGTAAAATTTGTTTGAAATGACCAATCTTCCAGAATATGTGAAATCTAATTTTTCTTATCTTATAGCGACGACAGAGAAAACCAAATATTAAGTGGTTTGTACGATTGACAATATCGTACCGACAAAATAAAAAAAATATTGTTATTTTGGTCATCGCAATGGGAAAATCCACTTTATGGTGGATAAGTGATTTCTTGTTAAAACAAAATAGAAATCATAGAAATAAGTCATATGATCCTTGTCCGTTTGACAAAGATACCAAATTGAATTGGCCGTAGGTTTTTCAACCATGCACGTGATTAATTACCATAAAGGTAATTAGATTGTGATACCACCAATTTTTGATTACAATTTCATTGAAGGAATAGAAATTGTAAACCATCTTGTGAAATCAATTTTTTATTCTTTTATCCCAATAATGAAAGGAATTATACAAAGCTTTTGGTCGGTAGCCTAGCAACAAGCTGGGCTCCAACACCTTTTTGGATAGCAAAAAAATTAGAGAAGAAAGGAGATCAAATTTAATCGTAATATTGATCACCCACGCCTTAAAAAATAAGCACTATGGATTTAAGTCACGCCTAAGAGATGACTTTGAGAATAATTTATTCATATCTCATGATTGGTGTTGCGAAGATGAATAAAATCAATTGCCAAAAAATACACCATGATGTATATAGAAAATAAAAAGCATCATCTCTGATTAACGTAGGTAATTGAAGAGAGAAATAAAATTAATGCTTAATCAACATAAGAAAACAAAATATAAGAAACCGAATGGAAAAGAAGCTAGCATCAAATTTTTTTTTTTTACTGTTAATGGCAAGTTCCTTCCCATGGTATTGGTACCGCATGCGCACGTTTGAAACTAGAGTGATCATGTGATTCAACTAAATCTACATGACGACAAAATAGGAGTTAGCAATTTAATATGAATCAAACGAAAACGAAACCAATATCTATATTAAATTAACAACATAAAAACAAAGGTTAAGAAATTCTCAGTATCCTGAGTTCGGATCATAGGATGAGAAAAGAAAACTTCTCTGATTTGATCAATAATAAGTCTCTTTTATTTTTATCTTTGCGACGATTAACGTAGCTCGGTGTAGAGCGTGCTGATGACGTCTTGTGAATCTAAACGAAAGCACAAAATAGAGAGAGAAAGAGAGAGAATTTCCATTAGATGTGTATAGAATACAAAGTTCAAGTCTCTATTTATATAGATAGAGGACTTGGTGCCCAAGGTATGTAAACCCTAATCTTAGACACAAAGGGCATCTTAGTAATTAAACTTTAGGTTTATAACATATTCATTGACAACGCAATAAGAGTTGCTCAACAGGTCGAATAAGGCATGATTTATAAAAGGGGATACCAGTCTTACTAAGTGCTGATACCGTTTCATATAGGACAAAAAAATCCCATCGATCCTGGCCGTTGGATCGATGAAATGATATCAACACTTAGTAAGACTAGTATCCCCTTTATAAATCGTGGAATAAGGTAGAGACGACTCAAGAATCAAGCGAGGTAATGTGTATCATGTGCTTGCCTTGGATGCAGAGTTGTTTCAATCTCAGGCGAAAGGCCCCAAAAGGTAGATGCACCTGATAACTTTGAATCCCATGTCATTTCCGTTCACCTCCTGTAATTCCCTTGATCAATGAGAGTTCTTTTTTATCGATCAAATAAAGTACTCCCCAAAGAATGATTGAAATTTAACCTGGCGAGATTGGGGTATACCAAAACTAATTGGGGTATACCCAATTTTAAGTGGACATGTGACCTTACTAAGGGGAGGCCAAAACGTGGTAAAGTTACTTTAATACCCCTACACTAATCAACCTAAAACTAAACTCTAAACTTAAAAACCAAAAACTGATTAACCAAAAACCTCTCCTCTTCTCTTTCATTCTTCTTCTCTAAACCCTATCCTCTTCTCTTTCATTCCAAAAACTTAAAATCAACCAAAATTTTGAATTTTGATTTTCTACCCAAAAAAAAAAATGGTTGATTCTAAACGATCCAAGACAAAGCAAGAGAGATTCAACTGGTAACATGAAAACCTCCAAATCGGAGGGAAAAGGTAAGGGAAAGGTTGGAACGAGTAAACTCAAGAATGCAATCCTTGAAGATCTTTGAAAAGAAACCTCTAAAGGCGAAAAAGAAGATTGTAAGTGATTTATAAACTCAAACCCATTATTGTTTTGTTGTATATGATTGTTAGATTAGGTTAGAAATCGAAAATTATGATTTTCATATTTTTTGGCCGTAAGGTCGATACTTGAACAACATGCCTGGCCGTTGGTATTTTGAAAGAGCCTAGGCATGGTCTCGGGATGAATAACATGCCGACTTTTCATCGAGCCATGGCGCCCGTTGGACAATAACCTAGGCGGTAGGTATAATAACCAACCATGCGGGTTATATTTGGTCGGCGTGATTTTAGACTTGTACCATGCCGACGTTAGGCATCGAAACCTTAATTTCCTAAGTTATTAGTCGGCATCTTTCATAGATAGTACCATTCCGGCGTTTTATTAGTCGGCAGGTAATTGGTTAACAACTTTCCGCTTTACTTGTAGTCGGCGTGTTTTATTTATCGGGCTTGCCGGCCAGTGGGAAGAAGGTCAGCGGTGTTGTGTTGTTTGTTTTCATATATCTTATTTGTGCATTGTTTAGGTTCCCGGAGGAAACAAAAGAAGAACTACCTTGTCTTGTTAACAATGCGTAAGAGCTATTTGAATATTTGGACACAATTTATCCCAATTTAGAAGAACCTAAAGATGAAATCAAGAGAATTGCCCGTTTAGAAAGTTATGTTTGATGGGTAAGGAAAATCCGAGAAGAATTTCTAAGGTTTATGAACAGTCCTAGCAATCCCCTCAACTATGAAGAATGCACATCATCGGAGGAGGAAGAAGAGGAGGTTGATCCAAGAACTTTTTTCGGGGCATGTGACTTTTCCGGGAGTGAACCCCTATTACAATGAGGATGGTGACTACATAGGCCCGGTGAAGGGGAAGGGAAAAGCAAAAGTCGATGCCGGTGAAAAAGCTAGTGATGGGGAGGAAGATAACAACAACAAGAAGGATCCATGAAATTCTTAAACTTTATTATGTTTCACTTGGTTTAGAAACTTAGATTGTGGTTTGAACTCTTTCATTATGTTTTGAACTCTTAGATTGTGGTTTGAGACTTGTTAAACTTATTTGAATTTTCAGTTTTAGTTGCTTTAGAAGTTATTATTTTGTTTATGCACTTTTAGACAAAGTACTTGAGGCCGGCATGGTATGAAGTCTATACCTTGTCGACCTGAATGTTAGTTGCACCTTTTAGGTACAAAGTACAACCCATTGAATGCTCAACGGGTAGAAATTTCAAAATCAAGATATTAGGTATGTTTTTATTATAAAAGCATTCCCAACTTCATCTTCAACCTTGCATAAAGAATGGAAGTTTCACCACCAAATATTTGTAGTCTTTGTACACTAAGTGGTCATTTTGCAAGGGATTGTCCCTTTGAAGGAAGCAAATGCACTATTGAAGGTTGTAAGGGATTCTTATTTCTGATGAAAGCTGCAATAGGAGGTGTATATCAGCCGTATGCTTCAAAATGCACTTGTTGTGGGTTTATATATTGGATAGATGAGCGTGTAGCTCCGTATGAAGATGAAGTTGCTAAAATCAACCTTCTACCATGCACAGATCCATGTTGCGACAGTAAGATGAAGCTAATTACCTCTCCTAAGAAATTGTGTACCGGAAAAAGATACTATATATGTCCCAAATGTGTTAGGGTAAAGTTTTTAACGTTTGTATGCTTTAATTAAGGTTTGTATCCGATGTATAGTCGGCATTGTCTTAAATTAGAAGCTTGCCGGCTCCCACGTAGTCGGCATTATACTATATTAAAATCTTTCCGACGGTTGTCCTGTCGGCATGGATATTATAATACGCCTTACCGGCTTAATAGAAAATAACATTCATGAACAATTTGTGAGGGAGTTCTTAGCCGGCATGGTTCTGCTAAATAACAATACCGGCGCAATTAAAGCCGGCAACCTCTCAAAACCAGGACCGTGTTTGGCTTAATAGTAAAAAACATCCAGGAACAATTTTTTAAGGGAGTTCTTAGGCGGCATGGTAAATTTCATAAACATCGCCGGCGTATAAAGCGTCGGCGACTTGGCAAAGCCGGACCTTGCCCGGCCATATCGTGCAGCTTTTTCCTGTCTTGTCATGCATTGCGGCCGTGCCTGAAGAAATAATCTCGTGCCGACCCCGATATAGCCGTGACTTGTCAAAGCTTCGGTCCTTGCCGGCCATATCGTGCGCTTTTTCCTGTACTGTCATGCATTGCGGCCGACAGTCTGAAGAAATAATACCGTGCCGACCCTGGGATAGCCGACATGTTTTGGTAATGAATATGATGCCGACCAAATGAGAATACACCCAAAAAACACATCCATTTCATTCATTCGTAGCACTCCAAAGTACATTACACAAAACACGCATGCGATTACAAAAGTACTCCAAAAAGTACGAATGTTTTGTCTAGTACTCCATTGTACACTACACAAAAAGCTGCTTTATTCCCTAATCATAATCACTCCTCACTCAAATCTATTGGAGGGAGTTCATTCAAACCGATTGAACCTCCTTTAGTCAAATCTATGGGACATTCCCGAGACTCATCTATAACATTCCAAAGGGCCATGTTGTCCTCATAAATTTTCATCCATTCCTTGCTCTTGTTGTTTGTGAACTTCTCCCACAAACTAAACCTACATAGAGGAGGTAATGGACATTCCTTATTGAGTTGTAGACCAATAAAATGATTTTTATCCACCAAAGCCATGACAATTCTTCTATGCTTGAGTTGCTCCACGCAAACCGCATGTTTCGGTGCAAATGCTATAGATAGTCCCTCACTAAAAAAATGTACCACTGATAGGTGTAGAATACACCGTATTTAATATCTAGTATTTATGCTTTCTTTGCTATTTTTCGTGTGAATTATGTATCTTATGTGCGCTTTTGAGTGTATTAGGTGTTTTGGAATCATTGGAGCATAAAGGAAGTGGAACTCGCCCAAATCTTGGATTCCTTCTCATCATCTTCAAGAACACGGAAATACGAGGTCGGTGGCGAAAGAACGATGTCATTCCGATGCCGTATGAGAAGGTTACGAGCGAAATCAACTCGTTAAGCTTTGTCGGTTCCCAAGGACCGACAATACAAGAAGAGTATTGGGTGGCCCTTATCCAAGGCACCGGGTGCCAATATCCTGTCCGTACAACGTTATCCCTACACTAGGTCGAACAGACCCGGACTTCCTCATTTCTACCACTTTCTCGTTTTTTCTTTGTTTGATGGTGAAATTGTTCTTCACGGAGTAATTGAAGACGAGGATTTAGTCGGAAATCGGTCGAGTAATGATGTCATTTATTGTTATCAATTCAAGACGATGGGTGGAGGAATTTGCAATTAGGGTTGGCAACCCTAAGTTGGCCTCGGGTCTCGTTGATGTTCAAGTTTTAATGGAAGAGAAATCGGCGATGGATTTTCGAGGACAATGAATCGATTATGGGGTATGAGATGCGGATGGCCTTTCGTGAAATGAGGTAGCAATGAGCAAAGTGATGATGCGGATTTGTGTGAAGAAGAATCGGATGAGTTCTTTGCCGTCAATTGTAAGCTTTTATGCATCCGTGAAAGGTTAGGATAAATGGGTTTCTCTGAATATGAAATTTCGATAGAGAATTCAGTGAAGAAAGAATCAGCAGAGGAAGTTAACGAGTTGATGCTGTAAGTGCTTGTGTAAAGGCCTGAACGAGTGAGGCTATGGAAGATTGACAGAGAAGCTGCAGTCATGTTTGTTATTGAGAATAGAGCAGCTGCTGTGTCTGAGCTGAGCTAGGTAGATGGATTGAGGTGATGGTGATGGCAGATAATGAGTCTGGAACATTGCAGGGATGTAGTCGAAGTTGATTGAGCAGCAATGTGAGATGCAACAGAGCAAGAAAAGCCGGAAAAGATGAGCTGTTGTGGTTTTGTGGATTGTTTGCGGCTACTATCCATGGCGGAGTTCGTGCTAGTTTGCTGCCGGGGATTACACTTGTGGAGTTCGAAGCCAGGTGATGTCCGTGGTATGCAAGGAAGCAGTGCACGGAATAGCCGAGTTGCGGCAGATTTGAGGTGGTTAAGCCATGGATTTAACGGAGCTGAAACGTTGCGACTGATGGCATGGTAGATCGAGAAGGAGTGAGCTGCAACTGGGCAATGGACTGTAAGGCTGTGAAGTGAGCTGCAATGAAACAAAGGGAGTGAAGGAAATGCTGGTTTGAGAGTATGCAGGCAGGCTATGGAACTGGAGCTTAGGCTGATAGCAGGTGGTATTACAAGGAGCTGAGAATGGTGAACCAGGGAATGGCCTGAGATTTGCAGGTCAGGTGAATGGATTGCAGGCATGGATAGTTGCCAAGGAGGTACTGGGACTGGATTTGATTGGCGCTGTTGGTTTGTGCTTGATCTGTCAGGTCTTGCGGTGGCCAATAACAAGACAGAGAAGGGGATCTTGTACTTGAATGGCAGAGGAGAGAATGGTGCTGTTGGAGCTGTGGCCTGAATGGTGGCAACGCAGGGGTGCAATGCGCTGGAATAGATGCCACAACTATTGTGTTTGGATTGTTGTGAGTTTGAGCAAAGTCCTGTTGTGGTTCTGAAGTATAAACTGCAGTGGTGCTGGCCTGGGAGAATTCGCAGCCTGAGATTTGGCAACCAAAGCACTGCAGAAGCTGTGCGGAAATGGACCAGAAATGGCGAGCCGGTGGTACTAGCCCGGGAAGCCAGATTTCAGAGGTTAAAGTGTCGATCGTAAAGATTCAATGAATCGCGAGGGGGGTATGAGTCGGATGCAAGAATCGACGGCCGGACATATGAGCTACGTATCACGCTTTTGGGCGTTTTCGCAAGAGAGAAAGAATTGGTTTGGATGACTTTTGTGAATGTTTGAAATGCAGAGAAGGGAAGATGAGTTGCTGGGAGTGCACACTTGCTGGCGACAGTTTCCGATGACAAAAGTGGCTGAAGTCGATTTTCCGGCGACGGATTCCGGCGACCGGTGACCGGATTCCGGCGATGACGTCAGCAATTCCGGCGACGCTTTTGGACCCAAAAATTCCAGAGACATATTTTTCACTCCTGGGCTTGGTGGACCAACTTGGAGATGGGTTTTGAGAAGAATTAACCTAATTTTGGGAAAGTATCCTTATGGGGAGAAAAGCATATATATAGAAAACTCTTTTCAAAACCTAGATATATCTCCATTAGGGAGACTTCTACTTTTGTTCTAGGTTTTCACATGATAGGTTCTTCTAAACTTTCTATGATGATTTCCAAAAACACAAGTAACTAAGTTTTTATTATTGGTTGAAGATGTAGTTGGATTTTGCAACCAAGTTATGATTTTTATGAATTAGTTTTCTCTCAATATTATCGTTCACTTTCTACGGGTTATAATAATTGCATGATTGATGGATTGCAATATGATTGATTGTTTGTTTATTCGAGTCTAGAATTGATTGAACTCACATCCATATCTATAGCTATTTTAGGGTTTTCATCGAGCGATAACCTTGAATACGAGTAGCATGATATGATTAGGGTTTGTAGTGATACATCCCCGTAGTCATATGTAGAAATTGACCTTTGTTCGAATTGTTTGCGCAATGTATTACAATTGCATTGATTAGCCTATTTCTGAAACTTAATGCTCCTAGGAATTGAACTTGATTAGCGCAAGGCGTTAGGTTATTCTTTAGGTAGATTTCACATACATGACCTAATGTGTGTGTTGATAACTTTGGAAATTACGGAGTATTCTTGCAATAAGGTATTCTATGGCTTTTGATGATAGCGAGATTAAATACGAATTCTATTCATACATTCATGAACTTGTTTACAATTGAAGATGAAACCTTTATCCAATATTTTCACATCCTTGATTTGCGTTCTTTATTTGCTTTTTGTTTATTTTTATTTACACACTCAGAAATTCTTCCGGGTAATTTATATAGGAAACCATAACAATTTGACAACCTAGACCTCTCTGTGGGATCGATCCTTTCTTGCCCTTGCTATATTTATATTTTGAGTAGTAATAAAGTGTAATTATATTTGTGTCGCTTACGACAGCGATCAAATTTGGCGCGTTCTTGGGGAGGCAACGGTTGTTAATTGTTTTTGGGTTCTTATTTTTGCTTTTATCTTTGTTTTACTTTTTCTTATTCTTTGGTTCTTATTCGAGTTTTGAGAATCTCGTTTCAGGTACCAATTTCTATGGACGGAGCTTATTGGAGCAATCAATATGGCTTTCAACCTCAACAACATGAAAACTATCACCCTTATGGGGAGTATAATCAAAACCAATCCTTTGGTTATGGTCAATACTCCACGTACCCTATGAGTTATTCTCATACATATCAACCTTCTTATGGTGGTTATGTAAGTGAGCAACCACAAGGAGGGGAGAATAGTTGTTTTCCTTATAATTTTTCCTCTAGTTTGGTAGATGAAATGCAACAATTTATGGACAGCATGGAGTCAATTTGTAGACAACCAAGCGTGGAACCAGTTTCATCGACCGAATGTGCTCATAGTATGTTTGGCCCAATTTCTGATCGTAGTTATGATCATCCACCCATTCAAAGGGAAGATAATTGGCCTAACAATACGGAAGTAAGTAATTCTACTTTTTCTTTGTCGAATGAGCTTTACCAACAAATGGAACACTATATTCAGAATTTGGATGGAATACTCCAAGAGCTTCAAAAAGGTGTTTCCACTTTAAGACAAGGCATTGAAGAATACAAGGAGGAAATGAATAATTATGTTGAAAAAGGCGAACCTTTGGGGACTTTTGTTGGTATTTGTGTAGTTAACTCAACTCTTGATCGTAATAATGATCATTCACCTATTCAAAAGGATGAGTTCGAGATTAGCAACACTAAATTCAGCAAGGACCAATGTTATGATGACTATGATAGTGATGATGATTATTATGCAAATACATCGTTTGAACCAATTTATGGTGACATCCCCGAGGAGTGCACAATGGAGTCTTTTTGCGATCAAGGTGAAGTTGACAAGGAATATGATGACACAAGTGTAGCTTCCTCAAGCATTGATCTTTATAACGATCAACAACCTATTCAAAAGGTAGAGCTTGAGGATGATGCAAGGGGTGTTCTAAAGAAATTTCTTATGGACAATATTGCATTCGCAAAAGAGTATATGCCTTACAACAAAAAGGAGGAATATGTTGAGAATGAGACGGTTATGACCAATATTGTGGAAGACCCAATTGAGCTTGCAAATGATTGTAATGATGATGTTTATGTCGAGACTTTGGTTACGGCAGAAACGGACGAAGAATGGTTGCAAGGTTTGATAGAGGACCATGATATAAAAGAGGTGAATAATTCACTTGAGTTTTTCAAGGATGACGAGGATTCCATGATACAAGAGATCGTGCAAGGTTTATCTAACCCTTTGCCTATTATTTCTTCTCCTTTACCTCTTATTGGTTTGAATGTATGTGCTTCGAGAATATTGTTGAATGACTTTGTTTCTCGTTTTCCGCCATTAGAGATACTTGATTCTCGTACTATGCAGGTTATGGAACAAGAAACCATGGAAATACCCGACTTCTATATTCTTTATACACTTCCAAGTGTGGACAAGAATAAGTGTGGGGGAAGCTTTTATCGGTTCATAGCTTCACTTTTGCTTTATTGTACTAATATTTGTGTGAAGTTAATGTTTGCAAAACAGGTTCTATGGAAGGATCCCCAACTTTTCCGATTATTGGTGTATGGGGAATGAATCTTACAAGAAGCTAAGTCGGGCCGTCGACTTTAAAACAAGCGCTTAGTGGGAGGCAGCCCACCGGTTTTGTATCTTTACCTTTATCTTTTTATTTTTATGCATTTGCTTTTATTTTTACTTTCTTTGTTTTTGCATATCATTTGCGGAATTTCCCACCTTGAACCTTCTTTGGACGATTCAATTTTACATTGAGGACAATGTAAAGTTTAAGTGTGGGGGAGCATTTGTATGTTTTAGTTTGTTTTTTTGCCTTTAAAAAAAAAAAAAAAAAAAAAAATCAGAAAAATAGAAAAATCAAAAAAATTTGTGCTTTTTGAACTCCGAAATCTAGAAACTTGTGCCTTTAGGATGACACCATTAGTGGATGGAACCATTTTGAATGCGGGAGTTGAGGAACCAATTAACTAAAGGGGACGAATATAGCTCGAAATCACAAATTAATATGATAGTTGTTACCATATCTCGGAATATCACCATATCGCATTCTATTTTTATTTTTTCATATTTATCTATTGTTCTCTAAGTGCTTTGGTGGGTCACTAAAAATCGACGTGTTATTACTGCTAGGATGAAATAGAGTGATTGAGTTACTAAAAAAAAAAAAAAAAAATATGAAAAAAAAAAAAAAAAATAAATATATATATATGAAAAGAAAAAAAAAAAAAAGACCGACCAATTAGACCAAAACGGAATAAAAAGACACTTGGGAATAGCAGTATGTGTGAAACGTAGTCCCTGTCTCCGTCGCCTAAACAAGCGTGGAATGCAGGATCCAAGGCAACTATCATGTACTTGCTGACAAGAAGCATGCGCTTGGATCCAAAAGATCTAATCATGCCGTCTAAAAAAAAAAAAAAAAAAGAAATTGGATCCAGTTTGATCCAATCATATAAAAAAAAATATATATATTATTGTGTTGAATAAAGTCACTTTTGGTTCCCTTGTATATGCCAATTGATTTGATGTAGCATTCAAGACCGTAGCTCAATCCAATAGGATTAGGTTCATCTTAGCAATGACCTTGACAGGATATGGGAAACATCGAACACTTGTGAATATTCGCCAACATCTACATCTATATCCATCTTCTTAATCTTTTCATTGTGATTGTGGTTTGTTAGTTTCCGAGTATTGTGGCTTGTTCGACTATCTAATTGGAGTTTATTTACTAATAATTGAATTGAATTTGCAAGGTACCTCCTCCTGTAGTCATTTTGGATTCGTTCATTGATTTGTCACAAATAGACGGAGTTTGAAATATAGGTTTTGTAGGTATATCTCTAGTAAACCTTCACGAGACTATAACTCGTCCACTAGGGACACCTAGGGGTTTAAAGGCTTGTTATTTATGCTAAAATTAACCGTAGCCTCGACGTCACGGAGTTGTTGTATTTTTATTTTTGTTTTGTTTGATTTGCTCGAGGACTAGCAAAGTCTAAGTGTGGGGGAATTTGATAGGTGTAGAATACACCGTATTTAATATCTAGTATTTATGCTTTCTTTGCTATTTTTCGTGTGAATTATGTATCTTATGTGCGCTTTTGAGTGTATTAGGTGTTTTGGAATCATTGGAGCATAAAGGAAGTGGAACTCGCCCAAATCTTGGATTCCTTCTCATCATGTCAAGAACACGGAAATACGAGGTCAGTGGCGAAAGAACGATGTCATTCCGATGCCGTATGAGAAGGTTACGAGCGAAATCAATCGTTAAGCCTGTCGGTTCCCAAGGACCGACAATACAAGAAGAGTATTGGGTGGCCCTTATCCAAGGCACCGGGTGCCAATATCCCGTCCGTACAACGTTATCCCTACACTAGGTCGAACAGCACCCGGACTTCCTCATTTCTACCCCTTTCGGTTTCTTTGTTTGATGGTGAAATTGTTCTTCACGGAGTAATTGAAGACGAGGATTTAGTCGGAAATCGGTCGAGTAATGATCCGTTTATTGTTATCAATTCAAGACGATGGGTGGAGGAATTTGCAATTAGGGTTGGCAACCCTAAGTTGGCACGGGTCCGTTGATGTTCAAGTTTTAATGGAAGAGAAATCGGGCGATGGATTTCGAGGACAATGAATCGATTATGGGGTATGAGATGCGGATGGCCATTGTTTGTGAAATGAGGTAGCAATGAGCGGTGATGATGCGATTTGTGTGAAGAAGAATCGGATGAGTTCTTTGCCAGTCAATTGTAAGCTTTTATGCATCTGTGAAAGGTTAGGATAAATGGGTTTCTCTGAATATGAAATTTCGATAGAGAATTCAGTGAAGAAAGAATCAGCAGAGGAAGTTAACGAGTTGATGCTGTAAGTGCTTGTGTAAAGGCCTGAACGAGTGAGGCTATGGAAGATTGACAGAGAAGCTGCAGTCATGTTTGTTATTGAGAATAGAGCAGCTGCCGTGTCTGAGCTGAGCTAGGTAGATGGATTGAGGTGATGGTGATGGCGGATAATGAGTCTGGAGCATTGCAGGGATGTAGTCGAAGTTGATTGAGCAGCAATGTGAGATGCAACAGGAGCTGAAGCTGTTGCCATGTGAAGCTGGAAAAGATGAGCTCAGCTGTGGTTTTGTGGATTGTTTGCAGCTACTATCCATGGCAGGTTCAGGCTAGTTTGCTGCCAGGGATTACACTTTGTGGAGTTCGAGCTGGTGATGTCCGTGGTATGCAAGGAAGCGGTGCAGACGGAATAGCCGAAGTTTGCGGCAGAGATTTGAGGTGGTTAAGCCATGGATTTAACGGAGTCGAAACGTTGCGGCGATGGCATGGTAGATCGAGAAGGAGTGAGCCGCAACTGGGCAATGGGTTGTAAGGCCGTGAAGTGAGCTACAATGAAACAAAGGGAGTGAAGGAAATCTTGGTTTGAGAGTATGCAGCGAGGCTATGGAACTGGAGCTTAGGCCGATAAGGTGGTATTACAAGGAGCCGAGAATGGTGAACCAGGGGAATGGCTCGAGATTTGCGGTCGGGGTGAATGGATTGCAGCATGGATAGTTGCCAAGGAGGTACTGGACCGGATTTGATTGGCGCTGTTGGTTTGTGCTTGATCCGTCGGGTCTTGCGGGGCCAATAACAAGACAGAGAAGGGGATCTTGTACTTGAATGGCAGAGGAGAGAATGGTGCTGTTGGAGCTGTGGCCTGAATGGTGGCAACGCAGGGGTGCAATGCGCTGGAATAGATGCCACAACTATTGTGTTTGGATTGTTGTGAGTTTGAGCAAAGTCCTGTTGTGGTTCTGAAGTATAAACTGCAGTGGTGCTGGCCTGGGAGAATTCGCAGCCTGAGATTTGGCAACCAAAGCACTGCAGAAGCTGTGCGGAAATGGACCAGAAATGGCGAGCCGGTGGTACTAGCCCGGGAAGCCAGATTTCAGAGGTTAAAGTGTCGATCGTAAAGATTCAATGAATCGCGAGGGGGGTATGAGTCGGATGCAAGAATCGACGGCCGGACATATGAGCTACGTATCACGCTTTTGGGCGCGTTTTCGCAAGAGAGAAAGAATTGGTTTGGATGACTTTTGTGAATGTTTGAAATGCAGAGAAGGGAAGATGAGTTGCTGGGAGTGCACACTGGCTGGCGACAGTTTCCGATGACAAAAGTGGCTGAAGTCGATTTTCCGGCGACGGATTCCGGCGACCGGCGACCGGATTCCGGCGATGACGTCAGCAATTCCGGCGACGCTTTTGGACCCAAAAATTCCAGAGACATATTTTTCACTCCTGGGCTTGGTGGACCAACTTGGAGATGGGTTTTGAGAAGAATTAACCTAATTTTGGGAAAGTATCCTTATGGGGAGAAAAGCATATATATAGAAAACTCTTTTCAAAACCTAGATATATCTCCATTAGGGAGACTTCTACTTTTGTTCTAGGGTTTTCACATGATAGGTTCTTCTAAACTTTCTATGATGATTTCCAAAAACACAAGTAACTAAGTTTTTATTATTGGTTGAAGATGTAGTTGGATTTTGCAACCAAGTTATGATTTTTATGAATTAGTTTTCTCTCAATATTATCGTTCACTTTCTACGGGTTATAATAATTGCATGATTGATGGATTGCAATATGATTGATTGTTTGTTTAGTCGAGTCTAGAATTGATTGAACTCACATCCATATCTATAGCTATTTTAGGGTTTTCATCGAGCGATAACCTTGAATACGAGTAGCATGATATGATTAGGGTTTGTAGTGATACATCCCCGTAGTCATATGTAGAAATTGACCTTTGTTCGAATTGTTTGCGCAATGTATTACAATTGCATTGATTAGCCTATTTCTGAAACTTAATGCTCATAGGAATTGAACTTGATTAGCGCAAGGCGTTAGGTTATTCTTTAGGTAGATTTCACATACGCTTGACCCTAATGTGTGTGTTGATAACTTTGGAAATTACGGAGTATTCTTGCAATAAGGTATTCTATGGCTTTTGATGATAGCGAGATTAAATACTTAATTCTATTCATACATTCATGAACTTGTTTACAATTGAAGATGAAACCTTTATCCAATATTTTCACATCCTTGATTTGCGTTCTTTATTTGCTTTTTGTTTATTTTTATTTACACACTCAGAAATTCTTAGGGTAATTTATATAGGAAACCATAACAATTTGACAACCTAGACCTCTCTGTGGGATCGATCCTTTATTGCCCTTGCTATATTTATATTTTGAGTAGTAAGAAAGTGTAATTATATTTGTGTCGCTTACGACAGCGATCAACCACGCAATTCCAAGTATCTGCCAATAGATGGCCACACTCCGGCATTCTCAACCAATGCTCACATTTGATCGGTGCGTTTCCCTCCGGGCCTTTAACACTAGTTAGCAAACCTTTGAAAGTTGCTTATTTTTCCTCCATGGAACCTTCTAGAATCATTGAGATATGGAACTCCTTGTCGTGTTCTAGTCGAGCGGCCATCTTCTTTCTAATGTATTGGCATTGGGTGAGATTCTCTTCAACCGCTCCACTTAGGTGTCCCAATTGTTGCGAGATAACGTGAAACCCACAATTTCCATCTTTCGAACATCGTCGGTACCAATCACGAAATCTTGAATAATTGGAGGGAGTTGAGTACGATACTTTTGCAACACCGGTTGTACTACCTTCTTTGGACGACTTTTTTTTCTTCGCCACATCTCCTTGGCTTGCTTGGCTCTCAAGAGGTAGAGTTCCATTTGTATTCAAGTTAGAGACGGTTGGTGTAGTTAAATCCTTCTTTGGCCGACCCCTTTTCTTTCCAACAAATTCCACGCTTGCTTGACTCTCAAGAGGTAGAGTGCCATTTGTATTCAAGTTAGAGACCGTTGGCGTATTTGAATCCTTCCTTGGACGACCTCTTTTCTTTTTAGCGGGCTCCTCCTTGTATTGCGCCTCGGTATAAACATGTCCGGATGGATCGCACTTTGTACTCAAATGCTCTTTAATGTTTTCCCTTTTGGATTGATCACTATTTCTACTTAAAAACTCTTTGATTTGTTCTCCTTCGGATTGATCTTGATCGCAATTTGTACTCAAAAACTCTTTGATTTGTTCTCTTTCTTCCGCCCTCGTCTTTTTGGTAGTTGGTCTACCATTAGGATCTTGTTTCTCCGGTTCTTCAAGTTCTTCCATAAAAGGGTAAACTATCGGCATCAACTTGTGCTTCATAGTTTGTTTGTCCAACCTATTAAACTTGGGGTATTTTTCGAGGATTATTCTCCCAAGTTCCATGTCGCCAAACTCTTCACCGGGATCTTCTCTTGGAGCCGGTTTGAAAGATAATTGCTTCCAATAGGGATCGATATCATCAAGAGGAATGGGAGTTTTATACCTACCAAGCATATGACGACATGGAAGTCCGATAGCCTTCATTATCCTACACTTACAAGGAGTGCTCGGGTCGTCATACTTTTTATACTTTTTAAACAAAGCGAGATGTTTCATCATAAAACGTATTGCCCAATGCGATACGTTGCAATGTATACCAACAAGCATCCAATTATCCTCCTTAAACTCCCTAAACTTCCGGAAGCTACTTTCTTGGAATTGCTTTTTTATCTTGTTGATATCATTATTAGTGTACTCATGGATAGCATGTTGCACCGTCACAATCCCATTTTGACTCGTGAAAAGTAGACCTTTTAGTCTCCCATGCGCTTGCTCTACCATACTTGTGGATTCAAGTTTGAAATGTTTATAGTCGTAAGTATAAGCATACACAAACCTCTCTTTGTGTGGCCTCAACCATTGTTTCTTGCAATATTCCACTACTTTGGGGTAATTAGTCCCCCAATCATCCTCGAAATCCTTCAAGTTTAACTCATATCTTCCCACACTCATCGACCAAACCACCTTATCCCACGCTTTCATGAATAACCCAAACTTAATCTCACCTTCTTTCCATTCTTCGTCTTCTTTCTCTTTCTCCTTCTCTCGCTCCTCTTTAGTTAGTTTGCTAAGACGTTCGTCTTCCTTTTTCACGTTTAGTTCCTTTCTTTGCTTTCGGTTTTTGGATATGACTTCTACAATTCTTTCTAAGATTGCATTGTATATGCCAAGTGCAAAGGAAATTTTGTGCATTGGGAAAGACTATCCTCACGGCGTTCATTATTGCTTGCTCATTGTCGGTGACTATAACCCCCGGAGTTTCGTCTTCGTGGTAGAGAAACTTCAAAGTTTCCAATGCCCAAATATAACTATCATCCTTCTCACGATCCATAAAACACCATGCCACCGTGAACGATTGCTTATCCGAGGTTTGTCCTACAATGTTCAACAAAGGCATGTTGTACCTATTTGTCTTATAAGTACAATCCATGAACAAAACTTGGTAAAAGCAACGCGCCAATTGAATCATATCGGGATGCGCAAGAAAAATACGATCCACCTTCCCCTCCGATGACTCATGGTGTCTCACCGTGTAGTTGTATTTGTGTATTAACCATTGTGATTCTTCCATCACCTTTCTTCCATCCCATTCAATTCTTTTAATAGTTGCCTTGGCCGCATAAATTGTAGACAATGAAGAGAGGTTATGCGGGTCGTCCCTCTTGAACTTACTTAGGAGCTTACTTGGTTTAATTCCCCAACTTGTTCTTACTTGTTCGAACTCGTGCGGTTTCGACTTGACAACTTGACAATGCCCAACAAGAGTGTCCAGGATCTTCATGGTTATGCCAACCAACATCAACTCTACTCATTCTCCACACGTTGTCGGTATCTTTGTTCCTCCCAAAAATAATCTTGAATGGGCATCCACACTTCTTTGACTTCGTCTTGTACACCCTAGTCGTCTTCTTATCATACACATAACCCTTTCTCTTGTGACTTTCCTCCGGCGATCCATAACACTCGCATACCATTTCAAACCGCGTATCTTTTTGTTGGGTGTTTTTCACTAGAACGCACATCTTCTCTTTGGCTTTCTCAACAATCCAATTGACCGCGTCGTCTTTTTCCTTCCATTCCAAATCATTAGCATAATGTGAGGAAGTATCGGGACCCCTAATTTTCTCGAGCTTGAGGTCGATCCTCCATAGGTACCAATGCCACAATCTACAAAACATCAAAAGTTTAGTTGATGTGTATTACCACGGTCGGCATGGTCGACATATAAAACAATGCGGCTATAAAAGACCTAGGAACGTAATAGAATATAAACATTGCCGACATGGAAGCAGTAGGCAAGTTATGAAAACATGAAAATCCGGCGAAAGCATTTTCAAGTAAAGGCTCTGTGTTTCAAAAAATGAAAGTCGGCAAGGTTCAAATTTTCTACATTGTCGGCGTGGTCTTGCTCATGAAAAGTCGGCACGTTGTTCAAAGTAGAACCACGCGGCTTTTTATGGCGGCATGATCGACAAGCGTCGACCTTGCCGGCCCGCATGCACAGAAGCGAAAAATAAAAACCAAAATCGATCATTTGCATGGAAAAATCACAATCTTCACCACGTAGGTTGTCTACCTGATTACTTAGAGCTCCATTATGTTCTTCTTGCTCATTGGATTCTTCGTTTGGCTCAATACATTCATCACTTCCATACCCATCATGAGTTTGAGGAAAGTAAAAGTGAGAGTCATGCATGTAATCCATTCGATCATGGTATGGTAGATCATCATACAAGTACTCATATGTAGGAGGAAAGTTAGAAGACTCCCCCACTTCAAAATCAGGATTAGAATCACTCATCTCACTCATATCACAAATTTCACAAAAACCCTAACTTTTCCCCCCAAAATCTCCTCTACTCCTTCATACTAATTCTCTCTCTAAATGATTTCTAAAACTCAACTTATAACTAAATCAACTAACTAATCTAACTAATTTAACTAATCTAATCATTTTAGTTAAATTAGAGTTAATCATTGTGGGGGCATTTTAGCCATTTACAAAAATATGGGTTAAGGGGTAGCTTCACTTTACTTCATAATGACCCTATTTTGTCTTATTGGGTATACCCCAATTAGTTTTGGTATACCCCAATCTCGCCAGGAAATTTAAGACATAAGATAGCAAAATATTACATTTGTTGCTTGCATAACAACATCTGGATTTACAGAATCATTAAGTAGTAAATCTTAATTTTTTGAAACTAGAGATGTGTAGTTTCTGGTGCAAATTAGAGAGACACAAAGAGAGATCCTCTATTTCAGAACTGGACATGTGTAGATGGTGTAAGATAAACAGGGGATCCTTCATGGTAACATCCAAAATCATATCCGTGGATCCTGTTGCATCAAGAGCACATTGCCTTCTCCAAGACCTCCTGCAGTTCCCCGCTTTTATATGATTCTGTTGCAAGAATATAAATGTCAGAGTCACTAACTCAACAACCTAAATATTATGCATTACGGTTAAGCAAAAAACCCACCATGAATTTGCCCCTCTGAGCCCAATTGATCAAAACTATATTTGACTGAAATACTGAACAAGGTTTCTTTAGCAGCACAGGACAACCAAAAAGATAATTTTAACAAAATATTCATAAAATACGAGGGCAATATAGGCTTCTACTAAGACGTTTCTGAGTTCCACTTTCCACAAACATCATAACTATCTCAACTTAATTCGAAGCAAAGTGCAACATGGATACATACCCACATGCACAAACCAAATAACAAATAAGAACATGCCTAATCAGGAACAAAAGTACTACTAAGCTAATAATCCTGGCCTGAGATTAACACTCAGTCTATTTGTTCCTTAAATAATTACTTAGATTAACCATTGTTATCACCACCATATGTCAACAGTATGAACAAAGGTACTACCTCCCATTGTTCTCAACACCTTCGACAGCGCCCAAACATACTAACAATTTACTATCCATACCATATACATGTTGTCCAGCATACAATCTTTTGTTCATCGAAACACTAAAAAACAATAGTTAAAATAGAATACCAAAATGATAACCACCGGAAAGACAACTCAGCAATAAACTGTCAAACATTGAGATAGCATACTTCATACTTGACACCTAGTGTGTTTCCAAAGTAAACCCAACCAATTACCTCTCAAAATGCTGCTAAGGACCAAAGGAAGAAACCAACACATGCTTAAACAGAGAAGGCAATTTCATAAGTATTTGACTCCATACATTTGACCTGATTGTCTTCATAGGAATGAATAAATCACTAATCTATGTAAATGTAGATTATAGGGTAGTAGCTTTCTTCTTGTTATAGAACCAACTGCAATCCTAAGTAACTAATCCTATCAAAAGTTTAATGGTTCAACTCTTACAATCTCCCTAGTTCCATATGTAGTACAGTGCATCCCTTCATTGCTTCATTTCTCAAATTGCCATACCTGCTTCTTCTTTTCATTTTGCTGAAATATCACGTGGTATCTAATTCTTGCTGGTTTCAACTTTGTATTCATTTTTTATAGACCCAAAATGATTCCAAAACCAAGACCACAATTTTCTTATAACATGTAGGTTCTTAAGATAACCACAACACCAATGGACAAAATTAGAACTTTTCTGGAGCATCTTTTACCTTCTTAAGTTTAATTTACTGATGCAATCGAGTAAAATTTTCCTATTATTATTGTTTCTCTTTGGACGAATATTAGGCTTCCTACATGCTTGGAATATGATGCAGCACACAACAGTAGAACGCATCCTATAAAAAGTTTGCTTATAGCAAGAGTTTACACAATAGCATACTAGCCAGATTCACTGTTGCTACACATTTAGCTAGCTGCCTAAATAATGTCCTCCTAAGTAACATCACTATACATGTTTCAACAGTAAGCTTATACGCCATCATAAAACAACAACAATCTCCAATAGGAACTACCTACTAGTTACATTGTAACTACTATTTGGTTGCCGGTAATACAACAACCTCCAGTGCGCACGTAAGCGACCAATGATTATTGACAAAGATAACAAATGAGGCTATATTTGAACTCACCAACAGTGATGTCACAACCACCAAAGAATTCGCCATCAATATAGAGTTGAGGAAACGTAGGCCAGTTGGAGTACTCTTTGAGTGCCTGACGAAGTAACTCATTCTCAAGGATGTTGTGAGTCTCAAAAGGAACATTAAGAGACCTCAGTATCGAAACAACAGTGTTAGAGAAACCACACTGTGGGAAATCTTTGGTTCCTTTCATGAAAAGGACAACTTTGTCTGCTGTAACTACTTTATCTAAGGTTGTCTTCAATTGCGGAGTCAAAGCTATTTTCAAAACATGAAGAATTCTCAATATCAGATAGGAGATTGAGTTTTGAATTCAATTAGCAGTAAGACTAGTAATAGTTTAGAAGGGGGAAATTAAATTACCGGAGAAGCAGCGGAGAGAGTGGCCAATACGATTTGACCAAGTAAGACCACCATTAGAAGTGGTGGTGGTGGTTGTGAAGGAAGAAGAAAAGGTAGTTCTTTTGTTCTTCTTACTAAAGAGGTTGAGGTTGATGATTGGGTGAGAAAAAGAAGAAGAAGAGGAAGATGGAGGAGATGGAGATGTAAGTGAAGCAGAAGGAACCCTCATCATCATCGTCTTCTCGTCTACCTCTCAATTTTTCGGAAAATTGGAAAATCAGAAACCCAAAAGAAAAAGAGCAGAAGTACGATTCGAGTCTCTGTCTCTTTATCTTTGACTCGGATCTTCACTAACTAGACTTAGTAAGTAACGCTACACCTCGTCTGAGTCCACCCAAATCGTGAAGTGAACGTTACCCCTTCTAAATATAACACAACCATGTACAGGGATGATCAATAGACTTATTCTCACACTATCTCACAATTTCATGATTATTCTTACTTTTAATATTGAGGAAGTATCCCTTCACACTTTTATTATGACATCATCTCACACGTCGGACGTTATTTTCGTGAATCAAAACCAAATTGTAACGGATTTGAGACTAATATTTTGAGGATATGTTCCTCATACCAAGTTCTACATGCCTACCAAAAATGAGCATATTCCAAAATATAAAACCTCACAATCTACCGATCTTAATTTCGACAGCCATAAATCCGTGGATTCTCAACGGCTCATTTTCAAAGTAGTAGATGGTAGTGTTATACGTCTCGGAACGCTCATTTTCAGTAGGAACGTAGAGCTATGTAATATTAATATATCCCCAAAATATTAGCCTCAAATCCGTTACAGTTTGGTTTTTATTCACGAAAATGACGTCCAACGTGTGAGATAGTATGATAATAAAAGTGTGAGGGGATCCCTCCTCTTTCTATTTAGTGTACAGATAAAGTACTCGAGGCCAGTAGTAGGAACCATCATTTCCTTTTCATTTAGTATCGGCTATGATTTTGGCCGCGTTGTTTTGACCTATGGTCACCATCTTGGTGACCCTTCTCCTCGGCTGTATCAGTTGATTCTCAGTTATTTTTGTGTTTTTTTTTTTTTGACCTTCTCCCTGTGGATGATTCTCATCTCTCTCTTATCTTATTTCTTCTTATTCTTTGTGTTGTCTCAATTGTCCTTTCCCCATAAGACACATAGTGAAAGGTCATGCATTTTTACCCATAAGACACCAAATGAAAGGTTTTGGAACAATTGCTGATTTCACACCTGCAGAATAAAGATTAATCATAAAGCAAAGTGACGGCCGAGTCACGACCAAGTCGCTCTTTTTAAGACGTTTCGTGGCTCTTCCTTGAGTTTTGTGCAATCAGTTCTTTCTTAGTCACAACGTCTCCAGGATAAAACAACCGAGAAAACTCTCTCTCAATCTTGTATGCACACTACGAGAGACTGAACACTTTCACCTTTTCTAATCTTGCTCAAACACTGGTCTCTTGATTCTCAGAAAAAACAATTGAGAAAAGCTTCTTCTTTTTTGTTCTCAAAAATTGATTTTAATAGCTATATAATTAAATGTGAATTAATGAGAGAATATGTTGGTTATAATTTTTACTATAAAATGTCTTTCAACAGTCAAAAGACGCTCACAAAAAAGTTACCAAATTAAGTCTAATTAATCACGTAATTAAACGTTTTGAAAAATCTTTCAAAAACAGCAAAATAGAACTTTTCGAATTCAAGAGACCTCCCAAGATCCCCAAGGCACCGCTCCCGGACTAATGTATATTGTGTGTATTATATATACCCAGTCAGTAATAGGAGGATTCGATCCCATGACCTCACCCTTAAGGCCCAAAATACTTAACCACATGTACAACAATAGTTGTGAGATACTCTTTAACTGTGTTTTTCTTTAGACGCAATTGCCGATTATTATCGTTATGAAAACATTTTTGTACTTTTGCAATGACCGCGATACTATCGCAATAGATCATGATATTTGATATCGGTCTATCCCATACAGGAATGTAAAAAAGTAAGTTTCTCAATCATCATGCTTCTTCACTATCTGCTGCTAGTGCTATCAATTCATACACCATCGTAGACTTAGCTAGAATTGTCAGTTTTTTTACTTCTAAGAAACAACGCCTCCAACAATATTAAACAAATATCCACTAGTGGCTTTGGATTCATCTGAAAGAGACTTCCAATCAGCATCACAGTACTCCCTAAGGACTATGGGAAACCTCTTATAGTGTAATCCTAGGTTAACAGTTTTTTAAGATACCTCATAACCGTCTCAAATTCAATCCAGTGCTTCAAACCAGGACAAATGGTAAACCTGCATATAAACCTCACTGCATATACAATATTTGGTCTGGTACAATCAGTTGCGTGACGAAGACTGCCAATTTTACTAGCATATTCCGATGAATAATGTTATCACCAATATACTTAAACAATTTAATACCAGAATCAAAAGGAGCACTCACAGTTGTACTATCAAAATAGTTATATTTTTTTTTAAAAATATTTTCAATATAACGAGATTGATCCACAAAAATACCATCATTACTGAAAAAGCAGGGGTCTAACAACCACATCCTATATTTCGTTAGGCAATCTGTATGGACTAACTCCAATATAATTCCAAGAGAATCAACTAGACAGTCAGACTCAATCAAGGAAAATATATCCAAGAGTTATATCTTTGTTTCTCAATATAATCAGCAAATCAAACAGATAGAATCCGTGAGCCTGATTATTATGAGAAACAACTTGAACGGTACCAAAGACCGATGTTCAAGTGTCAATCAACAACCAAAGGTTGGATTTACCAATTGATTGAACTACGCACAACCTGTGATATTTCAATTATCTAGAAAATATAATGCGAAAAAGAAATAACACAGACACCAGAAGTTTTGTTAACGAGGAAACTGCAAAACAGAAAAACCCCGGGACCTAGTCCAGATTTGAACACCACACTGTATTAAGCCGCTACAGACACTAGCCTACTACAAGTTAACTTCAGACTAGAATGTAGTTGAGCCCTAACCAAGTCTCACTCCGATTAAGGTACAATCGTGTTACTTAAGCCTCTGAATCCCAGTAGGACTCTACGCACTTGATTCCCTTAGATGATCTCACCCACAACTAAGAGTTACTACGACCTAAAGTCGAAGACTTTATAAACAAATCTTTCTCCCACAGAAAAGTCTATTCTGATAGATAAATCTATCTCCCACAGAAATACCTACGATGTTTTGTTCCGTCTTTTGATAAATCAAGGTGAACAGGAACCAATTGATAATCCGGTCTTATATTATGGAAGAACAACCTAGAAATATCAATCACCTCACAATAACTTAACTATATGGTAGTAGAACAAGTTATTGTGGAATCACAAATAATGAGACGAAGAGCTTTGTGATTACTTTTTATATCTTACATATTGGAGATAAATCTCGTGCTAATCTTAGAGAAGATAGTACTCAATACGATAGAACAAGTAGGATCAAAAGACGCAACTACAGAGAAAATAGTTGGGTCTGGCTTTAGAATCCAAATGAAGTCTTTAAGTCGTTAACCTATAATGGTTTTGGAAAAACCTAGGTTAAAGGAGAATCGACTCTAGTCGCAACTAGTATCACACATGAGGTGTGGGGATTAGGTTTTCCAGTTGCTAGAGTTCTCCCTTGTATAATCTTCAAATCAGGGTTTGATATCTTTGAAACAAAGCAATCAATATTCACAATTATATGAAATGGTGATTTAAGATTCAAGCTAAGTTTGCTTAAAACCAAAGCAATATCTCTCCACCGTTAGATGGCCTTAGCTTGTTACACACAAATGAAATATACCTTGATTTAGATATGGGTAACCGTACCTAAACGTGTATATTGAGTTGGCTCAATAACAGTTAACCGAAGTTTGCCATATATGAACACTTTTGTATTAACCACATTCATCTAACACATCTATATCAAATGAATCTAATTGTGTTACTCATAGAGTTGTTCAATTGTTTAAATTCACATAGAAGTATACAAGACACAATTGAAACAAAATCAGATTGATTAAAAAGAATCAATTCATGAACATTTTAGCCACGGTTTGCAAAGATTGCATTCCTTAATTTATAAATGTATTTTTTCATGAGTATGAAATCATACTTAACCGATTTTAGAACTTAAACCAACTCAGTTTGCAAACGGGTATGCAAACTAGATTAGGACTTTGGTCATGTCAAATGATTCGCAAACGAATGACGCATACTATCATTCCGAACCCGGTACTCGGGTGAAAAGAGTTTGAAAACAGGTATGCAAACTTGGTTCCCGGACTTTAATGATTAAAACCGTTCCATACGGGTATGCATACTTGGTTCCGGACCTGAATCATATTACAACAGTTTGCATACTGGTATGCATACTGTGTTATATCCAGATAATGGTTTAATTTTTCTAAGCTACCATTTTAATCATTGAAACATCCTTAGAAGACGACTATACCTGTCTCACACAAACTATTAGCTTATAAGTAATTTTCAAGTGATCGAATGATCAATACGAAACATTCCGAGTCTACATCAATGACTGTCTCACACAAATTATGTAACATGTTACAAGGCGATTTTCACATGATCATCTTTTGACTCATTATTTAGTTTCCAACAAATAAATTGTTTCCAAATAAACTCGTCAAGAATAATGATGAACGTAGTTAAAGCAAAAAGCTTTCCAACACATATTTCGAGAAAGATATAAGCGAGTTAAACTCATCTCAAAATATCAAATGTGTATAATGTAAAAGTCTATATAGCTATGCGACTTAGCTCAATAGGAGATAGAATAGAATAGACTTCTGAGTGATAGATAAGTTTTAGTCTCCGTATACCTTTTGTTGATGAAGTTCCTCCAAGCTCTCCTCAGTAGATCTTCGTCTTCAATTGATGAATGCCGTGAAGTCTAAAGCTCAACTACACATTCTATCCTAATCCGAGACATAGCTATGAGTAGACTAGAAATCAAGACTTATAGTTTTGATCACCTAAACTTGACAAAACAAGCTTGAGATAGCAACGCTTGCGAGTTCGACCGAGCAGTGCTCTAACAATCTCCCCCTTTTTCAATTTTAGTGACAAAACTATCAATACACATGGACCAACATGCTTGATTTCCTTGGTTCTTCAACATTCCTTGAATTCTTCGTCACTCCAAGTACTCCAGTGATTTTGAACGTGTTCAACTCAACATCATTATTGTTAAAGATCCGTAGCCATAACAATAAGAAAAAATATGTTCTCAATTATTGTTATACAGTGTCATAGTATTATTACACAGCATCAGAGTTGAATTGTATCACAACTTTGACAATAATACTACGGTGCCACTTAGTCAATACTTCATCTCACAATGAAAACCACTCCCCCTTACATAATGATCCGTAAACCATATGTATGTAGTGTGAACTATAAAATAATTCTCCCCCTTTTTGTCAATATAAATTGGAAAAGGTACGAAAGCTAGTGGGATCATAATGAAATTCTCAAAGAGATTATCCATGAATAAAAGAGAACATATCAAATTGGTTTCGATGATTTCACATAGTCGAAACTTAGTGTATTCATCAAGGAGTTTATAAAGATACAAGATAACTCCTACACTATTACACAGCCGCATCCCCACAAAGATTTGGCAATTAATCACAAGTTCAATCAAGAACTCTCCCCCATATAATGTCATTCCCGAAAGAACAACAATAGCGACCTTACTTTCACAAGAAAATAAGGATTTTCTTTGGACATTAACAAATCACATACAACATGAATTTGTATCCAGTAAACTCGAATAAATTAACCACAAGAGAACCTTAATGATTAACTTAATCGTAAACGCTCAACATAAGAAAACTTACGGAGCCATACAATACTTTCACATAAAAGTGGATTAGGGAAAGATCCATACTGCGGAATATACAAAAGTTCATTCTATATTTTATCAATATTTGCATAAAGACATAATAGACTTAACTTTTGTCATATGAGATAATCATAGTTCGCGGACGTAAACACACATATCCCATAAAAATTTTGCAATATAAAAAACCATAAAGATTAGTACTGCAAAATCATCTTCCAAATAATTTAGAATTTAAATAAATAAATCTAAAACATTACAAGATGAAAATTGTTGGCAATAGCTATGTGTAATCACAATATTTGTTATTCCAAACCCTAGTTATCCTTCTTAAAACACAAGAATAAATTCTCATAAGAAGTTTCCTAGACATTATTTAAGCAAGAAACAAAAAGTCATTTCACTTACTTTGAAGACTTTTCTCATATTCCCTACAATCATCAAGTTCATCTTCGATTAGATCAATCCCGGATTCGAGATTATCCATCTTGTACTCAAGTCTTTTGGTTGAAGATTCGAGTTCACTCTTCAACGCACGTACTTGTTCCAAAAAAATATTCATAGTTAACGAGAGCTTATAAAAGTGAGAAACAGTAGGATTCACATCGGAGGAGGAATCATGTTTGTCTTGACACATCTCATTATCGGAAGAACCAAAACGAAATTTCTTACAGGGAAAGAGAACAATCCAGACATCATCTTCTTTACTGGAAAAACTTGATGAGGTCATGATAGAGAAAGGTAAATGAAATGCTTGCTTAGGGGGATGCAATCTTCCATCTTAAAAACAAGAAGATATGGGATAAATTCCTAAAAGAACGTTTGACCAAAATCCTAACAGAATTTTGGATATCCCTAAAAGGACTTTATTAGGTAAACCGTTTATGCACAAAAACGGTTTTTGGCTCAGAAGTTAGAGCACAAGAAGGAGATACAGAGACAAGACATCAGAAAATCAATATAAATCTTTTCACAACCCTCTTGAAGATTATGGTCCTTGTTCAAGGGAAAATAATAACAATCTCAGAACCTATTACAAGTTGTAATTTCTCCCATCCAATAAAGGATCGGGTGGATTCTCATGAGAAGAGGAAGATTTTGTAACTCCTTGTTTCTGATTTCTTTTTGTGGAAGGACGATCGAGACGTCTTCCTTTCCGGCAATGTTCTTAAGGCCCTGTTTATCGGTTTCCGTAAACTATGAAAGGTTCTGACAATCTCTTTCGAAGGTGATGTAGACTTCTTAGGAGATTTTTTTTTTCTTCTTCTGATAACTTAAATTAACATAAGGAGATTTTTTAAGAACCTTCGTGCAAATTTCTCTCAGGTGATCTGTTTTTATACAAGGGAGACAATTGATTTGTCGTGCCATTGTATTTTATGTCTTTCTCATTACAAGGATTTGAGTATGACATATTTTCAGGAGTAATAAGCTGATTGAGTTTAAAAGAGTTTATCGAAGATAATCGATTCTTCTTCTTGAAATCACGATTGCGAGATGTCGCATTTTCTTGTCTTAATTTCTTCAGTTGACAATCCAGATTTTCAATCCTTTTAATCCAGGCTTCCTTTTCCAGTTGAACATACTCTTCATTGAGTATAAATCTTTGGTTAAAAGATCAATTTTATTTTCTGGAAAAGTTAGATCGTTTATCATGAAGCAATCAGAGCTGTTAGAAAGACAAGTGTGATTATCAGCAAAGTAGGTGAGAGAACATTCACAGACATCTTCCTCATGACAGTAGTCAAGAGTTTCCATCCATGTCTTGGTTAACTCACTAACCTCCTTATTAGGAAAACCAGAATTATGAATACTTTTATGGTACTTGAAACAAGTTCCATTATCATAGTCTTTGTGAACTTTTTTCTATCCTTTTCATTGATTGAAGACAAATTCTTTTGAGACTTTCTTTTTCTTTGTCTTAGAATTTTCTTTAACTGTTATACAAACGGTGAAAGAGTTGAATTAAAGAAATTCCCATCCTTTGTATCAATCAATTCAGGACATAGAGACTTTACATTAGATGTAGCAACAGGATTGCAAGACATGCGAAGAGTTTCTCTTTTACTCAGTTCAAGATCAAAAATCTTTAGCTTTCCAACAAGAGTATTTAAAGAAAGTCTTTCTAGGTTATTTCCTTCAACGATGGCATGTTTCTTAGAATCGTTCTGGCTGGCAACGATCTGAGAATTTTCATCACAATGTCCTTTTCACGAATAGTCTTACCCAATTCAAAGGATGCATTAACAACTTCTGACACTTTGCGATTAAACTCATCAAATGATACTTCATCAGCCGTACGAAGGTTTTCCCAATTAGAATTTAGGTTTTGAAGCCTAGCTTCCTTTTCAGAGGTATTCCCTTCAAATACGGTTTCTAAGATATCCCAAACATCTTTAGACTGAGTGCACATAGTCACATGGTGCTGAAGATATGGGGTAATGGCATGTAAGATAAAATTTAAGTCGTCAAAATTTTGCTTTGCAGCAAGAATCTCGTCAGGCTCAAACCTACCAATATCCTTTGCAAAAGTTATACCGTCTACTGTAAGCATTTGAGGAATATAGCCATTAATAACATAAACCCATGATTGAAAATCACGTGCTTGGATAAATACACGCATAGCAATTTTCCACCATAAGTAATTCGAGCCATCGAAGACTGGCGGTACGTTTATAGAGATAGCGCTTCTATCCATAGAGTCAGATTGGTACAAACACAGACTTATGAGGTCTTAAACGTGTTTGCCTACTCTGATACCAATTGAAAAAGCGGGGGTCTAACAACCACACCCAATATTTTGTTAGGCAATCTGTATGGACTAACTTCAATATAATTCTAAGAGAATCAACTAGACAATCAGACTCAATCAAGGAAAATATAACCAAGAGTTATATCTCTGTTTCTCAATATAATCAGCAAATCAAACAGATAGAATCGGTGAGCCTGATTATTTTGAGAAACAACTTGAACGGTACCAATGACCAATATTCAAGTGTCAATCAATTTCAATCAACAACCAAAGGTTGGATTTACCAAACGATTGAATTACGCACAACCTGTGATATTTCAATTATATAGAAAATATAATGCGAAAAAGAAATAACACAGACACCAGAAGTTTTGTTAACGAGAAAACCGCAAATGCATAGAAATCCCGGAACTTAGTCCAGATTTGAACACCACAATGTATTAAGCCGCTACAGACACTAGCCTACTACAAGTTAAATTCGGACTGGAATGTAGTTGAGCCCTAACCAAGTCTCACACCAACTAAGGTACAGTCGAGTTCCTTACGCCTCTGAATCCCAGCAGGACTCTATGCTCTTGATTCCCATAGCTGATCTCACCCACAACTAAGAGTTGCTACGACCCAAAGTCGAAGACTTTATAAGCAAATATGTCTCCCACAAAAAAGTATATTCTAATAGATAAATCTGTCTCCCACGGAAATACCTGTTAGAGCACTGCTCGGTCGAACTCGCAAGCGTTGCTATCTCAAGCTTGTTTGTCAATGTTAGTGATCAAAACTATAAGTCTTGATTTCTAGTTTACTTATAGATGTCTCGGACTAGGATAGATTGTGTAGTTGAGCATTATACTTCACGGCGATCATCATTGAAGACGAAGAACTACTAAGGAGAGCTTGTGGAACTTCATCAACAAAAAGGTATGTGGAGACTGAAACTCATCTATCACTTGGAAAGTCTATTTCTACTCTATCTCCTATATTGAGACATGAGTCGTGTTACGATATAGTTTTCTATTATACACATTTGAGATTTCGAGATGAGTTTAACTCGCTTACATATTTCTCTGAATAGGTGTTGGAAAGCTTTCGTTTCAACCAAGTTCATCTTATATTCTTGACGAAAGTCAAAAGATGATCATGTGAAAATTTCCGAGTAACATCTTACATGGTTTGTGTGATACAATCATTTGGTGTAGACTTTGAATGTTTCGTTATGATTATTTCAATATCTTGAAAATTACTTTGATGTTAATAGTGTTTGAAAACGGCTATTGTCATCCTCTAAGAAGTTTCAATGATTGAAATAAAGAGTTTAGAACACTTAACCATTATTGGATTGTGACATGTTGTGTACTCTTGCACATATGTTGTCCATGACCGGGAACCATAGTATGCGTACACGTTGGTTTGAGAAGTCCGGGAACCTAAGTATGCGTACCCGTATGAGTACTGGCATAAGGTTCACGTCCGAGATTTTCTGCTGGGATTGGTGGTATGCGTACATGTTCGCGTACTGGCGAAACCCAATTTCAGTCCGGGTACTTTAAGTATGCTTACCTGTTTGCGTACTTGAAGGTTAAAGTTCTAAAATTGGTTTAGTACATGAACTAATACATTTATATATTAAGGAATGCATTCTTTGAAAACCGTGGCTATAATGTTAATTAATTGATTCAAGTGAATCAAAACGATTTTGATTCAATTGTGTTCTTGTATACTTCTATGAGAATATAGCAATTGAACAACTCTTTAACTAGTTTCATTTGAGTCATTTGAACTAGTTATGGTTAAGATGAATAAGGTTGATATGAGAGTGTTCATATAGCTAACCTCGGTTAACTACAGTTGAGCCAACATGGTGTACACGTTTAGGTACGGTTACATAAACCTAAATCAAGGTACATTTCATTTGTGTATAACAAGCTAAGTTCGATATAACGGTTGAAAGATATTAGATTGAATCTAATCAGGTTTTCATCTAACGGTGAATATTGAATGCTTTCTTACCAAGGTAACTTAGATTGCAAACCCTTATTTGAAAACTATGTAAAGGAGAACTCTAGCAACTGGGAAACCTAATCCCCACACCTCCTGTGTGATACTAGTTGCATAATCTAGAGTCGATTCTCCTCTAACTTTAGGTTTTTCACAAAACCTTGTAGGTTAACGACTTGAAGACTTCATTGGGATTGTGAAGCCAGACCCAACTATTTTCTCTGTAGTTGCGTGATCTGATCTTGCATCTTCTATCGTGTTTGGGTACGATCTTCTTTAAGATTGGCTCGAGATTTATTCTCCGATAGGCAAGATAAAAAGTAATCACAAACATCTTCGTCTCATCGTTTGTGATTCCACAACATCTTGTTTCGCTACCATACGATTAAGATTGTTATGAGGTGATTGATAATACTAGGCTGTTCTTCGGTAATATAAGTCCGGTTTATCAATTGGTTCCTGTTCACCTTGATTTATCAAAAGACAGAACAAAACTTGTAGGTATTTTTGTTTATTAAAGTCTTCGACTTTGGGCCGTAGCAACTCTTAGTTGTGGGTGAGATCAGCTAAGGGAATCAAGTGCGTAGTATCCTGCTGGGATCAGAGACGTAAGGAGCGCAACTGTACCTTGAATCAGTGTGAGATTGATTATGGTTCAACTACAGTCGGTCCGAAGTTCATTGGTAGTAGGCTAGTGTGTGTAGCGGCTTAATACGAGTGTGGTGTTCAAATCTGGACTAGGTCCCGGGTTTTTCTGCATTTGCGGTTTCCTCGTTAACAAAACTTCTGGTGTCTGTGGTATTTCTTTTTCGCATTATATTTTTTTATATAATTGAAATATCACAGGTTGGGCGTTGAATCGATCAATTGGTAAATCCAACCTTTGTTTGTTGATTGAAATTGATTGATCCCTGGATATTGGTCTTTGGTACCGTTCAAGTTATTTCTCTTATATTCAATCGGGCTTGCAAATTCCTATTTACTGATTGCAGATTGAATTGAGAGATAGAGATACAAAAACTCTTGGATATACTTTTCTCTAGATTGAGTCTAAAAAGTATAATGGAGTTTGTTTATTCAGATTTCAAACGAATTGTTGGGTGTGGTTGTTGTACCCCCGCTTTTTCAATACCTACGACGTTTTGTTCCGTCTTTGGATAAATCAAGGTGAACATGAACCAACTGATAATCCGGTCTTATATTCCTGAATAACAGCCTAGATATATCAATCACCTCACAATAATGAACTATATGGTAGTATAACAAGTTATTATGGAATCACAAAGAATGAGATGCGGAGCTTTGTGATTACTTTTTATATCTTACCTATTGGAGATAAATCTCGAGCAAATCTTAGAGAAGATAGTACTCAACATGATAGAACAAGTAATATCATAACACACAACTACAGAGAAAATAGTAGGGTCTGGCTTCAGAATCCCAATGAAGTCTTTAAGTCGTTAACCTATAATGGTTTTAGGAAAAACCTAGGTTAAAGGAGAATCGACTCTAGTCGCAACTAGTATCACACATGAGGTGTGGGGATTAGGTTTTCTAGTTGCTAGAGTTCTCCCTTGTATAATCTTCAAATCAGGGTTCAAGCTAAGTTTGCTTAAAACCAAAGCAATCAATATTCACAATTAGATAAAATCTTGATTTAAGATTCTTTGAAACAAAGCAATCAATATTCACAGTTAGATATCTTTGAAACAAAGCAATCAATATTCACAGTTTGATATCTTTGAAACAAAGCAATCAATATTCACAGTTAGATAAAATCTTGATTTAAGATTCAAGCTAAGTTTGCTTAAAACCAAAGCAATATTTTTCCACTGTTAGATGGCCTTAGCTTGTCACACACAAATGAAATATACCTTCATTTAGATATGGGTAACCGTACCTAAACGTGAATATTGATTTGGCTCAATAACAGTTAACCGAAGTTATCCATATGAACACTTTTGTATTAACCACATTCATCTAACACTTCCATATCAAATGATAATCAAATGAATCTAATTGTGTTACTCATAGAGTTGTTCAATTGTTTACATTCTCATAGAAGTATACAAGACACAATTGAAACAAAATCGGATTTATTCAAAAGAATCAGTTCATGAACATTTTAGCCACGGTTTGCAAAGATTGCATTCCTTAATTTATAAATGTATTTGTTTATGAGGATGAAATCATAGTTAACCGATTTTAGAACTTAAACCAACTCAGTTTGCAAACGGGTACGCATCCTAGAGTTAGGACTTTGGTCATGTCCGACGCCGCAAACAGGTGCCATCTGTCGTTAACGAACTCGGGTGAAACAGATTTGCAAATGGGTTTGCAAACTTGGTTCCGGACTTTACTTGATTAAAACCGTTCGCATACATATATGCATAATTGGTTCTGGACTGAATCATATTACAAATTGTTTGCATCTTTGGTATGCATCTTTGTCTTATATCCAGACAATGGTTTAATTTTTCTAACCTCCTATTTCAATCATTGAAACATCCTTAGAAGACGATAATAGTTGTCTCACACAAACTATTAGCTTATAAGTAAATTTCAAGTGATCGAATGATCAATACGAAACATTCCGAGTCTACATCAAATGACTGTCTCACACAAATCATGTAAGATGTTACAAGGCGATTTTCACATGATCATCTTTTGACTCATTATTTAGTTTCCAAAAAATAAATTATTTCCAACTAAACTCGTCAAGAATAATGATGAACGTAGTTAAAGCAAAAAGCTTTCCAACACATATTTCGAGAAAGATATAAGCGAGTTAAACTCAGCTCGAAATATCAAATGTGTATAATGCAAAAGTCTATATAGATATACGACTTAGTCTCAATAGGAGATAGAATAGAATAGACTTCTAAGTGATAGATAAGTTTTAGTCTCCACATACCTTTTGTTGATGAAGTTCCCCCAAGCTCTCCTCAATAGATCTTCGTCTTCAATCGACGAACGCCGTGAAGTCTAAATCTCAACTACACATTCTTTCCTAATCCAAGACATAGCTGTAAGTAAAATAGAAATCAAGACTTATAGTTTTGATCACCTAAACTTGACAAACAAGCTTGAGATAGCAACGCTTGCGAGTTCGACCGAGCAGTGCTCTAACAATTACTTCTATTAATCTTAATTCCTAGAATTACACTAGCTTCACCAAAATCTTTCATTTCAAAGTTAGAGTAGGCATATTTTTAGTTTCTTCAACCACTGAAAAGTTTGAACCAAAAATAAGCAAATCACTTAGATACATACAAATCATGATGCATGCATCATTGTCAAACATATAGTATTTGCATTTGCCAATTTATGAAACTATTTGAAATTATCAACTTTTCCATGCCAATGCTTAGAAACATGTTTCAAACCATAAAGTGACTTATACAACTTACACACTTTTTGTTCTTGACCAAAAACAACAAAACCTTTAGGTTGGTCCATGCAAATCTCTTCTTCTAATTCACCATTTAAGAAAGCTTTTTTAACATCCATTTGATGAACAACAAGATTATCAACAACAATCAAAACACGAAAAAAAAAGTTAATCTTGTTGTAAGAGAATAAGTATCAAAAAAAAATCTACATTTTTTCTTTGTTTAAAACCTTTAGCTACCAACCTAGCTTTGTATTTGTCTACTGAACTATCAAGGTTCAAATTTCTTTTAAGTACCCATTTACAACCTATTGGTTTGCAACCACGGGATAAATCTGCTAAATACCAAGTTCTATTAAAAATATAGGAGTTCATTTCGTTATTCATGGCTTCCTGCCAACAACCAGATTCCAGGAAATTAAGTGTCTCTTGAAGAATAGAAGGCTCTTCCTCTAGTGTATAAACATAAAAGTCAGAACCATGGTCCCTCTTAGTCCTAGTCCTTTCGCTGCGCCTAGGTTCAACTTCAACTTCAGCGTCTCTAGTTTCTTCATTTTTAGGTTCTTCTATTCTAAGTTCGGAAATTAACTAGGTAGAGAACCCCCATTATTTATAAATTTAAAAGGAAATCTATCTTCAAAGAAATCGGCATCAATAGATTCAATAACAACTTTGTTATTAAGATCAAAAAATGTATAAACTTTACTATTTTGAGCATACCCAATAAAAACACATTCATAAGCTTTACTAGCTAACTTTGATATGTTAGGATCAGGAATACGAACATAAGCCAAACAACCCCATACTTTAAAATAAGAAACATTTGGTTTTCTGTTTTTCCAAAGTTCATAAGGTGAAATTTTTGTTTTTGAATTTGTAACATGATTCAAGACATAAGAAACAATCAAAAAAATCTCTCCCCTCTAATGAGAGACAACAACAGAACTAAGTAAACATGCAGTCACAAGAGTAGTAAAAGTAAGATTCTTTTTTTCAAGTTTACCATTCATTTCGGAGTTATAAGGAGCAGTTTTGTTAGAGCATTGCTCGGTTGAACTCGCCAACCGTTGGTATGTCAAGGTTGGTTGTCATATTTTAATATCAAAACTCAAAATTTGCTTGATTAGAATTACTGTAGTCAACTTTGTTAGGTTAGACTAGGAAGTCTATAAATATTGGGATATACAAGTATTACTCTGAAGACCTGAAGATTCTAAAGACGTATCGACATCAGCGAAGACATCATCCTTCTACTTGAGGTTAGTGATGCAAGACTTGACTTGTTTCCATTTCTATTTTGTTACTTTCAAGTCGTTTAGATTGAAAATACAACATGTGAAGTTATATACATGAAACTCTAGAGATTTAATCATATTATTATGATCAAAGTGTCCAAGATTAATATACAAGTTGTTTTACAACTTAGGTATATTGAATTACGAAGTATAATGCTTATCTTTTGAACTTCGTAATTTCCATATAGACATAATCTTTGTAACTTGTTACTATATTATATAATAAACTTAGGATTAATTTCATGCCTAGAAAACTATGTTTGATTACATGAGTTTAAGGGAGTATAATTATGAACTTTTTTCATAGTTAAAAGAAACCAATAGGATTGGTGGTCCATTTTTCATTGAAGATCTAAAGAAAGGCCGATGCCTGCTTGAAAAGGCGAGGGTACCCAAATATACCTCAAGCTAAAACTTTTCCTACCTATAAGTCCTTTCTCCAAAAGTGATTGTCTATGGACTGAGTCGAGACAATACAACTAATCGGTTCACACGTTGTGTGATCGTCTATGGATACTAGATCGAGACAATACAACAACGAAGTATGTTTACTTGATAAGAGGTTCGGACTTAACCAAACACAATAGGATTACTATCAAGTAAAATAGGAATTAACGTTTGTGTATTTTACTTCTTATTATAATAAAAATAATTATAATTGCGGAAATAGAAAAGTAAAAGACACAACAAGATTTTGTTAACGAGGAAACCGCAAATGCAGAAAAACCCATGGACCTTGTCCAGAATTGAATATTCTCAGGATTAAGCCGCTATACAAAATCAAACCAACTTCGTATAGTTGAGACCAAACAACTAAACATATAGTTCACCTAGTTCCGTCTGTATTCCCACGCCTCCAACTTATGAATAAGTCATGTACTTGGAACAATTCCTTTGGTTCGTATTCCAAATAGTAAAGGAACAACAAATCTGTTTGGTAGCAACTCTTTTCAACCAAGTGATGTGATTTCGACAAAGGCTCTTCTGTTTATCTCAATAAACTCCTTCGTCAGGTTCTTAGATCTATCTTATTCTCAACTACCAAAGGTAATTGTTAAGATTTTGAAATCAATACTTTTAATCACAAAGAATTGTATTGATGCTGATCTACACAACTAATCAATCTAATCAACCACAAGGATAAACCGATTATAGTTGGATCCTCTATACCAAAACAAGTATTGTGCACACCAAAGATTATGAACCCCAAATCAGAAATCTTCAATATCTTCTTTGTCTTTAAATCTTCTTAGATCTTTAATAAACGCCTGCACACAAAAACTTGAATCTCTTGTGGTCAATCACGCACATAATTGAGTCTGTTAACAATGGATTATCACAAGACCTCTTTAGATCTAAAGACAGTCTAAAGATCCGTGTCGAAACTTCGATCTAGTTTGAGTGAATCTTATATCAGAAGAGAAGATTCTGCAATCAAAGTTCAACCACCGTTAGTCAATCAAATCAATCAAAAACACAAGATAAACCTCAATTATCTAGTTTCCCACCAACGGTACTAACAGAGCTTCTCAATCCCAAAGAAGACTTTAAACTGAGCGGCCGTAAAAGATTTCGCCTAATTAGGTTACTCTCCTCTCCGAATAGGCGGCTTCACCAGTAACAACACAACCGAGGAAGTTTGCTGTCACGAAGGATTAGTTTACTAGAAATGCAAACTTCAAGTATTTATAGACAAGGAAGTTTGGACACCAAGGAATTTCCAAAACCGAAAATATTCTCAAGATATGCAATATATTCCAAATTCGGTTTCCATAATTCCTGGAAATGCTGTCCAAAATATTGACAAGAAAATCTCTTTGGAAAATCTTCAACTAGTAAATGCACATTACTAATTCTCATTTTCCTAAAATAAAATTAAAAACCTTAAATAAAAGATTCTTAACTTATTTATGTTTCGATCCTGGGATTTTCTTCCTTTAGCTATTAAGGAATAACTTTGAACAATTAAAGATAAGTGTTATTGCACATGTTCAAAGTATGTCGACATCCTTACTCTGTAAGTCCTCTTTCATACTTACAATCTTGAAACCGATTTGACACACTTCCAAACAAGTTTAGAATTGGTTCATCAGACTTTCAAGAACTATGTGATTGATCAAGAACACTCAATCACCAATCATGGGTTTAACGGTTCTACCAAAACAAGTTTTGGTTCTACCTCTATGTGAGTACTGTGCATAGTCACACTAGCTTTCCAAAATTCTGTTGACTAGGTACTAGGATCGGTTCCCCACATATATATATGGTATCTAACTTGAGTGTGTTGCACATGTCCATAGGATCGGTTCCCCTTTTCCTAAAAACGTGTTGCATAGGTCCATAGGATTGGTTCCCCTTTCTGCTAAAATATGTTGCACCTCATACAAGGATCAATTCCCCTTTGTGATGTGTTGCACCTCTTACTAGGATCGGTTCCCCTTTACCCAGAGTCGGTCTTACACAAAATCACAAACTCGATCATACCATCTCAGGTGATTACTTAAGATCAGTTTCACTAATAAAAGTCATACCAATACAAAAGTCAGGCCCGTGTGAATAGTTTTACCAAGAACACAAACAAGTCAAGAGCGGTCATACTAATCACACATATTGGTTGTTCACAAGATATGCAATGAATAACAATATCAATAACGCCTGGCGATTTCCTTTTCGATTCACAAAACAAGTTTATGAATTTACTTCCTTAAAACACATGTAAAACATTGTTTCCTAGGATGAAATCCTCACCTCATAACCATACATAATCACAATAGCATTTAAACGATTATGTCGATATCTTATCTACAAAGTTTAATGGTTAAGCAATAAACCTCGTATTGTATTCCTTAATACTATGTCTAACTAGAGTGTTCATGCTTCGCAGTTTTGTTTTCAATATGCACGACTTGAAAGATACGTTAGGGAATGAAACAGTTCAAGTCAAATATCACTAACCTCAAGTGGAAGGATGATGTTGTCGTTGTAGCTTCTTACTTCTTCACTTCTTAAAGTCTTCGCTACTTGTAATGTCTCATATCCTAATACTTTCAAGCTAACATATACGAAGTTGACTCTAGTACATAATCAAGCGACTCGAGTTTTGGAACTAAATATGACAACCAATCTTGACATACCAACGCTTGGTTCAACCGAGCAGTGCTCTAACACTGCTTATGTTTAGGAATCATAGTGGTACCGATCCTTACCTATATTGGGAGTCAAGGTGGTACCGATCCTTACCTATGTCGGGAGTCAAGGTAGTACCGCTCTTAATTATATGGGAATCAAAGCTTGGGTTAGCAGTAAATGGTGTCAACTTGTTCACGAATGTGTAAGTACGACAGAGATTCAAATTCTTCTACATGGATCACCATGTAAATACTTCAAGCTAATACGGGGTATTCGTCAGGGCGATCCATCATCACCTTATTTTTTCTTGCTTACAATGGAGGTCCTCACAAGAGCTCTTGCTAAGGCTGAACAAGAGAAAAAAAATACAACGTATCAAAATATATAAAGATGCACCACAAGTGACACATCATTTGTTTGCAGACGACTGCTTGTTGTTTGCTAAGGTTGATATTCATTATACTTGATGTCATTAACAAATCCAGTCCAGCATCAGGTCAGCAAATCAATTTCCAAAAATCAAAACATATACATCCGAGCAGACTCAAGATGAAGAAAATGTCTCTTGAATAAAGATATTTGGGATATTTCTAAACAGAAAGAAAACAACTTCCTTATCAAGTTTGGTTGATAATATAAAAGTGAGATTAACTATGGAATGGAAAATTCATGAATGAAGTTGGCAGGCCTGTAATAATGAAGAGTGTTCTCAACAAAACTACCGTTAAAGAGATGGAAAAAGTTCCACGCAACTTCTGGTTGGGCAAAAAATACGGTAAATGACTCTACCGAATCTATTGGCTTAGTGTTGGTAAAGAAAAAACTAATTATGGAAGGGTTTTCGAGATCTTTCTTGTTTTAATCAAGCTTTATTAGCCAAAACATCTTGGAGATTATTTAACCAGAAAGAACAAATTTGAGCTAATGCTTCGAAACAATGTTACTTCCCAAATACTAATACACTTTATGCAAAGAAGAAGAAGAATTCCACTTGGGCCTGGTAGAGTATTTATGACATCATGGAGTTTGTACGCAATTTCAGTTTATGGGTTTTAGGCGATGGCAGTGAGATTCAAATTTGTAAGGATAGATGGTTACTTGGTAAATTTACTCACCAGTACCTGCAGCCTCAAATGAAGAATCAAACAATTATATTTTGGTGTCAGACTTAATTGACCAAGACACTGAGGCATGGAAAATTCATTTGGTGCAACAATTATTTACTCAAGATGATGCAAAGATTATACTTCAGAATCATATTCCTATAACAAATGAAGATAAGTTGATTTAGACTCTAACAAGAAATTGACAATTATCAGTCAAATCAGCCTATCGGAAGTTAATGGATATTAAGCACAACAGTGTGAATCAGTATGATGAAGCAACTGCTAGATTCTGAAAAACATTATGGAGCTTAAATCTTATGCCTAAAGTAAAGCACTTTCTGTGGATATGTGTTACAAATATGGTACCTTCCAGTGAAAGATTGACAAGAGTAATGAGTTATGGAGGAGAAACTTGTAAAATATGTAATCACGGAGTAGAAACAACTAAAACATATTCTTATGGAGCGCATTTTCTTGATATTAGTATGGCTGGCAGTACCAGGAGCAAGCCAAAGTATACATAGAAATGGATACAATATAGTAGAGTGGATAAAAAGTTGGTTTACTGATACAATTACTACATTGGATGATGACTGGATAGTGAAAATGGAAAACACGGCTTGGGATATATGGAAAGCTCAACGCAGTTGTGTATTTCAAGATATACGACCAAACCCAGTTGGAGTTATAAGGTGTATTCAGATGTTAAATGATAATACATGAAAGACAATGAAGCTGAAAAGAAATAATGCAGTGTCTATCGATCCATAAAACTTGGGAAACATGACCCATTGGAAACCGCCAGAAACCCTTGTTTTCTCCTTTTGTTATGATGCATCATATAAGGAACATAACAATGTACATCATACTGGCATAAAACTAATTATTCCAGATTTTGCAGGTACATATGAACAAGGGAAATGTATCTATGCAAACAGATACATAAGCTCGGAGCAGGCTGAATGTTGTGGACTGATGTTGGCTATGGAATATCCAGAGGAGACTGGTATACCTTATGCGTGTTTTGAACTAGATGCAATAGCTAATCCAATTAACGGACATCACCAAATAGCTTGGGAAAATCAGTCTTTGATTTTGGATAAAATTATGTTGAGCAATAACCCTTTATGGTATTGCAAATCTAATAAGCCAGCAGACAAATTGGCTAGGCATGTTAGGATATTTAAAGTATCGAGAGTTTGGTCTTCACATCCACTAAGTTTTGCTGCAAATGCAATTCCGGAGGATAATACAAGTGTAACTCATTTTCACCAATAATAAATTTTATTTTTACTACAAAAAAGAAAAAAAAATTTAACTACACGTGGCATTGTCTAGGTGGCTGCTACAAAGAGATTGTAGTGTTTTAAAATGAACCATATGAGTTTCAGATCTATATTCTGAAGTTTTATTAAAACATGAGTTCATATTTTATTTTATTTTATTGGAATTTTAAAATACATGTAATTTTTAATTCTTTTTATTGGAAACATAAAATATTTTGGTAGATATTTTGTGAAAATACGGATTCATATTATTTAAAATACTCCACAAACCGAAAGCACGACCAAATCCAAAAGCCCACGGCCGCAAAGGCGCGCAGTTGAAATACTGGTAAAAAAAAAATCAACCAACTTGTACATTGTACTCATCCATATAATCTTGAGACATGGTCTAGATATAAAATCTTATAAAATACTACACTATCACTTTTTCATTTTAGCCTAAAAATAGGCCAAATTGAAAAAGTGATATCTCTTTTTTCGGAAATGAGGGAGTATTTTTTTTTAATGGGTAAAGTCTACTTTAATGATATAGCTAGAGGACTCTTTATGGATATTTCTTAAGTTTTCTTTTTGAGATTTGGGCATCCTAAAATTCTCATGTATTATGAAATTTGTCAAATTGAGTGATCAAATTTTTGGTAGAGATTAAATAGGGACAATGAGTCAATAACATTAACAAACATTGTTCACTTTTCATTGACTCACTAATTTTTTTTTAATGCGACTTATACAGTTCATAATTTTGAACATCAAACTCCTAAATTTAAAATATGTTAATCAAATTTTGGTTCAATGCCGCTAGAATTGGATGGACGGCTAAAGAGTGTGCGATGGCTAACCAAATGAGCTTGTGAAGGCTCAACAGAAAGCTAAGGAGGCTATAACACTATATGAACAACTGCATGAAACTTTATACTACAAGTGCCTTTATGCTGGAGTATATAATGAAAATTAGCATTGTTAGAAGATGTAATGTCGTTAAACAATCTTCTCTGGTTTTCAATTCATCTCAAAATTATTCTTCTTGCAGACACATGACAGATCTTGACTATTTAAACCACCTGAAACCGACAACTCATACAGCAGGTGACCAACCTAAACATTAACTGTCAGGTGACAGTTATCACACACAAACTACACACATGACTTTAAAATGCACACACACATTTCACACGGATTTGCATCTGTAACCTAACACCACCACCACCCCACCCGGCAAGATCAGAGTCTATGCAGGAGCAGAGACACTGAGCTTGAGCCTAAGTGCAGATAAGCGAGTACTGGATAAACCTTTGGTGAAGATATCAACTAGCTGATCCTGAGTTGATAGAAAGCGCACAACCAAAGCCTTTGAAGCAACTAATTCCCTGACAAAATGAAATGCCATCTCAGTGTGTTTCATTCTGTTATGAAAGATTGGATTTTCTGTTAAATAAGTAGCTCCCATATTATCACACCATAACACGGGCACCCTTGGAAATGAGAAATGCAGTTCACTGAGAAGAGATTGAACCCAAACTAATTCTGAGGTGGCATCTGCCAAGGCACGATATTCAGCCTCAGTGCCTGATCTGGAAACAGTCTTCTGTTTTCTAGAACACCAGGATATGAGATCGGGACCAAGAAAAATTGCCAAACCACTAGTGGACGTCCTGTCAGTGATGTTTCTTGCCCAATCAGCATCAGAGTGGGCTTGTAACTGAAGAGAGATAGACCTTTTAAACTGCAATCCATAGAAGAAAGTACCAACCAAGTATCTTAAAATCCTCTTAACAGCTGACCAATCTGCAGTAGAAGGATGTTGCATCTTCTGACATGCTTTGTTAACTGCAAAAGCAATGTCAGGTCTGGTGATGGTGGCATACTGAAGAGTACCAATTGTTCTTCTATAAATAAATGGGATCCTCAAAAGGTGTGGAGTCAACAACATTAGTAGAATGAAAAGGAGTTGCAAAGCTCTTAGCAGTAGTCATTTTGGTTTTAGTCAGCAGATTAGTTATATACTGCTCTTGAGATAATAACACACCTGCAGAATTCCTTGTAGCTTGAATGCCTAGGGAAAAATGCAACTCACCCAAATCTTTGATTGCAAATTCCCTGCTCCAAGCAGTAATTAAAGATTTTACAGCAGCTGGAGAACTTCCTGTGACCAAAATGTCATCAACATATATTAAAATGTAAAGAACTGAAGTAGATGTCACTCTAAAGAATAGAGAGTATCAGTTTTAGAAGAAGAAAATCCATTTTTGCTGAGAAATTGACTCAATCTTTCAAACCAAGCCCTTGGAGCTTGTTTCAAGCCATATAAAGATCTTTTGAGTTGGCACACATGACTAGGAAGTAGATTATCAGTATATCCTGGTGGCTGCACCATGTAAACATCCTCATTCAAATAACCATACAAGAAAGCATTTTTGACATACAGTTGTCTAATCTGCCAGTATTTGTGTAGAGAGATAGAAAGAATAATTCTAACAGTTGTTGGCTTAACTACAGGATTGAAGATGTCCTGATAATCAATTCCTTCCACCAAATTATAGCCTTTGGCCACCAGTCTATCCTTATACCTTTCAATGGAACCATTAGCTCTTCTTTTTATCCTAAAAATCCATTTACGGCCTATGACTTTTTGTCCTCCAACAACAACAACCAATTTCCAAGACCCATTTTGTAACAAGCCATTGATTTTTGCATCCATGGCATCCCTCCAAATAGGATCTTTGCAAGCTTCAGTGTAACATGTAGGAACATTTATATCTTCACAGACTGATTGAACTTCTGAAGCATAAATCCTTGGTTTTGGCCTGGTAATACCCATTTTGCCTCTTGTGTTCATTGGATGTGCATTGGTGACTACAGGAATAGTAGTTGGAGTGGCTGAAGAAGTATCAGATGCAGAAGGAGGAACAATTAAAAGTGTTAGTGTCACATCTACCTCATTAGAAATAGCAGGTAAGCTTGGAGGAGATGATAATTCAGATGCAGGTAGAGTTGATGATGTGACAGACATAGTGGGCAAGGCAGCACCAATTGGCTCATAAGTGAAGAAAGATGCATAAGGAACTTGCCTTTATCAAACCTAACATCTCTAGATATTATAATCTTGTTGGTATTAGTATTTAAACACCTATACCCTTTGTGCATATGATTGTAGCCTAAAAAGATACACTGCACATATCTAGGTTCCAATTTGTGATGATTAAAATTTCTCACACATGGATAACAGGCACAACCAAATGTGTGTAAAAACAAATAATCTGGTTTGAGATGAAATAAGCATTCCAAAGGAGATAATTAGTGTAGGTTAGGTGTTGGCAGTCTGTTAATCAGGAAGTTAGCAGTTTCAAAGGTATATGACCAAAAGGATAAAGGCAAAGAGGCATGATAAAGTAGAGCCAAACCAGTTTCAACTATATGCATATGTTTCCTCTCAGCTGTGCCATTTTGAGCATGAGCATGAGGACAAGAAACTATATGTCATATGCCGCAAGAATCAAGATAAGTAGAAATTGTGTATATTCACCTCCCCAATCAAATGGAATAAATTTAATCTTTCTATTAAGCTGGTTCTCAATAAGATTTTTGAATTTAATGAAAGTTGGAAGTACTTCTGATTTATAAGCAAGAGGATACAACCATGTGAATCTGCTAAAGGAATCAATCACATAATACTTGTATCCATTCACATAACATAATGGTGATACCCAAACATCTGAATAAACTAAATCTAAAGGACCATACACATTATTGGTTGAACCAGTAGGATAAGGAAGAGCATGACTCTTAGCTGACTGACAAGAAGAACAAAGTGTTGAAGTTAAATGAGAATCAATAACCTCATTCACTGAAGAGAGAACATGCTTGAGAGTCTGATATTCTGGATGACCAAGCTTATTATGCCAACTTGCTGATGAAGAAAGTCCAGAAGATAATGCTTGCTTGAGTTAATCAGTGGTGAACTCCATGTGATACAAGCCATCTTTAACAGGACTATGGAGAAGGACTTTGTGGGTTACCAAATCCTTTACAAGATATTTGTAAGAATAAAATTCAAAATAACAATTGTTCTCCTTAGTAAATTGAAGCATAGAGATTAAGTTCTTGGTGATAGAGGGCACATGAAGTACATTAGAAATAGTAAACTTAACAAATTCAGTATGGGTAGAAGAGCCAACATGAGTTATGGTCAAACCAGAGCCATTTCCAACTTTCACTTGATCAGAACCTTGATATTTAGAGTGCAAGTTAAGATTAGATACATCTAAAGTGATGTGATGTGTAGCTCCTGAATCAGGTATCCATCCAGCAGAAGAAGAAGCACCAGAATCGTCATGATAATAAACAACAAATGCTTCAGGTTCAGGGTACCAGTAGTCATCAAAATCATCACCATGAGAATCAATAGAAGTATAGTAAGCTTGCATCATTGAGTTATCACTAGGTGCATATCTGTATCTACATTATGGAGCTAAGTGACCTGGCTTCTTACAAAGATGACATTCAACATAGTGATTGTATCTTGGAGGAGGAAAGAAGTTATTGGAATTTCCTTGACGACTAAACCTAGCACCATTCCTTCCACCTCGAAAACCTCTTATGAATCTTCCGCCATTTTTATTACCTCTAAAACCAGAATTACCAGTTCTTCCAAAATTAGCAGGATGAGAAGAATTGTACCAAGATTGATTTCCATAATAGGATATACCAGATTGGTGTGGATAATCATTGTACGTATGAGTATTGTGTTGAATAGGATATACCAAATTGGTGTGGATAATCATTGTGTATGAGTATTGTGTGAATAAGTATGTGAACTTGGATATTGGGGATCAAACTAATGTTAACTTGGAGAGGACTTTGTTGTTGTGTCACATTAGCAGAAGCAACATTAAGATCAAGTTTAGATTCAGCATTAACTCTAGCTTCTTCAGACAACAATAAGCCTAAAAGTTCTGAGGAGGTAATAAGATTTCATTCTCGAGTTGTTGAGTGCATATTGAAGTTTTAAAGGCATTGAACTCAGAAGGCAAACCTTGAAGAATATGAATTACTAAATCTTCATCAGACACTGTGATGTGAAATTGAACGCGTCTTATTGAAATGAACTAACATCGAGTCTGAACTTTTCTTTAAACCAATCAAATCATTTTTAAGTTATAAAAGACGAGATTTAGTAGTAGAATTATAGTTTTGCTCTAATCGATTCCAGATCTCATGAGAAAAAGTACAACCAATTACTTGAGAATGAATTTCCTCAGTGCAAGCAGGAAATAACCAAGATAAAAGAGCAGAGTCTTGATTTACCCAATAAGTGTATGCTGGATTTGAAACAAACTCATTATCAGGATCAGAATCAAAATCAATGAAGTCAGGAGCATTGACAATAGCAGCACCAGCAGTGGATGTTCGTAGGAGATACTTCACATGACAGTGAAAAGAGCCATATACAAATCGAAGTAGATTATAACTTTGTAGTAAAGGAGCAATTTGAGATTTCCAGAGAGGATAATTAGTTGCAGATAACTTTGATGGAGGTTTGAATGTTAATGGGATGTATTTATCGGAATTAGCCATTGAAGATTGAAGATGAGATTTGAAAATTTGATTGGATTTTAGGATTTTGAGAATGTGTTTGATACCAAAGATCACTATAAATCTATAAATTCTCAATGATCTACATCACTATAAATCTATAAATTCTCCACGAACCTGTATGCCAAAGATCTAAATTACCTAGAAAATTCTATGAGCCAAAAAGATTTGGATATGCCAAGAGCACAACCAAATCATCAAGTCCCATGTGCCGAAGGCGCCCGAGAGGTTGATCCCAGGCTGAAGGCCTGGGTGATGCCCTAGTTCCAATATAGAGGTTCTACTGTACTACATTTTCTTCTCCTCCTCTCTAGTCTAAGTTCGTTCAACTGGAAGCATTGCCCTCACCAAAACATGCTGTCCAACACAGACCATTCCCCCTTCTCTGATTATGTTTTTAAAAAAGAGATATGCTGTCTAGATTTAGATCAGAATTTAGAAGCAAAACGTACACATACCTGTACTGTTGTACCTACTATTACTATTGCTACTAATAATAATGGTGTTAAGAAATTTCAGTAAAACTTACTTCTGAATGGTTCAAAATTCACACACAAAGATTGGTGTTCCCCCACATAAACAACTAAGAGAAACGAATCTATTCTGCTACACAAATAAAACTTTATTGTCCACCATCAGTTTCACTCAACAGGTCCAGTCTACAGCTTCATCGCTTCTTTTGCAGTTCAGGATCACTGGATCATCATAGTGAAATTAAAACCAGATTCCTTGCACCAAAAAAAATGAATAGATAACAACGATTTTTCTTTGACAAGAATCAATCAATACCTTCGAATGTGGTCAAGGATTAGAAGCCTAGGTCCAGGAGGGATTCTCACATCTCTAAGAGCACTGCAACAAATTAAGACAAGTGAAGAAAGTTGTCATTATATTTCGCTTATGCTAGGAACACGTGCACAAAGGAAAACGAAAACGTTATCTAAGTTCACTCAATAATACTTGCCTATCTGTAAGCAAAGGAATAGTACTGTCTGTTAACAAGCCTTTCTTGAAGTTCTTCTCGTAATTCTGGAGGCCAAGATTTGACAACATGCCTCTAGTTCTGGTATAAAATGTATCCTCTACAGGTGGCTGAGAAAACTTTTGTCCTAGCTGCATAGTCACAAAACAAAACATTACACAGATACTCAACTTTTGCACACTAAACTGTGGTTGGTACATGCTAAGAAGAATTCGGTATCACCATGATTAGCAAAGGAAGAATTCCATTCTACATCAGTGACATGTTTACTCTTTAAGATGCTAGAAAATGAACATCGATACGAACTCTAGTACACTAACAGCAGAACAGAAAAGAAGACCTTTAGCAGTTTCTGAGTTTCCCAAATCTCACCAACTCAAACAAAATGCTGATATCATACCTTGGCTAGTTAGCATTCAATCAGCACCATCGCATGCCAAAGATCATAATATAAAAATTCTAAAGGCAAACTTAATTATACCACTTAAAACGTTAACCATCAGTGTATTCAACCATAGAGACAATACAGTGGTTACGTAATCTAGTTGCTTAGGAAGTCCAGCATGAGAAAACTATAACAATGTCCTGTTTATAAGGATGTGTTGGACAAACTGAACTAAGACAGCCCTCAAAAAAAAAAAAAAAAAAAGTAGTAACGTTTTACGGGGAAGAAGACTTCTAAACTCATAGCCAGTACCACGACCTACTCCTAAAGATATTTTAGAACAGCTCCAATACATTAGAAGGTTTGTGACACCCGCACAAAAGACACATAGCATATTCAATATCTGCACAATGTGCAGCAACATTATTCATATTTTGAACGTGTCAGTTCTCTAAATCTTTAGCTCACATTTCACATAACAAGAAAATAAGGTATCTGAGGGACTAATTTATGTTGTAACCATTATGTTAAATAGATAATAATTGTAATCAAAACCTTAGCGTAACTGAAAACATGTTTGTCTTTAATAAACTAACAGCAGAGCTTAATAACCGAAGAAGACTATCACTAGTTTCTTAATTTCCCCAATGTGAACAATTCAACCAAAATGCTGATATCAATGACTTAGCTTATTAGTATATTATTAGCAATATGACAAGATCATGCTACGAAATTGAAACAGAATAAACAGTCATATCTCTGAACTATCTATATATGCTCAACCGGAGAGTCAAGACAATGGGTTATGCATGACCTATACTATTTAATAGACTTGAAGCATCCTGTTTTACAGATATCAATCATAAAGATTATCACCTAGTGACTTTTTCAGAAATGAGACAGCATGAAAATATGATCATCTCTGACACAAGGTACGTATTCTGCCTCAGATAAGCATTGCTTATAATGAAAGGAGTAAACATCCAGAGTTCAGACTGTAGCTTGGTACAAAAAATATAACTAAACTCCTTCCCACGTTTGCTCACCTGGAAAAGACCACCTTGGACAAGGGCAAAGAATACCCCCGATGTGACTGCATTGGTTGCCATATTAGGACCTCCCATGCCACTGACCAATGAAAACATGGCTCCGGAACCAAAAGCTGCCACCATGCTGCAAAACGAATCCTTTCATTCAATTAAGTGTTTCAAGATGATGACCCACATTTATATTTTCTCAAGAAGAAGAATAACTAAACTTAGTTTAACTGCCAAACACTATCAAACCATGGACCCCCAATGACTTTTAACAGCGAACACCATCCAGTTACCAATAACTTGGTATAACATTGTGCAACACAGAAATCCTTTTACATGGATTCACTGTGTCTATTCATATATTGGATGTCTACATGAATCACTTGCAAAACTTCAATGCTATCTTCTTTTAAATACCTGTGAGACTTCTCAATCTGGTCAAATCACAGTCCACCTAAATTCCAATATGTAATCATACTCTATACAAAAAACATTTGTTGCAGTCCACCTAAATTCCAATATATAATCATACTCCAACAAAAACATTTGTTTTCCTAGTTTTTAATCAGTCGAAAATTTGGTTAATAGGTTGTTTACCTAGTCTGAACATCCTCTTTGCCTCTAATTCTTTTCATAACACAAGATATACCAGCGTTAACGCCTGTCATCACAGCAAAATTACGGGCTTGTACCAATGGACCACCGCTAAGAGCCTGAGAAAATCAAACAAACATAATCAATCAGTCAAGCAAACTTTCCCCGGAAAAAGAAAAGAGAGGATCAAAAATTTGATTTTGACAAAGAAACCTGAGCCTGTTGGAAAGAAGCCATAGCTTGAGAACCAGCACCAGCAGGAGGTGTTGGAAGTACAGAAGAAGCATCATTAGTAAGTGTACCCATGAATCCACCAATAGCAGCACCTTGAATAGAACTCGTGATAGTAACAACAGCAGCTTCAACTGGTAATGATTGTTTGGTTAACCAACCACGGAATCCAACTTCTAACTCTTTGTATTTCGTTTGAAGCACAGTTATTGGATTATTATTGGGTGGCATCAACACCATCGTTCCTCCTTCTTGTTTTCTTCCCTCCATCATCAACTAACAAAAATCAATCTCTTTCTCCTCCTTTCTTCCTTTTTTGCTGCCCTAGCTAGGTGCAGAGAGACTAGATAGAAGAAGAAGGGGGATTGGGGTTGGACTTGAATGGATAACTCTAGTATATAAAGGAGGACTAAGGGTACATTGGAAAAATGGGTTCAGGTGTGTTTTATAAATTTTGAGTAGAATGGAAGGATGTAATAGAAAATTGTTATATTTTTAGGACAGAAAATCTTTTCTTTGATCATTTTTTATTAATCATCTTCCAGAGAGGAGGGGTGAGAGATGCAACATAGAAGTGAATGGGGGAAGGAAGGAGGAGTAGTTGAAGTAGAAGAATCAATCATATCTGCATCTGATCAGAGGACTCTGTATTTGGTAATAAACCCTAACTTTTTTTTTTTTTTTTTAGTTTCATTAATTTATCTTCATTTTGCTTATGATTCTTCTTCTTTTTCTCCTTGTTTGAGGTTAATATCTTCATTGTGCAAACGGCTCGATTTCTGAATAGGTTCTCATTTCTGTGTGAAGATAAACTATCAACCGTTCATAGGTATTTCTAGTTTCACTACTCTTAAAATGTGTTTGATTTGATGACCAAAACACTTTTTTTTGTGTGTTGAATTGTGTTGATGGGATTTATGAAGGAGGATATTGCGGTTGGATGCCTCTCTTACGCTTCTTGAGACACAGTTGAGGAGCATTGGTGAAGAAGAAGAATAAAAAGAAACTTCTGCCCGGTGATTATTACTAGCTATACATTTCTGTTTAATTTACTATTGCTTGTTATTGGGTTGTACATTAGATGATGTCCTTATGTTTGATGCACTCTATAGCTGCATTCATTAGGAATCTATTCTAGAGACTAAGGAATGCAACTTTTTAGGACAATTGGTCTACTAGGGTTTTGCCCACTTGATTTCTAATTCTACAACAAATTGAACTTTACTTATCACCTTAGTTAGTCAAACAAGTAAATACTTGGACTAAAAATTGATGTAGCTGCCTTTAAAACCAAAGAAACATTCTAGCTAGCCATATTTACCTCCTTATGTATGCCACTTCATGAGGTGTTTGTCAGAGACATTCTTCAACCATGAATCTTCTCTAGCTTCTTCAACTTCCTATTTGTCATCGTATGTCCAGTCTGAATGTCCCTTCGTATCCATATGCTTTTCACAGAATTGTTTGAAGTGAACCTATTAAATTATTATTGTTAGGTATAATACATGTTTGAGTATGAACCTGGAAAAGGGATACGAGATAAGTGTTTTATTATATGGTTGTAGAGACTTTTGGTCCAGGTTCTAAACTTTTAAAAAAAAGAGCTTAAACACATCTTGGAGCTACCCTATGATATTGTTGATGAAGCGATGGATGAGAAAAGTAATAAAATTTTCAGAGATTTACTTTGAAGGCATTATGGTTATTCTTAAGAGCTGTTTGTGTATTTTTAGCATCATCGCATTCACTTTACTCATTTTGGTATAACTTTAAAACACATCTTATCAGTCATGACTCCTGCATTTCCAATCCTAATAGCTAGATTGATATGCAGTTGCACTCCATTTTATGTGTTACTCACTCACATGAGAGCTGTAGATTGTCAGCTTGACCCGATAACCTTCAGTAGTACATCTGCAGCACGTGGTATCAATCTTGTGTACTCCAAATCTACATCCCTTTTACTTTTATTTGGTCTATGCTTATTTGGTTGGCTTTTTATTTCATATACAGTATGTATGCCTTCATTCATTTATTTATGCCATATACAACCCATATTGGCAATCAGGTGACATTTCGTGCATTTATAGGATTGGCACCTGAACAAAACAGTCCACAACTGTGCGATGGCTTGGCATCTCTCATTTATAGGATTGGCACCTGAAGAAAACAGTTCACAACTGTGCGATGGCTTGGCATCTCTCAAGTGAGCTACTTACGTATGGATGATTATGACATTTGAATTTGTCTCAGAAACCATGTAATGTTGTAGATGTGTAGTGTGTGGTGATCACAAATGTTTATACTGATCAGAACTTCAGGCTGTAACTTTTTCTGTTGTAGATTTTGGGTAATTTATATATGTGTCAAAAAAGAGGTAATTTGGTGAGAATCACCTTATCAATAGATAGACTGTCTCTCTCAGAATCTCTTTGAGTTTATTAGATCTTTAGAGCTAACAGGTGATGTCAAGAGAGTAGCATACCAAATTTTTAACCGGTGGCGCGTATTGCTACTGTTTGTCATATTGTCCAAATCTATTTGTAGAATGAAGGGCTGACTTAAGTAGGTTGTATGTTCAAGCCAGACGATTACAACGGGTTGCTGGAAAGGAAAGGCCTCTTCCCGTGTTTCATTCGTTGAGAGGAGAGACAGTTGGCATCTCCCCAGAAACCTAGTTAAATTCGACGAATTATTCGCGAACGTATCCGAACTGACCGAATCCGAATCATACGACTCCAGGAACCTAGTTAGTAATTCAACGAATTACTCGCGAACGTATCTGAACTGACCGAATCCGAATCATACGGCAACATAAGATGGGAGTCGAGAACTCGGGACGTCCGGCTCCTTGCACTACCTCTAACCACTAGACCAACTGCTCGTAGCTGATATAATTAGATGATATTTAACATATATTACTTTTCTATCACAAACTATCGAACCCCACCCTAAAATTCTAAATTTTTAATATTTAATAATAATGGCGAATTTTGAATACCGAACTCACATTCCTAAAACGAATTATACATGTACGTATCTGTTCCGAATTATTCCCCGAACAACGAACCATTGGCCGACTTTTTGACCGAATCTGTATAATTCTCGTACGTATGTCGTCCCGAACTACTCTTTGTACCCCGAATTGCTAACTAGGCGCAGGAATTACTAGTTACCGCTAGTTTTATGACCTAGTCATTGACTGGTCCACCCACTTGTAGTGGTTTATCCGGTGGTCTTTTTTTTTAGACAAATGGTTTGCGCTACATGAAAACATGGTTTGCACTTAAACAAACTAACCCCATCCGAATATTATGCTAAGGGATGTCTCAGCTGAAAAGCCAAATGCCCTTGAATTGTTCATATTACGCTTATACCCTTTACCCTAAAATAGGTATATTAGCTTTGAATAACATTTACAGCATCCCCAACACCTCAAAACTTTCCACCGTCGGAAGGTTTTTTGAACTTTTCTTCAAGTTCGAAGAAGTTTGTCGATCGAAGATAACTCGAACCATCCTTCTATTTCTTATTAAAACCATGGAAAAAACGAACCAGATTGATAGTCGAAGTACTACTTCATCCTGGTTTTGTAGTCGATCCTAAAAAGGTTGGGAGAAACACCATTTTTGGCAAGTAGATAAAGGGTACGAAATCCCAGGTGATTTTTCATCGTCTTTTTAATTTCTATCTTGAGTTGAATAATTTTGTAAAATTTCTTTGGAATTTGGTTAATGGTGGCCATGGATAGTTGTAGGTTGTTCGACCATTTATTAAACAACAATATCGAACATGAAGCTCGTATATTTAAAAAGAATAAAATTCCAATGCTTAGTTCGGCCACTTAGGTTGATATCATGACCGACCCCCTTAATTTGACTGGTCAACAAAAGTAAAAAATGTCAGGATTTAGAAGTTGTGCATCCCAACTCCCAAGTCGTTGATTCATTCGAAATGTTTGACAGAAATTGTCTTCATTGATTCAAGGCACTGGTCGTGCCTATGTTTCGGTAGTGATTTGTTCTATAACGATCGAATATATCCGTTTAATATAAAATAAAAAAAGAAGGGATATGAGGTTTCTGTTATGTATTTTATGTGCCTTCAACTTGAAAGTACCGTAATCCGAGGAGACCAAATCGTTTCGATTCCCTAAATTTCCCACTCGCATAGTGGTAACTAATTAACTGCCACTCCCTCAATTTGAATCATTGTCTTTTTATGTCAGTTATGTCGATTTGTGACGTTACCCATTACCTTTAAGTGGTAAATTAACAAAAACCAAACATTTGATTCTAGTTACAGAATGAAGGAGCAGGGGATTACAACCAAAGTGATTGGTGCTAAAACTACAAATCCAAATGAAGAAATTGTTTCAAATAAGAAAGCAATTGTTTTCATGGAATCAATTTCACAACATTCCGATTCACCCAATGACGTAGAACCTTCACGTCTTAATGTTGGTAGAACATAAATTGTTATGGAGGAACAACAGTCAGATAATTTCGATGACCAAGTTGATGAGGAAGACATTGAGGAACCACATTCAATCGAAGGTGACGAAGAAATGTCCGAAAAGAAGAAAAAGACTAAGAAAAACACCGTTAACCAATTGATGCCACTTGAAGAGGTCGGTGATGGGCTACCTAAGGATAATGGTGAAGTCCTATTTGGATACGCAATCCACATCCCTGCCACCCTTGTAGGTCACAGGCATTGTAATTTATTGATAGATTAAATCGATTAATATTTATCTATGAAGGTAATTTCTTGACACAAAATGTTCAATTAACAACATTCGGCCATGAATAAGTCTACTGAGTACGAACAACTGCCTCGAAAAAAATAAAAACTGTCAGATTTTACATTTATCCCCTCGTACCAAACAAAATAGTTTCGGCCTAGTTCTTATTTAATGAACCGAACAGAAAAAAAATCTTTTGTTGTTAGTTGTGTTCTTCCGCTTCTCTTTGTGTTCTTTGGGGAAAATAACATGATCGAACTTATTTTTATGACTCACCCGATTGTGTTGTTTTATTTCATAATAGATGATAGTCGGAACTTATTGACCTACTAACAACGTTTTATACGAAGTAACTTCACCTTAATCTCATCTTACCGTTGTTGGTTTGAGTGCCCTAAGACTTTCCAAAAATTTGGGTTATTTCAAGCAAACAAGAATGGACAAAATCTGGTCTTCATATCGGGTATGATATTGTAGCGCAAATGGTTAGTATAGCGCAAATGGTACGGGGTAGTGAGGGATAAAATTGGAAATAGAAGATATATGGTTAAGGGACACATTCGAGGACTATGGAAACATCCTCTTTTTGTCGCCTACTGAATTTGCGCTACACGAAATTTTGTAACGCAAAACATTTGTCTTTTAAATGTTTTTTGAGATGAAAACATAATCCTAGGTCCATACATGTGTGGGCCTTATAAAACATATTTTTACATGCCCAAAATACCTTCATAGTTAGAATAATACTCTTAAACTTGCAGAAGAGAGAGAAGCTGAAAGCATATCTAGCAAACAAAAACAAAATCTCTCTTACTCTTCTTGTTTTGAAAACTAGGTTTTGGACTTCAAATTTGGAAGAGATCGAGATTAAGATTTTGATTTCTTTGATTTTGATTGTTGATTTATATGTTAAGAATTAGGTTTTTAATTAGAAGAAGAAAATATGGTGGAAAAAAGGGAAATATGACGAACAAAAGTTTGAAAGTGATGGTGAAGATAAGGAGAAGAATATTCGAGAATGGATCGGGATCACCAAAGAAGAAGACAATATGGATTCATGGATTTTTGCTGAAACTTTGGAAACGAATTCATAGATCCATGAAAGTTAGGCCTGTTATGGGTTTTTGTTTGAGTAAATATTTTTATTCAAGTTATTCAATTGATTGATTCATTTTTAAAATCATGTTTTTGTTTGAGATTTTGTATGATCCAACAATATATTTTTTTGTACTAAAGATAATAAGAATTGTTGTATGATCCTGCAGTACATATTTGTTTGTAGCAAAGATAAATTATTTCGATATTATTTCTTTTTGTCAATCATGTTTTATTCTGATATTTTGTATGATTTAACAGTACATATTTTTTTTGTACTTAAAACATACTGCGTGTTTATTCGGATGGGCATTCAAGCATAAACTATGTTTTTCCAGTACATATCAATATCTACTATTAGATCATGGTATCAAAAACATATTGCATGTTCTATTGAGATGGAAACATATTAATATCTACTGTTGGATCATAGGATTTTTTTGGGGATAGGTACGTACGTACCAATATCTATTGTTGGATCATAGGTTTTCACTCAGTTTATTTCAATATATATTGTTAGATCATAGTATCTATAACATACTACATGAGTACATATCAATATCTACTGTTGGATTACAAGTTTTCACTCAGTACATATCAATATCTACTGTTGGATTACAAGTTTTCACTCAGTACATGTACTGTTGATTTATACCTTTGCTACTATTTTTTGGCGGATGTGACTCTAGATTTCTTCTTCAACTGCTCAAATTACAACATGTAATCATTTATTGTGTGTATTGATGATTTTATATAAATTTTCTTCACTGTAAATCTAGGTTTTGATAATTTTGTATGATCTAACTCGGTAATATCATCAACAAATGGTGATTTTATTATTTGTTTGTGTCGGTGACTGCACCGAAGAAGAAAGCGGAAGGAAGAAAAACAGAGCGAGAGGAGGAAGAAGAAAGATGAAGAGAGAAAGAAAGAATGAAAAGAGGGGGCACATGTTTGGATGATGGGTAGGTAGGTCATTTCCACGTTTTAAATGGTTTTTGGACCTCCATTAAATATTTTCTCCAAATGGACCTTGGATTAAATTTTTATTTGAGCTTTGGACCAAATTTCCCAAATTTTTAGAACCTTGGGTAAAAGCATACAAATCACTTCGAAGGTATATACTGAGTGATGACCCTTGAAAACGTGGGGGTACCAAAATACACCACCAACTTTTTCTTAGGCAACCTATATAGACAAAACCTAAATACAATTCCGAGAGTTCAACTTAATGAATCTCAATCGATGAATAATATTCAGAGTTAAATCACTTTATCTCACAATCAGAAAGTTGACAGAACCAAATTTGTGAACCTGATTTACGTGTGAGAGTTCTTGGACGATCTCAAAAATTAATATCCAAGAATCAATCAAGCCATATCCAACAAACAAGGATGGATGTATCTGCTTTGATTGATTTACGTACAACCTGTGATATTTCAATTATAAAGATAAATAATATAATGCGAAAAAAAAATAACACAGACACCAGAAATTTTGTTATCGAGGAAACCGCAAGTGCAGAAAAACCTCGGGACCTAGTCCATATTTGGACACCAAATGTATTAAACCGCTACAGACACTAGCCTACTACCAATTAATTAACTTTGGAATGGAATGTAGTTGAGACCGAATTAAACCCTCACAAAGAATTCATGATTCTGATCGCGTTTCCTTACGCCTCTTGAATCCCAGCAGGACTCTGCACAAATGATTCCCTTAGCTGATGTCATTTACATCCTAATATTTGCTTTAACTCAATTGAAGACTTTAAACCAATCGGCCTCCCACAAATAAGCCTATATATGTGATTTCCTTTTTGATCGTAAATCAAGGTGAGACTGGAAATCGATAGCAATAGACAAAGTATAGATAACCTCAAAACCTGGACTTATGCTTCCCGAAGAGCAGCATAGATTATTATTCACCTCACAAGTATTAAACTTGTGGAATTACAAAGTCTGAGATAAAGAGAACTTTGTGATTTCTATCTATCTTTTTCAAGTGAGCAGCTCAACAATTAATAAGCACATAAATGCTACATTTTATACTCATATTTATATTAGCTAGAACTCGATATTTCGGCTAATGACATTATTTTAGTGCTTTTGTAGAAAGTACAAGCGAATCCAGCTACCAAAAAGAAAACGGCATAAATATGAGTTAAATTGGCATTTGAAGTGGAGATCACCATAATCTACTCTCTGCATCGAAGGGGTCAGTGGCTTATTTGGGCTTTCTGCTTAGCACCACTAAAGGGGCCAAAGATGAAATGGTGAAACCGAGTCGAAGAATTGATTCTCTTTGATAAATCACGTGAAGGTGTTGATGGGGTCAAATATAGTTGGGAGACTGATCGGTTGTCATCCGAGCAAAAATAATTTCACTTTCTCACTCTACTAAATTTAAATGAAGTACGTGATAAGAAAGAGTTCGTTCCCACAGAGAGGCTTTTGCTGTTATAGAATTTCAGTTTCTTAGTAACCAATGGGGGATTTTTGTTTTATCTAAGCAATAAAAGTAATTGAAAGCAATAAAATAATTTGAATAATCAATAAGGAGAAGATATTGGTCACATGATAGTATCATTCACAAACATGTATTTTCATCAGTGATTAGAATTGATAATTTAATCTCTCATTTACTAAAAGTCCTAGGATACCTTGATCGCAAGTATATCCCGCTAATTCCCTGATTTCATCACAACCACATTAAAAGATGCATATGTGAATTCTTCATAGAAAGCAACCTAAAGTGTAAAAGCACAATTAAGTTTAACTCCCTCAAAGCACTAAGTTCTATGGAATAAGACTAATCAAGGCAATCAAACGTGTAAAAGCACTAATTCAATTTAACCAAGGTTATGATTCATATGCAATTATAAAGATGTATCACTACAAATAATAACCACACTATGCTAAATAGAATCAGGGATAAACAACTATTTCGTATTGAAAACCCCAATCTAGCAATAGAGATGAATGTAAATCGGATTGATTCCGGACTCAACCAAACAAACAATCAAATCATATGACAATATTAATAATGAATCATAAACAATAAAGTATTGAGACAAAACTAATTCATAGATTTAAATAACATGTTGATAAATCAACTTTATCCCATAACCAATAATATGTGTTTAGCTACTCATAGCTTTTGAGTTCATCATCATAATATTCAATAATAAAATAATGAAGAAGATGAAAAACAAACGAGAAGCAAACCCTAGTTGCCGCTCTCCAAAAACTCCAAGTAGAAAAATACGTGATCCCCAAAGTTGTAGAAAACTTTCTCCTTTTATTAGCTTTTCATCTTTCCAAAACTAGGTCTTCAAAGTCCAATGAAAAGATGTCCACCAAGCCCATATGTGAGGAATACCCATGTGAAAATATGTCCCAAAAATAGTCACCGGAAAAATGGTATTATGACCGGAAATTGGCCGGAGGAGTCACCGGAAAATAGCTCAGGTGACCGGCAAAGTTAAACCGGTCACCAGTCAACTGGGTCAAGGTCTAGTTGGCCGAGTTAACTCAGAGTCAGACCGAGTCAGGGTGTGAGTCAGTCACTGACTTGGCTGATTGAGCTGACTTGTCTTGGCATAAGCCATTTGCACAGGCCATGTCTAATGATGCGCCATATTGACCCTGCACAACCACATCTCCCAATGGCAACAATAATGCATTATGTAGCTTAACTGCAACACTGCAGCTCTTGCAACACCCTTCAGCTCTTCCTCATACCACTATCATCACTTCCACAATCTGCAAACTCTACTTGATGCCATGTTATTCGCCAATGCTACGACTTCAACATGCCTTCCTTACCAGCTCCATCTCTGCCACATTGCAACCATCAATTCACAACATAACTGCAATCCCCAAATCTGCATTTGCATCACTTGCACAATCCTGTAATGCTCTTGCAATTCCAGCTGCAACTTCATTCCTTGGCCTCAGTGTTGTAGCTTCCATCCTGCAATTGCACAACAGCAACAGCTCCATCATCACAACTTTAACTCGATGCAGACCTCATAAACATCACCATGGACATGATCAGAATCGCACTGCCCTTCACCTGGACTCCATCATACATTCTCCCATCTCAGGCCAACCAACACCTGCAATATCATCTCTGATGCACACTATAAGTCACAGGCTTATCACCTGCAATGCCATTTAGAATCCATGACTAACACCATCAGTTCCATTTCTCCCAGCACCTGTAGCTTCATTACAAGCTCATGCCATTTCATTCGAGCCATTTATGCACAGTTAAAGCCATCTGCAACTCCATTTTCTACAACTTTATAACCAGCTGTTCACTCTAATCATCCAACACCTGAGTCACCTGCAATACCTGCATCTTCAGTTCAATTCCATTCTTTCATCATCTCCCTGCCTGGACTGCAACTCAACCTATGGCAGCAACAACACTGTCTCATACCAAATCTCTACTAGTGCTTCAACAACATCAATCTCAGCTTCCAATTCCCTGACTCAGACTTGTATTCATACTGCAAGCAACACCAACAGTTTCTGTATATCAAGGTCAGCTTCATTACCTTCCCAAACTTCTCAGACTTCTCAGACCCTGCTCAACTCAACGCTAGTTCATAAGCAAACCCATTTACAACTCCATTTCCTCCATGAGCTCAAACACTAACTCAAATCTCACTTCTCCATCTCTGGAATCCATAAGAACCCATGAACATCAAATCAAAACCCTGGTTTCCATTTCTAGATTCGTGATTTCTTCATCTTCGTGCTCTTAGAAGTGATTTTATCAAAACCCCCATCTTTGCTATCCTTTACGAACCCTAAATTGGTAAATTGCCATTAATCTTCACCAACTCTTCCATTCATCCATCATCAATTCACCCACAGAAATCCATCGAATTTCAAATTCGAATTTCAGCTACAACCCCATCTCTGATTAGCATCAGATCTCCTTTCTGCAACTGAAATTTGCTTCTAGTTCTTCATAAATTTCACCAGAGAATCAACCCATCTCGAATTCCATCTCAATTACCACCAGTCCCTTCCTTAAATCCCTAGATTCAAACTAATTCATTCTCAATCTGGTCTCAATCAAACCCATGGAAGAGACTTTACAGTAAATTCATCATCATCTCTCTTTGTTACGCCCTAACATTCTTATCATCATCTCTGACTCCATCGCAGCTCTCAGACAGACATGGTAGCCTCTCCTGCATATTTCAGACGATAAGAGCAACAAATGATGACATGCTACTGAGTTTTAGGTCTTGTGTAGGAACCTGGATTACTCCAGACACTCAGAAATAGGATAGGGGCCACCCAGTCCATATATGGCTTGCCGGTTTCACACAACCGACAGTCTAAATCTTCTATCCAACTCATTTGTCAGTTATGTGGAACTGACAGTTCATTCTTCACCTCCTTTTCGCGCACCCTAGCCCGCTCCAAGTATAGCTCGCATGGGAATTGACCTTTATGCTCCATTTCGCTCCAAATGGCTAATTTCTTCTTCTTTTGCTCCTAAGGATTCCATTGCACCTAATAACTCAAAACTAAACATAAGAGATGCAATTCACAAGGATAATAGCAAAGAAAGCATAAATACTAGATATAAAATTAGGTGTTTTACAACACCTATCAAATTCGTGTCCAGTTTTTCCCATGACATCTCATGAACAGAAGGCCTCCACCGCATTCTAAAAGCTTCTTTTGGCCTTCAGTAAAACAAGGGATGTCAGTTCAAGCTGGCTCGTTAAAGTTGTTGTCATTCATTGCGTTGATGGTTTTTGCCGTGAAAAATCAGCAAGGAAGAAGAAGCTCAGTTATGCAACGTTGGTTCTCGAAGGTTGATGTTGGATTCAAGTTGATGATGGTGTTTAATCGATGGGTTCTTGAGACATGCATGAAGATGGAAGCTGGTACCCCATGAATGATGGCTTAGATGTGAACGAAGATCAAATTTGGCAGTGGATGATTCTCGAGCTCTCTTAGGCAGCAACGTCATTGGGGTTATGGCAACGAGACAGGGAGCTGCAGTGGAAAATGCTCCGTACGTCAGTTGTAAGAAATGTTGTTGCTGAAATATTGTTGGTGTCATGGCAGCGAGACTAGATGCTACGGTGCTGGTTTTTGGCATCAAGTTGGTGGTAATGATGGTGCAAGAAAAGGCTCACAGGGTCCGGAATTTGGTTGTGTTCTGTTGGCGATGTTTATAATCGGTGATTTGATTATGCTGCGAAGAAGATATTGCTATGAACTGAAGTTGAATGCTTCTTCCATGGTTGATGTGACTGAGCTGGGAAGAAGCTGAAGTAAGATGGACATGCAGAGTTATTAGCAATCGTTGGCGTCCTATGGGTGAAGATATTTGATCGGACAGAGTTGAAAGAACGGTGTTGAGGTCAGGCTCTTGGCATGGACTGAACAGAGACTCATTTGGAGATTGAAACCAGTTGGAAGAAATAATATTACTTCCATGGTTACTGCCATTAATTCGTGGTTGTGTATCAAGGAATATGACGATTTGGGGCCGAGATGGAGATGTCGAGGACTGGCAATGGTGTTTACGGCAACAAGGTTAAGGAAGAACCGTTGAGAACAATATTGGAGTTTCGGGATTTGGTTATGCAACAACATCAGATGATTTCGGAGTTCGAAGGGGAGTAAAAGTTAGTGAAGAGGAACGATGTTGGCTGGAGAAGTTTAAGGGTCTCATATGGTGTTGGACGTGGGCTGAATTCAAGCCGGTGTTGGACTGCGCCTGGGCAATTCTGCTAGGTTTAGTCAGACTACGCGCAGTAACTAGGTACAAAAGGATAAACAAACAGAAAAGAAGGGAGGCCGGTTTGGAGCTCTTTCGAGAGATGCCGAAACCAGAGAAGAGAAAAGGAAGGCGCGGCTAAGATTTCTTTCAAGTTTTGTGGCAGAAACTTGAGAAGAAAAGGAGGTGGCCACATAGTGTTTTGGAGCATAAGAAAAAGAGACGACGAAGACGACGTTGGTTTGATCGTTTTTCTTTTGATTATTATTTTTATGGGTTTTAAGAAATCTATTTCCATGTATTTCTAGATTATTGTAACTAGGGTTTTATAGGTTGAAACCACTTGGAGTATTAGGCTATTTTTGAATTGAATAAAATTGAGCAAAAGACTATTATGAATTGAATAGATTGGCTCATGATTTTTATTTATTGATTTAATGATGATATGTGTTGTTGCTTCACCGGTTTTGTATAACCTATGCGCATAAATAATGGGAACGTAAATATATTTGTCATCTTATTCGATATTCCATGCTTCGGTTAAATCTTTTGATGGGGTATGCTTAGAATATCTAGGTATTATTTGTGAACCTGTATTTAGTTTCGTATAATTTTCTCGCTAACGCAATTTGATGGTGTATGTTTTGGTTTAGTCTTTTGATGTGCCATGCTTAGGGAGTCCCAGCGATATTTACGACTCTAATACTTATAATAGGTGATGTCGATAGAACGAACAATAGATAGATATTCAAGAGTTATGTTTCATTTCAGTAATTGAATAGAAATAGTGGTGGATACTATAAACCCTAGTTACCGTCTTTCTGTTGAATTCATTTTATAAGTTTAGTTTATTTTCTTTGTTTTTATAATTCTAAAAATCCAAAAATATTCTTTCTGTTTCTGATTAGAGATATTGATTATCAGTATTTCCACCGCTTCTTGTGGCTTCGACCCGTACTTGCCTCTGTCTACTAGTTAGACACCATGCGATTGCGGTTTATTACATATAGGGTTTTCCCAGATGATATCAATTTTTGGCGCCGCTGCCGGGAGCGGCTGTGGAATATTGTGATTGGTATTTTTTGAATTTGTAAATATTTAGGTTTTTATTTTATTTATTTTTATTATTTTGTACATATTTTTATTTCTCTTTTAGGATTTTTAGTTCCATTTGACTTCGTTTCTGTTTTAGAATTTTATTTCAGCTACCTTTTTGAGGATGACGACTCTTTCTCAGGAGACGTCACCTAAGATGACACTGGCAGAATATAAGCGTAGAAATTCAAATTATCAGGCAACCTCATCTGAGATGACGCTTGGTGAATATATGCATAGGAAACGTTATGGAGTTTTTGCTCCACAAATGGTAAGTGAAGAATCACTTCTAACTATATATGAGAAGTATTACAAACACAACCACTTAGTTTGGAACAAAGATTGAGAATTCTGGAATGCCAAAAATTATATGATGATGATGATGATCATCATCATCAGTCTTGTAGTGACTCTCTGTTCCAGACAGAACATATAGATGACCTTGTGGATGACTGTGTAGATGATTTGACTAATTCCATAGATGAATCTATCTCGCAAGATCATTCACCCGACTTAGAGGTTGTTTCTAGACCGGTTGATATTTATCCGGTCTCAATAGAATCCCCATATTTTGTTCTTTATGCACTTCCATGTGTAGTAAAAACCAGGTTTGGGGGTAACTTTTTCATTTTGATAGTTTCACCTTTTTCAAGGTATCATAACATAAATGCGAAGCTGTTATTTGTAAATACTGTATTTTGGGTTGATCCCCAAATTTTCAGGTTATTAGTTTATGGGGATCCTTTATGTATATTCCAGTAGGTATTTCTATTTTCTTGTTTTATTTTTATTTGTTTATTTTCGCATATTATGAATTTCCCATCTTAATTTTACGTTGGATGACTCAATTACATTGAGGACAATGCAATGTTTAAGTGTGGGGGAGTGGTTAACTTTTTACTTTTCTTTTTTAGAAATTTTCTTGTAATTTATGACCAGTTGTTGAGCGGGTTTATTGTATGTTTACAAGTATATTATGACCAGCTGTTGAGCGGGTATATAAAAATTAAAAAAATTAAATTTTTTTTTTATTATGACCAGCTGTTGAGTGGGTCTATTGTATGGTTCTTATGACCAGCTGTTGAGCGGTCTATTCTTTTGTTTCTTATCAATTTATGACCAGCTGTTGTTGGCGGGTCTTAAAAAATGATACTCTTTTTCTTATCATTTTCTTATCATTTTATGACTAGCTGTGTAGCGGGTCAATTTTTTGTTTTGCTCGAGGACTAGAAAAATATAAGTGTGGGGTGTTGATAAGCACATAAATGCTACATTTTATACCCATATTTATATTAGCTAGAACTCGATATTTCGGCTAATGACATTATTTTAGTTCTTTTGTAGAAAGTAAAAGCGAATCCATCTACCAAAAAGAAAACGACATAAATATGAATTAAATTGGCATTTGCAGCGGAGATCACCATAATCTACTCTCTGCATCGAAGGGGTCAGTGGCTTATTTGGGATGCCTGCTTAGCACCACTAAAGGGGACAAAGATGAAATGGTGAAACCGAGTCGAAGAATTGATTCTTTTTGATAAATCACGTGAAGGTGCTGATGGGGTCAAATATAGTTAGGAGATGTGTCCAGTTTTTCCCATGACATCTCATGAACAGAAGGCCTCCACCGCATTCTAAAATCTTCTTTTGGTCTTCAGTAAAACAAGGGATGTCAGTTCAAGCTGGCTCGTTAAAGCTGTTGTCACTCATTGCGTTGATGGTTTTGGCCGTGAAAAATCTGTTGGAAATTTGAATAGAAATTAAGTTAGTTACAACCAATTTGTGAAGGGTTGTGTCTATTCATATAAACCCTTTCAAGGGATATGTCTCTCCCCTAAGGGACGTGATTTTTCATGAAAGGACTTCTCCAAAAGTCACATATAAACCTGTATAAACCCCACATATTCTCCATTTCAAGTGTGTGTTTAAGAGTCAAAAACTAGTACTAGAAAATTGTAGTTTGCATAATGTCTTTAAGAGTTAAGAAGAGTTTGTGCTACATCCATTCGCGTTCGCTGTTCGGTGTTATCGAAGTGCTTCGAAAAACATCGAGGTATTGTTGAATGTTGGAGATATGTGCCGCTAAATCTGTAACAACATTATATACAGGGCATCAAATGTTTTAAGCAAAGAGATTACTCGCCTCAAAACACCCAAGTAAGTTTGTTTAAGTTTTGTGATCAATCATCTTTTTCTATCCTTCTTTTCTTATTTTGTTATTGGTATTACGAAACGTAATACATGTTACAAAGAGTTGTAACTGATCGGTGGATAATACACGAGTCGTATTATTGGAGAATCGAGAATCGAAGATATTTATCCAACAATCTTAAGACATTTGATTGCTTTAAACTTTGTTACCGATTAGAATGTGTTGGTTCAAGAAGGAGATTGGCTTGTTACGTAAAAGTTCTTGAAGGATACATGTTCTGACTTCTGATATTGATAGGGGTTGTTCTCAGTCTATCAGAAAATGGAGTGAAGCCAATATATAATCCTTTGCTAAATGACAAGCCACAATGGAAGAAACAAGTTTCGTGATACGCACTTTTGTACGTTAATACTTATGCATCGATTTCTTTTGTGGATTAAAAGGATTCTCATGTAATAGCACCCTTATAACTTGTAATTCAGTTATAGTAATTTAAAATTGAAGTTCATGTCCGTTGGAAGACATGAATGGGGTCTCTTAAAAATTTTGAGTAGCAACTTTTCAAGGAGACACGTATGTTTATAGATTACTATTCATTCTAGGGGCTTGAAGACACGAACTAATATTCAGATGTCTATTTGGTGTTTTTCCTTCTGACAAAGTTGAAGGTTCAATATGGACAAAGTTGTGGAGATCTTGGTGAATCTCCTAACTGGACGTAGTATGGGAAATACTGCCAAGCGACGTCTTGTAAATATTCTCTTCTTTAATATAATTTTTGGACTTAACAAAAAAAAAAAAAGACGTCTTGTACATGAATGGGTGCATGACGGTTTGGTGCACGTGCACGGCGGTTTGGTGCGGGTTTAATTGGACGGTTCAATTCACCCGCAAGTGGCAGTTAAATGAGGCTTTGATTTTTCAAAAAAAAAGGATGGAATTTGAAAAGTCATTTACTCTTCACAATCCCATAGTCATCGGAATTCCGGATGGTCTTTTATGAAAGATTACATTAGATAATGATGCATGATCATTTTGCTTAACAATCCAGTTTGATGGTGGTCATGCATTGTTTGATCTATTCAAATTGGGACATTAGATGTATCCAAAACGTGATGGTTACATAAATTCGTAAAAATCAAACTGAATTCCGAAAGGGTGTGAATTCAACATGTAATGATAGAGTTGAGAATTTTCCAGAGTTAATTTCCGAGGGTGGAACCTTGAATGTGGCTTGAATATAACTTCCTAAAAGTATGATGGACATGTGGGAGATTCCTATTAATTTAGGAGATCACAAATTGAGAGGTGGCATCATTTTTACATTTCTCTATTTGTCTGTTCGGCTATTTCGGCAAGGGACTCATGGTCCATCATGCTTGGTTATCAGTTTAAAAAAAAAAAAGAAGGGAATGTTGAATACATTGGAATCGCACCTTCTCATACGGAAAACAGAGTACGTATGGATGATTCCTTTGTGTTGGTACTGTAACCATATCAGTCAGTATCCAATGTGTCCCAGCGAAGAACACATAAATCTTGCAGCGGAGATTTGTTTTTTTCGGATTTCTGGGTTGTACTTAAACTATGGGTCCGTTTATCTCTTGGCACTAGACTGATGAGTTAATATGG